>JADRCH010000163.1:2916163-2941916 GCA_019843965.1 Rhynchomys soricoides
TGTGTCTGTCTGTCTACTGTTTATGTGCCCTGTGTGTCTGTCTGTCTGGTTCATTTGTAGCTCAGCTCGTCTGCTCGGTTTTTCCCAACTGTGACAGAATTGGGATTTTGTAATCCCAAATTATTATTTTTTTGAGTTGGCTATTCCTACAGTTTCCAAATCTTTTGTTTCATGTACTGTGGTTTTTAAAATTAGGTACCCATGTATTTATTACAATTACTCCTATTGGATTTCTGTCATTGTGAAATGCCCTTGACTGTGCAGTAGCAATTTGTATCTTAAGATTTGCTCCATAATATTGTACAATGTCTTTTTCCTGCCCCTTTATTTTTACCCTGTTTATGTGTTTGGATATATATTCAATATGTATATATTTATATACACAAACATTCAATATGTATATATTTATGTACATAAACATATCCTCTATGTATATATTTATATATATTTGAACACATAAACACACACATGTTCACACATGTGCATGAGCACACACACCCTCCCACACACACACATACACACACACACACGTAGATATCAGACAGCAGAGGGCCGAATTATAGGTTTCAGTAAGATTTTTATCTCTTTGCCTTCAGTTTGGAACGTTTAAGATACTTTCATTCTATGTATTTTCTATTACAATGGGATTACATTTGATGTTGTAATGCTTTTTGTCTGTACTAAGTTATCTGTAACCATGTCAGAGTAGGCTATAACCACTTACAAAAATGTCTTCTAATTTTGTTTCATTATATAGTACATGTTTATGTAGTATATATTTATTATTTTCTGTATACACAGTCTTTTATGTATTACCATGCTATATGTTGTGTACACACTCATGTATGTTTTATAAGAAGAGAAAGCTGGATGAAATGTACACAGTGATGTTTCACCTGCAGGCTTCCTTTTGCTGACATCCTTTCTGCCTTCATGTGAGCCCCTTTCTGTCCCAGTTGGTGTTAGGGAACATCTGTTCGTAATGAATCCTATTACTTTTGATGTCTAACACTTTCTTAATTTATCCTTTGGTTTTTAAACAACAGTTTTGCTGATAGTTTTCCCTCTGTGGTTTCTTACGTTCCCCTCTGTGTAGGGCTCTGGCCTCAGTAGTTTCTAATGAGAAGACAGTTGTTTGTCTTGAAAATGCTTTTACTTCTTTGAAAAACCTATTTGATAAAACATGGATTCTATGCTTTTAGTGTTTTCTTGTGACACAGTTTATTTTAGCAGTTTAATCTATCTACAACAGTTGATTTAAAGTCTTTTTCATAATAAGTCTAATCCTTAGCTTTCTCTGTTGCTTGCTTGCAGTGTGTGTGCACGCATGTGCCTCTGTGTGTGTGTGTGTGTGTGTGTAGTATGTAGTTCTCAATTTTTCTCTTTTGTTGTTGGCTGCAGAAAACTGAAAATTTAAAATAACATACGTTAACAGCCCTGAAAGTCAGAATTCCTCCTCCCTGTGTTGTTTGTTCCTGTTTGCTTTTTACAATGTGATTGTTGTGTATGCTAACCTAGTGGCCTTTTATTCATTCTTGAATGTCTATAACCCTTGTTATAAGAGGCCTCCCAATCACCTTAGTGGTCAGCTAATGACTGGAGAGGAAATTCTCCACACGTCTGGGGCAAATATGTCAGGGGTTCTCTGTGTGCTGTCGGTCATGTTTTTGACACTGCAGCAGGAAATGTTCAGTCCTGATTCTCCCCTTACTTCCTGGTTATGCAATGCCTCTGGACTGTCTGCCTGTGAGAAGTTGGGGGTTTCTCAAGTGTTTCTTGGGTATGGCATAGTCTTTGGGATTCTCAGCAATACATAGAACTTTTCAAATTTTCCTGTAGCCAATCTTTTCTGTACAAGGAAGTATTTCAGTCTGTAATTGCAATGCTGCTTTAACTATCCCCTTGTTAAATAATTAAAGGTTGTAATTATTAGTCAGATTTCTGTCACTGAATCCAAAACTCCAAGACTGATCAAGTTGAAAAGATGAATGGTCTCTTTTGTCTCACGACTTCAGAAATTTCAGTTGATGAGCAATGGCCATTGCTTCGAGCCTGTGACGTACAAAGTGTCCTAGTGGAATCCTATGGTAGAGAACATGGTTTACACCATGGCAGAGAAGCAAAGGAGAGGACTGGAAAGAAGCTAGGCTCCCAAATCTCCTTTAAGGACACATCTTGCATAACTTAACTTTCTCCAGTTAGTTCCCATTTCAGAACGGTGCCCTGACTGAGGACTATGCCTGTAGTAGATGCATGCCTACAGGATAATTAAATTCAAAACTATAGTACAGCTGTAGGTTATTTTTTTTAATGATCTATTTATTTTAATTTTATTTTTGTATGAACAAATGTTTATCTGTTTGTATGTACAGGCACACACACTTGCCTGGTACTCACAGCACAGAATGGTACATCGGATTCTCTGAATCTGGAGTTACAAACTGGTGTGAACTGAGCCTAGGTCTCTCTTTGCAAGAGTAACAAATGCTTTTAACCACTGAGCCATCTCTCCAGTCCCCATGCTGGAAGGTTTTGACAAGTGCCCTTGGGATAGGCTAGCATGCTCTGAGTTAGAGATAAACAAATCATGGAAGTCTAGGTTTCCATACACTGCTAGGCAGCTGGCACGGTGGCAGGACCCAGGACCACATCTGCCAGTGCTTTGTTCCTGGACTACTCTCCAGCAACACAAGCAGTCAGTTTCTATGCTTATAAATTGACCAGTCTAATGGATCGTATTGTAACCCTCCCCCAAGGACAGGTATCTGTTATAGATGCATACGTATTACTATGGTACAGCATACCAAGTGGTCAAAATGAAGTTTCCTGCTGGCTTCCAGCATCTTAGATGTCCCTGAAAATAATTACAGCTTTCCCCCATACTCTACAGACACAGTCTCTGTGTTTATAACATAGGAGTGCTCCCCATTCACCTGCGTGTGCATTCTGTCCACTCCAATAGTACGACACATCGTGTTGTTTGTTTTTTCCCACCCAATTATAGACCTAGTGTAGATCAATTATAGATCTCTAATCAAGTTGTTACAATTTTTTTCAGTTGCTTTTCTTTCTTTTAAATGGCTTCATGTTAGCCCATTTATAGATTTAGAATAATTTATTCATCATAGGTAGAGGGTGATTTATATATATATATATATATATATATAAAATGGTGACTTTTACATATGCATATATATGATAATATTTTGTAACTATAATAGTGCTGTAATCTATATCTATCTTTGTCTGTCTGTCTGTCTATCTATCTATCTATCCTGAGTTTCATACCACACATACAAAATATATTTCTTTATGATTAATTTCTGGGACTGGAGTTCTTGGGTCACTGCACATGCATTTTAATTATTTTGGTAACTGCTAACCTATGATTCTCCATTAAACTGATTTGTAGTCTTGACCAAGCCGTCTTTATCAATAGACTATTTTTACATTTTTATTTTGTTGATTTAATTGGTAAAAATATTTTATGGCAGTTGGCCTTTTCTTTTTTCTTGTAATATAGAATTTGACTATATAGTCCAAGCTGGCCTCGGATTTGTGGTGTGCTTTCCTTAGCTCACAAATACTTGGATTACAGGTATGTGTCATCAGATAGAAGCAAGCTAAGACCTTATCTTTTGATAGGGGGTAGTTAAGCAATATTTTATGTACCAAAGTTCATCACATTTAAGAAGATCCTGATTGGAAGATTCAACTGGATTTCTAATTTTGTGAAGAGTCTTTTTTTCCTTTGATGGGTTGTTTGTGTCTGTGTTATGCACTCTACATTGTGCTTTAATGCTGATATCACTGCCAAGTGGTCCAGTTCCTGACTGTGTTACTTTTAGCCCTCTCCAATTCTAAGATTAAAAAGTACTTCAGTTTCCCCACGCTATCTTAATGATAGATCTCTTACTTTAAAAATAATTTCCAGAATATTGTTATTATTAAATCAATATTAAAAACAGCCTGTCTCGTTCAAAACAGATTGGTTCCATATAAATAAATGTAACTTTTTTTTTTTAGAGCAAAAATAATTATTTCTTTTGAAGAGTTCATGCATGCTTCAATTTTCGGCTGTAAATTGCTAGTGAGCACCATGGGACATGGCTTAGATGACACTAACGGCTGAGAAAGCACTGGTCACCTAACTTGCAAAGATATGGTATTTCTCTAGAATCCAACGCACTGGTTTTAGGTGATGGTGCATCTCTTTAAAGAAGTGTCCAACTAACTCTATCTTCACTGTCTTTAACACGCACCTGTTCTTGATTGCACAGTACTATGCTTTGGGGAAGACCCTGCCCTTTCCTAGATTCTTAAAGAAAATGAGATACAATAGCTCTTGTCACCCCCAAGTGAACTTCAGTGGGAAGAATTAGTCTTAGGGGCACTTCTCTTGGAGAAGACTGTCATTTCTTCACAGTGCGGGCCATCCTGGTTGTTGAATATAAGACAAGTGTACCGACTTTATAGCCTACTTCAAGGTATAACTAACATACTTGGAAATGTAATGTGTTTATTATGAATATAATAAAAAATAGTGCTATATAGCGTGGATTATAAAAAACAAGTGTAATCTTGTGAGTGACTGGAGAAAGGCACACCATGCACACAGTTTATGAATGAGAGCGGGGCTTGCATTGATTGACTTCTGAGGTAAGACTAAAGAGAGAGATGTCATCAGGAAAGCAACTCTAATCAACTGTAACCTGACGCTATGCTTCTGTGGTCACTGCTTTTGGCCTGTTCGTCTAGCTTCAGACGTTATTTCCAGAAAATTAGAAATTCTCCAAACATTGTATTTTAAAAGCATCATTTTTTCATAATTTTAGACTGTGGTTTTCTGAATGGCTGATTTTATATGAAATCAGGCAAATAATTGTATAGTATTTTTGTAAGAAAAGATGACCTTCTAGACAGCTCTGCTGAGGTACATACTATGTTTGTTCACCTTCCTCTCTTGGATGAACAAGTTAAATGATCACCTTTAACTCCAAATTCTCTTTGCATCCATCCTTCTTAGCTATCTTGTAAAACAGAGTTTTCCCAATTTATGTCTTTCTTCTCATTTTCATAACTCAGAGCATGAGCTAACTCTTGTCTCTAGTCCTTCCTTGTTATTATTAGTCAACTTTGAACTTTAGCTGAGATGCTGTCTCCTGGGAAGTGTTTTCTTGTTCCTTCTTATCACATGGTTGTATAATTGTGTGTTAATTTTTCAGATGGTAGGAATGCTCACACATGCCTGTGTATTAGAAAAGGTCCCTTCATTTATTCCCTAGGAAAATTTATGGAAACTTTTGACAAAATTAAATAAATATACTTTACAAATACAGACAAGATAGTTCAAAAGCCCATAATGTTGTCACAGAACCCACAGATAAAACGGAATATTATTTTTCTTTGCTCATTACTAAGGAAGTATTTATGACCTTCAAAAAGTAATTATATACTGAATTTCTTCTCAAAGAATTAGATGTGGACTTTGGTTGAAGGATGATTGATTTATCTTTGATTCTTTTGGTTTACACTGATTGTGTTAAGCAACTTCTCCCAGATCCTATTAGTTAGCATGCATTTTTACATAGTAATTTCATGTTCAGAGAAAAATAATTTAGAAAATACCTTTGAAATACTTGTATATGTTTTAAGAAGAATCACTTATAGTTTTTGCAAAAGGTTTTGATTTACAAAACCCTTTAAATCTTACTGATCAAAGAAGAGGTTTACTTTCAAATATGATCTTTTGTCATATTTCTTCGTAGAGATGTGCTGTTTAGTATGCTGACTTATTAGAAAATAAAAATAAATAGAAACTGTTGTTAATATGAAGATCATAGCTCATGCAGAGATAGTAAATTGAGTTTTCATAGAGAATTGCTTTGGAGTTGGCTAATTCAGCTTTGAGTCATGTAAAGTATGAACGTTCTGAGTTCTCTGGAGTTAAACTACTTGAAGTCATTGAACATGTTGTCTCCATTATAATATTCAAAGTCTACAAGGCAATCATAACATTGTGCATAACTACACATATACCAATTCACTTGTGATTTTTCTCTCACTCAAGAGTTTCTTTTTATTGCTATTCTTTGACCCTTTATGTATGTCTTTCTGCATGTGCTCTGGAGTTACTTAGAGACTTGTTCCTGCTCTTGGGCACATAATCTGGCCAACACTTTTCTACAATGGATACTACCCCTTCTTCCAATCTTTGGGTTCTAGACTCTCACAATGTGCTCCATGGACCTCCAGCAGTGTTCTTCTTCAGTTGTCCTCAGACTTTAATAAGCAGATCAGGAGGGAGGCTCAAAATTCTGTAGGTGATACTTCCAGTTCACAACCTAGGACAATGAGTGCTATTGTACCTTTAAGAATATTTTAGAATCTGACTTGGCTATCACTGGAAGAAATGGAAAGCATATTTTGCATATGCAAAAGTTTCAGAGCACTTCACCGGGCTCACTCCTCCTCAGCACCTCTTTGTCTGGAGGATGACTAAAAAATTCCATTAAAGGAAAAGATTTTAAGCCAAAATATAAATAAAGGCTTTGCTGTGTTCAGTTGGTCAGGGCCCCCAAAAAAGTAAGTTTACAGTATACCTTGAAATGCCTTTGGATAAACGTAAGCACATTCCAGATGATTGGACCTACCTTAGAGAAGACCATTACTTTACTAGGATTTTTACATTGCTAAAGATATAAAAATTGAAAGCCAAGTTTAAATTGAACCGAGAGCTGGAGGTTTTAAGCCAGTAATATTTTCCCTGTAAATGCTCTTTGGAAAGACTTTGAGATCCGAGTCAGCTAGGGTGAATCTATTATCCAAAAGTTTTGTTTCTGGAAGCATTTAATTGAAAGGAAAAACCCTAAGAATGCACCCAGAGGTGAATGTCATGCAGCAACTGGGAGAGGTTCGAAATAGCAAGCATGAGGACTTAAATGAAGCCAAATGAAATCTGCAAATTATTAGGGTGAAACTGGTAAGGGGTGCAGAGACCTACGAGAGAGAATACAATGCATTGATTTCCAGCACAAACTGCCTACATGTGATGCTGTACAAAGATAGCTGCGGACAGGAAACTTTCAGATTGTAAAAGGATGCCAGAGGCAGACGGTTCACTGGAGACTGGGAGCCTCCCATCCTAGTGTTCCATTTCCCGACAACATTTCAGATTCAAGGTCTCACTGAAAGAGTAGTTCTCAGTGCAGCCTCTTAAAACCTCTTCCTAAAAGAAGGCCACCGAGCCTCAAGGAATATACTCATGAGAATGTTGTGACTTTGAGATAGGATGAAACCAAATATTTGGATACAGAAGGGATTGGCAGCAATCCAAAGGACAATCAGTCCTGGCTAGGGCAACAGACTCAATTTCAGTTGACTACATATTTATACTGTGTACCAGAAATAGTAGAATCTGTTCATAATTGTTCTCCATTCTATTACCATAGCAAAGAATATGATACACACACTCATCTATGTGCTCACACACTCATAATATATGCTCATGAAGTTACACACACACACTCTCAAGCCTAGTCATACACTCAAATACACACATGCACCCATGCGCACACACATATGCACACTTGCATGCATACACATTCACCGCACATTCACACATGCATTCGTACAGATGCTCATAAACATACTCAGGTACACTCAGGCACATATGCCTGTCCATACACAATCACTCATGAACTCACTTTACACACATGCAAATGTACACACCCAAGCACACTCACACATAAACATGCATACTCAAACACCTAGACATACACACCCGTACACTCAAAAGACACACATTCACATTTATACGCTCTCACATCTACACATAAACAGATGCTCACAAACATGCATGCACACACATGTACACAATCACACTCATACATACATACATGAACACAGGTCATGCATGCACACACACATATACAATCACACTGATACATACACACGTGAACACAGGTCATGCATGCACACACACGTACACAATCACACATGAACACAGGTCATGCATGCTCACACACGAACACAATCACACTGATACACACATGAACATAGGTCATGCATGCACACACACGTACACAATCACACTCATACATGCACACATGAACACAGGTCATGCACGCTCATACACTCCCACATTCATAATCACACACACATACATGTCATTTAACTGTGTCAGTGAGAGATACAGCTATAACCAAAGTCCCAAGTCTTTTCCCTCTGCTTCAGTTGTGGAAACCTTTGTGCACCCATAGCTGAAGGGTGGTGCATAGTGACACCCTGTCCACACGGATGAGAAAGGAGAATAAAGAGCTGCATCCACAGATGGCCACAAACCCATGGCCTTCCCTGTTTCATCCATACCTGAGATACTTGAAACCCGTTACAGAGAGATGATCACCTTATCTGTAAATATCGCAGCATGGATTTCTGAAAGAGAAGAGCTTATTTGTGGAAATGCAATCACGAACACATTGACATCTTTTCAGAATTACTAATAATTCCTTAATATTATCATGTAATCAACATTTAAGTTTATTACATTTTTTCTGATGTAACTGGATTACTTAGCGCCACATAGAGTCCATTTGCCCCAATACGTTTATAATTTTTTCAAGTCATTTTTAATCTCTCTCTTTCTCTCCCTCCCTCTCTTCCTCCCTCCCTCCCTCATTGAGTTAGAACTCACCAACCCGGCTAGATTGGTATCAGCAAGCCTCAGAGATTTTCTTGTCTCTGCCTCCCTAGCACTGGGGTTACATGAACAACACCATGGCTGATATGTTGACATGGGTTCTGAGGATCAAATTTGGGGCCTTGTACTTGCAAAGCATGTATTTTACCATATAAGCCAGCTCTCTAGCTTGGCCTCTCTTTTCCCCCTTGGCTTTATAATTTACCTGTTGAGAGCATGCGACAGTTCATAGCGTCTAGGTTTTTCCTGTAGCATCCTTGTGCTGCTATTTAACATGGTATGTCATTCAGAAACTGAAATATACCTAAAGGGTTGGTCAGACCGAGGTTGGATTTTTCTAGTACCTCTTCCTCTGGGGTGGCTTCCTGTGTTTCTGGAGGCACCAAAGGCCTGATGAATAAGGTTATGCCTCATCTGTGATTTCAGGTACTGTTACCTTAGTCACATTTCCATGGACTTTCCACCTAGAATTATACTAGCTACTGTCTACGGCCAAACTGTAGAGCTATATACTTGTCTTTCTTTTTATATAGTGAACCTTAAGAAAATAGACTTTAATTTTAGAGAAGTTTTATATTTATAAAGAAGTTAAAGAGTAACTGCTGAGTTCCCGGGTACCTGAAAATCTCACACACATAAGCTCATGTGAAGAGATGCCTAGCATTACCCTTTTATACTGTTGGGTCCCATTTGCACAATGAACTTCAAGAAATCAGAGTCTGATCATGTTTTACTCAAAATGTGTGAAGGTTTCTTATACCCTTCCCTCCTTTCACCTGTGGGCTTGTCGTCATTGATGGAGTCCGAAAGTATTAGTCAAATGTTTACACTCATGTTCTTGTTGAGTGGACACAGCAAATGAATGATCATGGTCAGCAAAGAGGGACTGTGGTGTTTGTAGGTGGGACACAGCACCAGTGGACTGGTGGTGACAGTTTTCCCTGAATGTGGGACATGGAGAAAGGCATGTTGAGACTGAGAGGAGTGCAAGTCAAGGAGAGATGGGAAGATTTGGTGTTGATGCACGGTGGTCATGCACTGTTCCCAGAGGAGAGATATCATACCAGAAGCTTCTCTGAAGGTACAAGAAGGTTTTAGCCAAATTAATGATCTGTAGGTGACGTGCTTACTAGCAAGCATGAGCGCTTGAGTTGGGATCCTCTTCACTCATATAAAAAAGCCAAATATGGTAATATGTATCTGTAGTCCTGGGTGGGGCAGAGACAGGGGCCTTTCGGAGCTCAGTGCCCAGCAAAAACAACTGGACCAGTGAACTCCAGGTTCAGTTAGAAACCCTCTCAAAAAACAAACAAATAAACAGAAAAATAATGAAATTTTGAACCCTGGTTGGAATGTGTGCCTACATGGGTTGGTGGACATAGGTTGGTGGACCTTCACACACATGCATCAGATACTCACACATGCATGCACGCACACCAATGTAGCAAGTAGAAGGGCAGAGAGGAAAGCCATCCTTCAAATAAGATGTTCTGTGTTCTGAGTGTATGCGTAAGGCAGTGCCGTTTCTCATTCTCATGGCCCATGAAGACATCCTTGCGACATGCTGAATTCTAGCCAGTCAAAGCAACCCATTCATCCCTGTTGGTCTACGGAGTCCCCTTCCTGTACTGGGCGGTGCTATTCCTGACCAGCAGCATGGAATGTGGAATTTGTCTCCATCTGGAGAGACTCAGGCCCTCAACACACCTCTAGCACAAGAAACTGTGTTGGGAAAGTTGATGTCGCACAGCAAAATTGAGCAATATTGAGGTATTGCGGTTGTAAGTCAATTTATGTCTTTGTAAATATTTTATATGTTGATCGACCAAATTAGTCAATCAGCTCTTTAGAGAATTTACATAGTTTATACATGTTATATTGAGACTAGGTATCAAATGATTGATTTTCATTTTAGAATATTAATTTGTGTATGCTGGTGTGCTAACACGTGTATACAAGTTTCTTTTGCTTGTATATTTCTTAATTTGTATACTAAAGTACTTCTTTCCTTTGTGGTGACCCCTTCACTAAGAGGGGGGCTGGATGTTAAATCCCCTTGTGATTTCCATGAGAAGCATCTCCTTTTACACTCCCGATGGCACAGCTAAGTGCATCATGAAGATTCATCTAAATAAGGACTGAAATTCTAGATGAAGGCATGAATATGCCCATAAACACAAGTTGAGTGCAGTGTAGATCTGGAACATTGGCTTCAAGGAGCATGAGTACCTGTCTTTGACTTCATGATAATTAGATATATGATATGATAATGAGCCATATGATGCTGGACGAGTTACTTAACTGTTCTGTGGCTTTGTCGCTTATCTGTAAAACAGAAAAATAACACTCATGGAATTGCACGCAGATCAAATGAATTGTTGAAAGAGCTGTGGGAAGGGGCTGGGAAAGGATATGCTTAGACTGATGTAGAGAATCTCTCTAGGGTTTAGGCTAGTGAGCAATGGTTGCCATTGCTGGCAGCCTGCATGTGCTTGCAGATACAAGCCACCTGACAGTCCTGCTGGTGGGAGAGCTCCAAGCTTTCCATGATTCAGACGTAAGGAACAGAAGAATCTAGGAAAATGATTGTACAAAGGCAGAAATGCACATTCCCTTTACACATGGAAAATTTGATCCATCAGATTATTTTTCCACTGTCTACTGATGTTCACTGGAAAAGACATCTGTTGAAGATGCAGCACCCCCAAACCTGTGGAGCATACCGGCAAGACTAAGGTGGTGATTGCTGTGTTCCCCAGCTGGGGCTCAGTGTTCTGGAAGCAACAGCCAGTCAGAGCTAGTCTAGCTGCTCATCTTCAAACTGTAACACTGGTCCTTCTTAGGAAAACAGCTAAAATAAACTTTGGAGGGGGGGGGGGGAGGGGGAGGAAGCAAGCACAGTGTCAAGTTTTAATCTTTAGGAGAAATCTCAATCAGGATCACATTGTATCACCTGATCACATTTATTACACTGGGAAAACATTTTTGGGGTGCTTTGGTTCAGACCATGTTTCAAAACTTATCACAGTGTGTATGTGTGTTCATGGAAGATGTGCTTGTGCAGGATTGTGTGCAATGGAGCACACAGGGAGGTCAGAGGGCAGCTTTGTGGAATTGCGTCTCTCCTTCTACCTTAATGTGGGTTCTGAGGGGCAAACTCAGGCTTCCAGGTTTTCATGTAAATACCTTGACTGGCTGAGTGACACTAAAGACCCATAGCGTGTACTCTTAAATCCTCTCACAGTGGGAGAGTGGAAGTGGATGTGTGCCAGTGACCTCAATAAAATGAGGAGACAGTAGTATATAGCCTTTGATCCCTAGTCAGTGTATAACAGATCTGAGGGGGAAATTTGGCTGTGTTTGACTCTTGAATACCTATTACATGTGCCCACTATCATTTTATATTTTCTTTGCTGGGCATCCCAACCTACGTGCTTACTTCAATGCTTAATAACTCTTTCAAACATACTGTTAAGCTTAATGTTCTGAAAATTCCCAAATTCATCTTTCTCTCCTCTCCTAAGTTAGGGCAGAGCACTTCCTTTCTCTATCTCTGACACGTTTACCATTCTGTGGTTTCTCTAGTAAATGGGTATATGTTAAGATCATGTTTACAATTGAGTTGCGTTCTTGGGGTGGAATTAATCTGAACTAAGTCCCTAGTTTATTTTAAGGGGTCACAGTATGTCATTGTCACCTGCAGTATTATGCATGGTCACTTCAGTATTATGAATTATTGCATAGACTGCAATAACTGGCTTTGCCGCTGTACCTGAGCAACCATTCCCCTCTCTTTAGAGCTGACTGCATCTTACAACTTCACTGCCCAAGTCTCCTTCTGAAGCTTTCTGAAAAATAGTTTCCTGGGTAAGAGAGCAATGGGAATATTTACCCCCCTGTCCACACCTCCCTCTCTCTCTCTGTCTTTGTCTCTCTGTCTCTGTCTCTCTGTCTCTCTGTCTCTCTCTCTCACACACACACACACATACCCATACCAAATTCAGGAATTTCAGGTAAACTATTGGTGTTTATTCAATGTTGTTTTATTCTGAGGAACAGAAATCGACTTTATTTTCAACTCAGAGGAATTTGGAAGACATTACTAAAATTAATGATTATCTACTTTCTAAAGATATCAGAAAAGTTGTAGCATTCCCAGTATAGCTTCAGGCTACTAAGCTTTGCATCTGAAGGTCTTCCATGGTTTTGACCACTTGCTCCCCGTTGGTGGCACTGTTTTGGGAAGTTGTGGAACTTTGGGGTGTGGGCTCTATCTGGGGGAACAAGCTACTGGAGGCAGGGTTTTGGAAGTTAACTTGCTTCTGGATCCGTGCTGTGAGCTCTGCCTCCTGTCCAGCACCATATAAGCAAACTCCTGTCATTTACTTTTATTAACTCCCCACAAGATGAGCCACTGTGCTTGCCTTTTCCTGACGTGATGGATGCTATGCATCTGAAACCTCAAAAGAAGATCTTCTCCCTCAATTTGCTGTCAGGCACTTAGTTATAGTGACTAGGAAATTAACTCCCATGAAGCCACTCCAGAAGGACTTTCTATTTGCTGTGCATGTTGAGCCCTGAGAGCCCAAGCCCCTGCCAATGGTCATCAGTGGGGATTTATCACCTGATCCTGGGGAAATGCCAGGCTAGTATGTTTGAGGGGAGACCTAGAATCAGAAAGTTTCAGGCATATGCCTCATAATATAAAGCATCATGAGGTTTCATGGCTAGCTTAAGCCATTATCTTAAGCCCAGGCTCTGAAATCTTAACTAGTTGAAATGCTTGCCAACTCTAAATTTCTGCATCTCACCGAAAAACTCCAGCTTGAAGGTGTGGGTGAGGCCCAGTGACGCTAAGGTCATTGTGGTGTCACGTTTTTGAGACCGTTACTCTGTGAGAACCACAGAGATAAGGGCTGACCTACTTCTGGTTTGCCTGCATGCCTGACTGAAGGAGGCCTACGGTTACACTTCTCAGAATGTTTACTGTTTCCTCTGCAGCATGTAGGCTCCACTTTGGGGCCCTCTTCGTCCTGCAACATGTCAGCCAAGATGAGTAAGTGAGTTTTGGATGAAGACTGGGCAAGAGTTCATTTGCCATAGCCTGTTTAAAATCCAATTCCAAACCGAGTCCTGTTGGTGCTTTGATCTCAAACCAGCCCGAGCTAACTGACTTGGTTTGATGTCACCAGCCAGCACATCCAGTCTGCATTCAGCTTTCTTTGCTACCAAAAACAAATAAACAAACCAGAGGAGAGCACCATACTCTGTGGGCTTCACTTATGGGCTGCAGGAAAGTAGGTGGATATGAAGAGATCCAGCTTGTAAGAGAATATTTCCTCCCTTAGCAACCAAATGGAAACTGCTCCCTGTCCTGTTCTCTATCCCCACTGCTGTATCTACGGCCGGAAATCTTGCTTTAGCACACATTGAGAAGTCTTTAGACTTTTACAGTTAGAATGAGCAAGTCGATGTCTAGTATTAAAGGTGGATGTAGTTTTACAACCTTGATGGTCTCATTGAGAAAACGTGGGTATGAATTGTGTTGGTGCCTTCCAGAGGTTTCACACACCTCACAAAGTCTGGAGATGAAAGTAGACACCGAGACGAGTTAGCCTGAGTGCATTTTCATAGCCAGGTCCAAATGTGGCTTGCACTTGTTCAAACCTTCCTGTGTCTGCCTTTTGATGAAGGTCTGCCTCGACTTTATCACAGATACTTCCTGAGTTGGTTCATGCTGGAGAACAGCCAGGGTACAGAGGGATTGATTTCTCCTTGAAAGATGTCTCACCTTTCCCCTGTGAACCTGGAAGATGAAAGGCAGATATCCAGCAAGATGAAAAGCACAAAGACAGATTCCTGCAAGGTGAAATAACAAAATAAAACTGAAAGAAGACAGGAAAAGCATGAAAGAAAGAAGGGAAAAGAAGGGGGTAGGTGCCAGGGAAAAGACAGACAGACACAGGGGGAGAGAGAGGGAGACAGACTCACCCCTCCCCATGTGTTATATGCCTCCTGTGCCTTTGTCTCTCCTTAGCATTACCATGCACTGCTTTGTTCCCATCAGAAAATGCTCTGGGGCATAAAATATGAGCTTTTCTGTGGGTTTGTGACAAATAAAGATCAGTACCTAATCTTCAGGTAAAATCTTTATCAGTCATCGGGATGGGAAGAGAAAACTGCAGGTTTCCAGAGTAACAGTGAGCAGCAATAGCGAAGAAAATGGTTTGATTGACAACTTCTTTCTTTTCTCCTTTTTCTACCTCTTCCTCCTGTTCTTTCCTCTCTGTAGCCCTGGCTGATCTGGACTCATTATACAGCTCAGACTGGCCTCAAATTTTTTCAGTCTCTTCAGCTCTGGGATTTTTGGTGTGTGCTCTAATTCTTGGCTTTGTTTAGTTATTTACTTCCTACCAAAGAGAGAGGGGCTGACTTCTAGGAAGTAGCTGACTTGGAATATTAATTGCAATACTTGTCTAGGAATGAGACAACCCCTTATCCTTCGGCTTCTGAACAGCTTGTGTACAGTGGCAACTGGGGCCTCAGTCTCTTCATAAATCATGATGGGAACCAAGGGCAAAGGTCATACCAGCAGACAGGAGCCGCCGTGATGCTTAGAGGAGCAGGCCAGTGCTTATCATAACACCTCTCATCCATGCTTTACGCCAAGCACTTTAAGAACATCCTTTTCTTTGATCTCTGCCATTTGTACTCTGAATTTCAATAAAGCTACATACAGGATGAACTTGCCTGGTACTCATGGGGCTTCCTGACCTTGTGAAGCTCGCTTCTCTTGAAGCAATGTCACAGGTATAAAAGTATCTCTCTTTCATTTGAGAGACATCTTGCAGCAAGGACCATGTATTCATCCCTCTCCTCAGTTTACAAGTGTATGTGGCTATGTGTTGTTTATGCATTTGGGGCAGTACACAGGTCCATTATGGGTGGGATAAACACAGTTCCTGCCTTACATAATCATGGCAAAGGATGAAGTAAACAAGGATTTGACTAGTTGCTTAATTAAAATAATTCTAAATAAAATAGGCTTAAATGGAACAAAGTATGTTAGAATAGCTGCATGATTAATTGGTGTTCCAGAAACTGGTGGAAGGTGGCCTTGAAACTACACAAGACAAGCATGGGCTTCAATTGCAGGTAGAGGCAAACATACCATAAAAATTTCTAGGGATAAATGACAGGTAACCTTGAACCTGGGAAATAAACATGAGAAGAAACTGGAAGCCAAGCAAGGGGCGAAACATGTACAGTGGCCCAGGACCAGAGAGATGTCTTAGCATTACTTTATCATAAGTCAGTGGAATTTAGAGTTTGGGAGAAGCAAGCATCTTTTCCTTTACTGATTAATTTTATCTCAAAGGAACACAGGAGTGAGTGAGAGGTTTAAGCCATGAGAAAAAAAAAAAAACAGTCTAACCTTTTCTCATGGATGTTTGAGCAGAACAATGGCAAATGGTTATTTGTCTAGCCTGATACATGCACATCAGACTTAGGAGTCCATTGATAGCATTAGGGAATGGATCCAGGCTCATGCCTGAAGTTACAGATTTGGATTGTGTTCGTTGTGTTATGAATGTCAGTAGCAATCACTTTTGGAAGTGTGCACAGATGAGAGGTCTTCTAATAATAACAGTATATAATAGTAATTATATGGGAAAATTGCTGAAGTGAGGGTTCCCTGTCCCACCCCAACAGATTTTGATCCTGAAGTTCTGTGCATCGGAATCTGCTTTTTATTTACACTCTCCAGTGTGAATCTGATGCATAAGGACTATAGACCATACTTGGAGAAAACAGAGGGGAAGAGTAGACAAACATAGGGATGGACGTGTGTCTGAAATTTTCAAGATTATTAAGTAACTGCCTTCTCAGACACATGGAGGAGACAGGGAAGACAATTGTAGTGTGCTCTGCCAGCAACTGGGGTTCTTCTGTGAGTGTTATCTTTTATATAGACACATTTTCCTATTTTAACATATACTATAGTGTGTGTGTGTGTGTGTGTGTGTGCGTAAAGACAGAAGCTTATGATAAATAGTGTAACTGAGCTATACCTATATTTGATGTGGAGAAAGATATCCCACATTCTTTACAGAATAGATATATATCCTTTATGTAAAAGGGTCTCAGCCTTGATGTCATAAGATCACCATCTTGATGTAATAGGGTCTCAGGCATCATGTATTAGGGTCAGAGTTTTATCTAAGAAGTGGCTCTTTGTTTGAACAAAGCTACTGAAATATGGGAAGAAGATTTTTAATAAATTTAAACTTTCAAAAAAACACTTTAGGCTGTCAGATCTTTCACTGGTGAGCCCTACCTTTTGATATCTATTATTGTGGACTCTTCAGCAACACTGAATGTTCAATTGCAATGAAGGTTGCTTTTGTCTAATGGATTGGGGTACAAGTCCTTCTTTAAAAGATTTTAATCTGACAGTGAATTAACACCTAATTAAAATTATTAATCTTTGCACTGCTGTGATCTTGGGGAGAAGTTGTGTTCACTAAGCTTGATACATGTGAAGGTCTATATATGACATTGTGACACGTGAAGGTCTATATATGACAGTGTGACACGTGAAGATCTATGTATGACAGTGTGACACGTGAAGGTCTATATATGACATTGTGACACGTGAAGGTCTATATATGACATTGTGACACGTGAAGGTCTGTGTATGACAGTGTGACACGTGAAGGTCTGTGTATGACAGTGTGACACGTGAAGGTCTATGTATGACAGTGTGACATGTGAAGGTCTATGTATGACAGTGTGACATGAATGGTTTTGCTACTCTTAGCAGCAGCCATTGGAGTTTAGTATTCTACTCTCAAATGAAGCAGTTACATTCATGCTCACAAAACAGTTTAATGGACAGTCTAGGCCTGGGAACAAAGTCTGTCTCTCAACTGAATCTTTAGACACTGTAGGAGAGCTATGACACCTGTTCATTTCGCAGAAGGTGCTAGGCCAGCACTTGTTCCACTGGCCTGTCTCCATGCGGTGGGAACATAAAATTTGATGATGCTGTCTCTTGGTAATACTTCACTCCTGCTGGCACTATTATCCTAAGAATGAAGAGTTGCAAAAACTGTACTCAACACTTCCAATCTGGTCCATGCAAACCTGCCTTCTTCACCTCTGCAAGTACTGATCGGTAGCAAAAAGCTAGACACTGCGATGACTTGAGATGCAGGGGTGAAGAGAGGGGTGAATCCTGCCACTAAGGATCTTGGGTTTATTTTAAAATTAAATTTTCTAAAAATTATATACAGTGCATTCCTACCACAGCTTCACTTCCCTCCATTCCTTCCCCTCCCCCTATCTCCCTTCTCTCCTATATCCATTGCTCCTTTGTTTCCCTTCAGAAAAGAGCAGGCTTCCCAGTGATACTAACGAAATATGATGTAACAATATGCAATGACACTAGGCAGCAACCCTCATATCAAGGGTTGAGAAGACAACTTAGTAGGAGGAAAAGTTCCAAAGAGCAGGCCAAAAAGTTAGGGATACTCTGACTTCCTGTTAGGAGTGCCACAAGAATAACCAAGCTAAACAACCATAGCATACATGCAGAAGACCTCATTTGGACCCATACAGGCCCTGTGATTGTCACTTCAATCTCTGTGAGCCCATCTGAGCATGGTTTAGTTGATTCTGCCCGCCATATTCTCCTGATGTCCTTCTACACATGGATCCTACGGTTTTTCATCCTTCTTTTTCTTGGAGTTCCTTGAGCCCCACCTAATGTTTGGCTGTTGGTTTCTGCATCTGCTCCCATCAGCTGCTGGAGGAAGCCTCTGATGACGATTGGGCGAGGCACCAGTCTATGAGTCTATATCATTAGAAATCATTTAATTAATTTTTAAAAAAATTACTGGTTTTCTTATTTATTTTGACTAGTAGAGGTTGGTTCTTTCCTAGTTCTCTAGGTCTTCCAGCCTCTGCTTCCTAGCTATCCAGGCAATGTTGAGCATGGGCTCCCATTTTTGTCGTGGACCTCAAGTTAGTCATTGGTTAGCAACTCCCATAAGCTCCGAGCCACAATTGCCCCAGCACACCTTGTAGTCAGGACAGGTTGTAGATTAAAGGTTTTGTGGCTGGGTTGGTGTCCCAGTCCCACCACAGAAAGCCTTGACTGATTATAGAGAATGACCAGTTCAGGATCCAAATTCTCCATTACTAGGAGTCTTCACTAGGGTCACCCTCATGGGCTTCAGGAAGTTTCCAGTGCACTAGTTTTTCATATCACATCCCAGATGCCCTCTGTCTTTTACTGCTGTGAGCAAATACCATGATACTCTTATAAGGACAAATCTAATTGGGGCTGGCTTACAGGTTCAGAGGTCCAGTCCATTATCATCAAGGTGGGAGCATGGCAGCCTCCAGGCAGGCATGGTGCGGGCAGAGCTGAGAGTTCTACATCTTCATCTGAAGGCTGCTAGCAGAATGCTGGCTTCTGGACAGCTAGGATGAGGGTCTTAAACCCATACTCACAGTGACATACCTACTCCAACAAGACCCCACCTACTCCGACAGGGCCCCACCTACTCCGACAGGGCCCCACCTACTCCGACAGGGCCCCACCTACTCCAACAAGGCCCCACCTACTCCGACAGGGCCACACCTTCTAATAGTGCTGCTCTCTGGGACAAGCATCTACAAACCATCACAGCTCCCTAGTTCCAGTCATCTATCCCTGAACTCTCTCCATCCACCTTTCCCTCCCCCACCTGATTCCTCCCGTTCCCATCCCCACCCACCCCCAATCCACCTGCAAAATCTATTCTATTTCCTCTTCCCAGGGAGATCCATGTGTCCTCCCTAGGGTCCTCCTTGTTACTTAGCCTCTCTGGGTCTGTGGATTGTAGCATGCTTCTTCTTTACTTGATAGTTGATATCCTCTTGTAAGTGAGTATATATCATGTTTGTCTTTCTGGGTCTGTGTTACCTCACTCAGGATGATTATTTTTTCTATTTCCATCCATTTTGCCTGAAAATTCATGATGTCATTTTTAAAAAAGCTGAATAATACTTCATTGTGGGACTTGTTTTCTTTTTCTTTTTAAACGTCTCACTGCAGTGTTTATTAAGTACAGTAGTGAACTACAAAATGAACATTTGTACCAGGAATGCCGAGAAGCTAAGAATCCTCTCTCTGCTGATGAAGGGGAGTGACAATTGCCGAGTCCTGGTGAAAACATGAATCACGGGCTCATGACAATGAGCTTTGTGAAAACCATGAGCTTTGTCAAGCTCTTTTGTAATTGTACTCCATGAGGATTATTCATCATGACTTCTAGAAGCACCTTGGCTTGAGTTAAAAAAAATGTCCAACCTATGTAGAACCCCCCCCCTCCGAATCCTGTCTACTCAAAGAGCCTTCAAAAATTCATTCTGAATTACAAAATCAACTTTAATTTTTAAAAGATTTAAAAATATTCAAACTGAAAAAAAATACCGACTCTATTTTGTGGTACATTCCATGACTTTCTCTTTTTCTCAGACCTTCTTTAAGGGGGTTCTTTTATATCTATATTGCATTTTTCCTTTCCTACCCTGAGTTTGGCTTGGGGGAATTCAGAATGAGGAGAAAGGCATGGGTACCATTTCCATAGTGTTAAAGGAGATGAACTTTTGATTTCTACATGGCAATAAAGATTTCAAAGTATGGGAGAAAAAGAACCTGAGATTATCGTGTAAGTTCTCTCTGCCTAGAAACCCCAACTCAGCCCTTAATGAAATCCTTCTCTAGGCTTGATAGAACATATAAAAGAACCTTGATAAAGGCAACTTTCTGACTGTTCAGTCAGCCTAAACTATCCAGAAAGGATAACTTAGACTCAGCATCACATAATCTCACTATGACTGAGAGAAGCAGTCCATTAGATATTTGCCAAATAATGAACAAACTATCTAGCTGCCTACCTACTTACCTACCTACCTACCTAACTTTAACTAATTGGAAGAGAGGAGTGTAAAAGACCTTGGCAAAAATGGTCAAGTAGCTCTCTTTTCTCTCCTGCAATGCCGTAGTCGCTATCTGAGAAACGGTAGTAGTCTCATGCTCTCTTTTCTAACAATTTGACAGATCCTGGGATTTTCCTTTGGGGTCCAAAGTGTACAGTAATGAGTCTTCTGTCACAGAATAGGATGTGAGATGCGAGGGATCTGGGCCAATTTGGAACACTTAATTGAAACCAGCAGTAAAATCGAATTCGAACTGTCTTGAAAGTACTGCAGGGGGAAAGTTATACACTAGAAGCCTAGCTTCACTTTACACAAGAGGTACCTTCTTGTGTAATACTTCACGGGGGAGGTACCAAGCTTATTGCTCTCATATTGTTTACCTTTAGATTTTCCCAGTGGACCCAGCAGAAATTATGGCTTACCATGTTTGTCTCATTATCCACACTTGTTACAGTATGTCACATAAGGCTTTTCTTCTTATGTCTTTGGGAAGCCACACTCTTCACTTAATACATGTTCTTCCTGTAACTATCCATTGAGCATCAGCTACTGGGATGTGTGCAGACATTTAGGAGGTGGGGGCTTATGGACATAAGCCACTGGGCACATATCTCAAAGGGGATTGTGGGACCCCTACATGCCCCTTATCTCTCTGACCTAATTTAGTAGATATCTATTCTCTCCGATGATGTGTTTCTGCCACACTTGACAGCAGCTCAGCTAGATGGAGACACTCCCCTTTGATAGCCTGTGTCAGTTTCTCATTATCACGACAGGATGTGGATGTGGATCCATACATTCAGAGCATTGTGCATAGGGGAGTAATGCCGGTGTTGGTTGGGTTGTGTGACTGGTTTTCTTTCTGGAGGAGGGGCAGCTTGTTGCAGTGACCAAGAGATGCATTTCAGAAGTATCTCTTTTTAGCTGTCCTTCTCCAGTTTTTCTCCTTTCTGCTGTCTCTCTCCGTGTTTCCGTCTTTGCTGCCTTGAGTTCATTCCTCCCAACATCCAACATCATCTTCCAAACGCCAGAATCATCATTAGACTTCAGAGGACCTAGCCACGTGACCTTCAATTCCTGTTAAAGACACCACAAATATTGGTTAAGAGGACGTTATAGAAGTTTCTGGAGAATATTGAATTGGACCTTATGCTGTGACGCCTTTGTAGAAGTTTAATGTCTATCACAATTGAGGAAAATCATTTGCATGTGATATCCAGTTGCTGTTTATAAATACATTTAAATATATTTTGCTCCTCCACCCACACAGTAAATATTTGTGTTGGTATGTCACCATGTTGGAATTAATTTGTTCAGTGGTGGTTTTGTTCATGCTACAGAGAGACGCTTCTAGAGAGTATTTTTGCTCAGTCATTGAAGCAGATATTCAAGAATTTAAGATTAAATTAATATGCTGTACACTTTGTCTTTTGTTAAAGTAAACCAAAATAGGAAAAACAAAACAAAACAAACAAAACATTAAAAGAGGTCACCTCTGGTTCCTATAGCTTTAGTTTTTTCCTAGAAGTTCAGTTTTATAGAAACAGAATGGAAATGATAGTTGAAACAAGGTACAAGTCTGTACAGTGTTTCTTCTTCTTCTTTGTTTTCAACGGCTTTTTGTGTTTAAATTAAATTAATATGTGGATATGAGTTTTTGAAAAACAGATCTTAAAGACAAATAACAAGAGTCGAAGAATGTCTTTGGTCATCCTCATCCTGTGTCTTCCTCTGTAAGTGCCCTGTTCCCTCTTCCCGCATCTCTCCCCTTCCTCGGTGGCCCTGGTACCATGCTCTTTCCTGATGCATCTGTTTTAGTTACTGCCTGACAACCCCAGTAGCAGTAGATGCAGGTGTTTTAGCTTCCTTTACTGACACTCATATCTTGATACGTCACATTCTGACACAAGTTCTACTAATACCCATCCTGAGTATTTCAGACTTTGTCAAAGCTTTTACTGTTCACTCATACTCTTATACAGAGGTGGCAGGGGTAGCTGATATTTACGCTGTAAGCATTCTTAGGAAGTGACTTGGATATTTCTCATGTAAACAGCCAAGGGAAGACAGTGTCTCCAAGCAGGGGTCTCTGACTTCTTGTTTGCACTTGATTATTTCCTAGGTGTAGAATAATCCAGAACAACGGAGAATACAAAAACATAGCAACCTGTAAGTAGCAATTCAGAAGTTGCATCTAAGGAAACAGGCCAATGAGTGTGCTGGCTCCACACAAATTGTATGTATACAATTACATAATTGTTGTTTATAATCAGCTTTGACAAAGTTTCCTGCTCCATCATAACAAATAGACATTTTGCTAAGGAAGGAAATTGTAAATCTTGACTTGACCTTTTAATTGGGGGATTTATAATTTTTATAATAGTGGCTTGAATTGCTTCCTTAGATTCTTAAGTATGTTTTTGATATTTGTTTGGAGTCACAGCTGTGGGAGTGGAAGTAGCTGGTTTAGATTTAAAGAACTGAAATTCACCTAAGAACAGGAGCAAGCACGCAGGAGTAAAACCACCTACCTCTCTCTGCAACCCAGCCCAGGCAAATGGTCCCCTGGGGAGTTTGGAGGAAGGTGAAGGGGATAGAATTAAAGTCTTAAGTCTTTCCATTACTAAATGGGGATTGGGATGAGGCTGAGGCTTAGGGTACGGAGGTAAAATTATGATTTTTATTGGACAATGCACACGGTTGGAAGCCATAGGTTCTCCAGTGGTCTATTTCTTCTTTGTGAGTTAAATTAATATAAAAGAGTCATTAGAGGGCTACAAGATTTCCATTTCTCCATTTCTTCTTTGGTCAAAACCTAAGCAAGCAGCTGACATGGCAATGCTGTTGACTTTAGCATAGCCATTCCGATTCTTTCAGCTCTTCACTAACAGCTAACATCTTAAGAAGGCATCCTGCCTAGAGCATCCTGGAGAATACTTATCAAGCTTTCTGGGACCATCAGAATGGTTGCAAGAATGCAGAGTGAGCAAACTGAAAATGACCATGGTGTTTATTTATAAAAGTAGTTTGTTGGTCTTCTCAGCTAGAGTTGATGACAGATGTGCTCTTAGACCAGAAGCACAAACTCTAGAGGCTACCACATCTGTTCTTTCTCACTCTCGAACTTACTTCATTCTTTATCCCATCCAACAGGCTCTCTTTCTCCTAATAAATACTTGAAAATATGAATGTAAATGGCGAATGTGGATTCCTGACAGTTTTACTAGCTCAGACTACCCATATCTGGCGGACTCTGTGGGTGGCTGTTGACTGCCCTCACCGACTCCTCTTCCCTTGTAGCCCATGTGGCACTATGGTTGGCTAAGTGAACTTCCTGATGTAAGTGATGATGTACACTATTTCCCAGGGACCTTAGAGTTCGCTTCCATGACCCAAATGTGCTACTGTGCTTTGGTTTGTTTGGAGTGCTTGTGAGACCCACTTTATGGCAGTAGACCTCAAGAATGTAGAAGTCACAGCGATTGTGAAAGTGTGGTCCTTGGGCCCCTGGGTGTCCCTAGACCATTCTAGGACACTTGTGGGGCTAGAATTTTCTTTTTATAATGCTAACACATTATTGCGTTGGTACTTTTCACCATGTTCAGTTTGCTTGGATGGTGAATAAAATGTTAGGATTTTAACATGGATCAGGCAATGGTAATCGCATGCACCATTATCACTGTATATTCACTGCTGTGTCTTCTCAGTTGTAAAAGAGTAAGGAAGAAAAATAACTTCCTTGGTGAAACTGAAAGCTAATAGAGTTTATTACTATTACCCTTAACTATTTATCCATTGACAAAGAATGTTTGCCAGAAAGATCTGCTGGGTTGAAATACAGTAGATTTCTACAGAAATAACGTTCATGGTTTAATCGAAGTTATAAATATATCCAATCACTATTTTCATGGATTTCCATTTTTTACTTGAAAGAATAAATAGACAGAAAACATAGGATTCTATAGATTTGGGTATTTGTCAGAGAGATATTTTGTTAAATCGGAAAAAAATGTTGCTGCATGTTACTTCAGAGTCAACAAATGGCAATATTTGGATTTTAGAGATGAAATTTGAACTTTTATCTGAAAATTAGAATTCCAGAAAAATTTTGTATGCTACTGTTTGTCAATCTTTTAATATGAAAAGGCTTTTTGACTACAAGTCATACATTTTCTGAATTAAATGTAATTTATTTTGACATTTAATAGTGAAATGTATCAAAATTTGGTATATTTCTTTATATCAGTGCTTTCTGAATGACCCAGAAAAGATAGAATGTCCATCTTAAGTATAAGACAGGAAATAAATTTTAATGTAATAGAGAATAGTTTATTGGTGTGGTCTTTCATTTTATATTTTAACTGACTCTTAAGAGTGATAAATTTTGGTATTGTATTTGAGAAGAGTACTCACAATGATACAGAATGGCAATTAAAGTTTTCTTCTATTTTCATACTTCATGGCTCTGTAAGATTATACTTTCTCTCTGGACCATGCTGCAAACCACAAGTATGATGAATTGCTGGTCACAAGTCAGTAAGAGACTGTGAAAGATGCCAGCCTTATCATTAAGTTTTTGGACAGTATAGTCGTTTTTCATTAAATGGATTATTTATGCTAACATGTGGTAAGTTTTCATTATTTTGAAACAAATGTACTTAAAACATTTGAGCTTCACCTTCTGATACAGTGCTTTAATAAAAGGGAGTAACCAATGTCAGAATTTTTGGGTACATGCAGCAGTTTGCAGTGTATAATAATAGCTGGAGATCAAACTATTTGGAAATCAGTTTGGCACATATGATGGCACAGATTAAGAATCTAGTTCTAATTTGCCTATAAATCTCTCTGTGTGTCTCTCTGTTTCTCTCGGTGTCTGTCTGTCTGTCTGTCTGGTCTCTTTGGTTTACTTAACCTTTCCATTTTTCTTTGGTTTCCCATGTCTGTTAGAAAGGGCCAGGAGATATGGACATTGAGCTCTTGGCAAGAGGCGTTCACCATGGGCCCCACTCAAGTGGATGCGGAAGGGGGTGGATGCGGAAGGGGGTGGATGCGGAAGGG
>JADRCH010000163.1:2949208-2962852 GCA_019843965.1 Rhynchomys soricoides
TGCTGTGGGGGATGCTGAGGGAGATGCTGTGGGAGATGCTCCTGGGAATGCTCTTAGCATTTTTTCTACTGTAGCATCCACACCAGCACCCATGAGCCTTGGCTTAGCATGTAGACAGATGTGCTGCACAGGTGATTTCTTCAGGCATCAAGCTCTGTGAAGTGTTTTTTGCTTTTGTTTTGTTTCTCTCATCTTAACATATAGTAGGTATTCCCTCACCTGCCCCTCTCCTCACAAGACTTGCCCAGACTCATCAGCGTCTTTGGATCAGGCTGGGACCTGCCACATCTGGTTTCCATGGACTGTGCCCTTCTTTTCCTTTTCATTAGATTTGGCCTCAATTAGGATTACCCTGAACACCTGCCAAGAATGGGCTCAGCCTGATTGTCTCTAAAACACAAAATTAAACCAGACCAATATTCAGAGTGTCATTAGTTTGAATTAACAATTCAAGAAATATCTAGTCTCTCTGGACAGTTGGAATTCAGGTGTCATAAGATCATTATTCCAGAAAAATACATGAGTACATTTGCATCTTTCCATGATATCAGAATTTGTTGAAGAAAAACAAATTCACAAGGGGCAGTGGTTTTAGTGGCATTAATTTGCAATATATATTGTAATATATCTGTAATATATGTGTGTGTGTGTGTGTGTGTGTATGTGTGTGGGTGTGTGTGTTATTGTTATTATTTTGATTGTTATGTACTTTGCTAATTTGGCCAAAATGAATGCAAGGGTTTTTTTTTGTTGTTGTTGTATTGTTTTGTTTTTTCCAATCTTAATTATCAATATTAACTTTCTTATCATAGAGCACACAGAAAATTTATCTATCTATGGATGTATGTGAATCACAGAGTGGATACAAATTAAAGAGACTACAGAGTTAAAGGGGCTTCAGAAGTGGACAGAGATACACAGTGTGTGTGTGTGTGTGTGTGTGTGTGTGTGTGTGTGTGTGTATGTGTGTGTGTGTTTGTTGAGATAATGAACCCAAACAACCCCAGAGAAGCTGTGCTGTTCAGGCTGCAGGAGAGTCAGAGTGGAAAAAAAGAATGTCCTCAGCTTCAGAGACTGATCCAGAGCAAGAGGGGCAGGAACACATCCAGAAGGGGGTGAGCAGATAGACAAATAGACAACAGTCAAGCAGGCCACTAGAAAACCCAGGGACAGTCAGGAGTTCACTGCTTGTGCTTCGCTCACACACTGGTTATCAGATAGATGGCCAGCCATTGTGGGGCTGTTGCTATGGCAGTGTTGGGTGTCTACCACTTTGTTGGGTCCCAGTGATGGAGTTAGATTCTTTCCCTGGACTGCCCTGTCCCCTGAATTCTTAGGCCTGGAGTCCCTGTTAAGAATTTAAGTGTCTTTCAGTAATTAATTTGAAGTTTAGATGTAATCATCTTATTTTTTAGTGGTGTCTGCCAGAATACTGCACCTAGGAAACCTTCAAAGACTTCTAAGTATAATTTATCAAAATAGTGTGTCTGTGTGTGTGTGTGTGTGTGTGTGTGTGTGTGTGTCAGAGACAGCTCACGGACTAGACACATTTTAGTCAAGAGTAATTCACTGCAGTACAACCAATATTTTTATAACATTAAGAAACTTCACTAGAGCACAAGTATCTTTGAGTTATTTTCAGCCTCAATTGACAACTCAATGAGTAGACATTTAACCAAACCAGAAATACTTCTGTTGTAATTATGGTCCCACTGTGGGGCTAGCCACTGTGGAAGATAGAAGAAACAGTGTCTGTCCTCCTTGAATTCTCAACCCTGTTTGGGACAAACTGTGGCCACATGAATAACTGCACACAATATTCGACAATGTTTAACTAGTTTAAGTGGTCAGACATGAGGTCAAGGGTTTTAGGGAATCCATTCCCAAGTGGTACATGGTGTGTGTTTCGGCTAGCTGGTATTTTTAGACCCTTCTGACCCATCAGAGGTACACATCATGAGACTTTCTTTCTTTCTTTCTTTCTTTCTTTCTTTCTTTCTTTCTTTTTTGGCACATGGGCAGTCTTGTTGTGTGCAGACAAGGACACTGGGGAAGCTAAAGGCATGTTCGTGCTGTGCAGTGGTGTTATTTCTTTCCTTTTAGGGATGGCTGGAATTCATAGGAAGTATGACTTCTGAATGCTTGTTCTTTTTATCTCCCTGAAAGCAGGCCAGACTGTGAGGATAGGGAAAGGGGATCATAGTCTACCATTTGTACTCTCTCTCTCTCTCTCTCTCTCTCTCTCTCTCTCTCTCTCTTTCCAGGTGGTAGTTAAAAAAATCTTCTATCAGGGTGGTCTGAAGGGCCTCTTCAGTGGTTTTGATTGTTTATGTATTCATGGGGAGGGGGAGGAGAGAGAGAGAGAGAGAGAGAGAGAGAGTGAGAGAGAGAGAGAGAGAACACAAGAGGGTGCCATGCTTTCTGACAATTCCACCCATGTGCCCAGTATCATCTTCCTTGGGACAGAGCACTTATGTTTCAGCTGACCCTTGCCACCTGCTTCTGTGGGACCAACAAGCGAGGGCTAAACAAGATGTCTGAGGCTCTACAACTTTCTTCCTCCCTAGGGTATTTGGTTGGAAATATCATTTGACCTTGGTCCCATGGGATAGTCTTACTGTCCCACTTCTAAAACAGAGAGGGGGGTCAAACATGAGTATCCACAATTACTTGGACTTTCCTCAAGTGACATATTGGATATATTCATAATTTCTGTGTCTTCAGGATTAGAAAGTTTAAACTTGGGGTAGAGCAGGGATTTCTGAATTTTCCTCTTTAAAGCAAAAAGATAATACAAAAGCAAAAACCAAAAACCCTAATTTGTTGCCATTCAGCTAATCAACAAGGAAAGTTCTAAGAAGAAGCTTTTGAAGGGGAAGAAGAGACATATTTTATATTTGACAATGTTAGAGCATTGCGGTGGGGCCTGTGTCTTCTGCTGATGTCACAACTAGACTCCATCTATCAACCGCTGCAGATGTGAGCACCCCAGACATGATGGAGATGGTGTTGGATTTCAAATGCAGTGAGAGGCAGAGCCTGGACACTTTCCTGAAATAGGCATCAGCAGCTCATGCTATGTGATCCCTTTGCTGAGACCAGAACAGACAATTAATGAAAATTTTAACAATTTGCGAAAATCTTGGAGTATGATGAACAAACATTTTAGGAGTCACATAAGAACACTGATGTCACTTCAGAACTTGTTGACATGGTCAGAGGGTCAAAAGTTACTTTTGATGATGTCTGTGTGAAAGTAGCCTTCTTGGAATAGTAGGGACAGAGGAATAAGGTGAGGAAGTCAGATGCTTTGCTTAAGATTAACTTTCCAGCAGGAAGATGCACAAATATAGAAGAGGACCTGGATTTATTCAGGTCACAAAATGTACAATAGGATTGACATTGCAAGTCTTGGCTAGTGCTTTTCCTTCTGTTAAACACTGGAAACTGGAACTTCTTCAGTGATGAGGAAACTTAAAAGAAAAGCTTTAGTGATTTGGTGACATTAGTCTTGAAATGTCTCATCTGGGCCTGCCCAGAGAAATTAAATGCCATTTCTCTAGAAATAGTTATGGAAGGCAGTTTAAACACCAGGACACACATTTCTCAGCCCTAACACAATGAATATGCCCATGAAATTGTGAAAGGAGTTGTGTGGGTGTTCTGAGTTAAAACTCTGCACCGGACGGTTGGCCTGGATGGCCTGGGTTTGCCTCTGTGTTAGTTACTTTTCCTGTTTCTGTCATGAACATATTGACAAAGTCTAATTAATGGAGAACAAGTTTATTTGGGCTTACAATTTGAGTGTACAGCCCATCACTGTAGGAAAGTCCGGATGGCAGGAGCTTGAAGTGACTGATGACAGTCAGGAGGTCTGAAAGTGATAAAGGCCAGTATCATCTCAGAACCCCCAGCCCAGGTGCTATCCACGTTTAGGGCGAGCCCCACCTTAACTAACCTGATCTAGAAAATTTCTTACATTCATACCCAGAGTTGGGATGGGGTGACTCTGAGTATGGTTGAAGGGACCATGAGCCAAGGAAATGGAGCCACCTCTAGGAGTCAGGAAAGACAAAGGAAACTTTATCCCCTAGACCCCTAAAGACCGATGCAGCCTTCATGTTAGCTCTGTGAACCTGATTCTGGGCCTCTCACCTTCAAACTTGTAAGCAAACACCTATGTACTGTTTTAAGTCACTGGTTTTGTGTGGTAATTTGTCAGAGAAGCAGTAGGGAGCTAAAACAATAATATAACAGCATTTGTATGAGACTTAGAAGCACCCATGTGAACCAGAGAGAATCTAATTCAGAATGGGTCTATGTGCTCATGGCTCTTTGAATCTCAGTGAGTACAAGAGCAGCTTTGATGACTGTCGGTCTAGCAGGCCTCCCTTGGAACTTATTATGGCTGAAGGTTTTTAGGTGACAAATGGGTATCTTGGTAGAGTTTCATTGACATACCTTTGACTATCTGTGTAAAATCAAAGGTGGATTTTATTTTATCACTTGTCATTGGGAACTCACATGTAGGCATGATGTTCAGGCAAAAGCTTCCAAGCTTGAAGGAAGGGTAGGAAGAAAGCCTGCTGGCTTCAGCACAGATTCCTTAGTGAGACAGCTCTATGAAGGCCACATGCTCATCTCCACACCTCCCATGTCCTCTGACATCTTCCTTCTCAAGTGTGGAAGTAACTTGGACCTTGTTCTTCTCTCAAAGCATACCACTCTACCTGGCAAAAAGCTCCGCCCTCTAGAACACACATTCTAAGCAACGTTAGAGGTTATGATGTGTGCTAACATATGTAAGTGCTTGTTAGTGACACATTATGCAAAAACTAGTGCCTTGTGCTGCAGCGTCAATTCTTGTGAGGAATCCACAGTCCTGCATGTGAGGACATACTGATCTGGCTCTGCTCTTCTTGTCAAGGCGTGATTCTAAGCCCCCAGGAAGTGCATGGTGATGCCTGGAGGCACTTTCGGTTGTCACAGGCAGGGGTGTTGCAGAGTGCCAGCTGTAATAGAGGACATCCCCATAGCAAGGAGTTACTCACCTCAAGTATCAATAGGTCGAAGTTTTAGATACTGTTATCCAATGGGTAAGTCTGCCAATTACACACAGTTATTCTTCATGCACACAATTACACACAGTTATTTTACATACACACAATTACACACAGTTATTATACCACAGCGGCAACCACACACATATCCTGTTGCAGTGTGCATATATTCTCATACCATGTAAGGGTATTTCATTCAGTAGTGGGGTCTTTATATGATAGTTGTCCTTGATATTTTATCAGTCATGTAGCAAGTCATCTTAACTCAAAATCACTCCATCGGGGTTGCACAATGACAGGATTGCTCAATGATGCCTAGTGATACATTCCTTGAATTGTCACTGTATGTGACATGTGTATGACTGTATGTGTGCTTTTTCTGGAGACAGTGAGTGTGATGGTTGGCAGGCTTCATCTGAAACTGCTTGGCTGCCATACCTGAAAGTTCACCAGAGGCATGTGCTATATCTCCTGTCGAGAGGCCTGCATCGTCATGGTTACTATAGTTACTGTCTCAACTGAAAAGGTCTGCTAGTAAATGTAAGCTTGTTAGGTTAGGAATAAAAAAGGTGAAAAGCAGATTCTAAGGTATTCTGAAGGTAGCTTCTAAAGGTTGAAGAACAATTTAAAGGGAGTAGAATTTTTAAATCTTAAAGGATTCAAGGAGGGCCATGGAAGCTGCAGTGACCACCTGCATTGAGAGAGTGCTGGCAGTTTAGATGGGGGTGCTGAGATACAATTAGTTTTGCTTGCATGAAATGTTGGTGATCCTGAAACCTTGATTCAGATGCTGGCATGGGAGGGAGTCACTTCAGACTCCCTCACAGAGGCATCATTATTTGGTGAACTACTTAGAGCAGGATGAGATAGGCAGAATAGCCTGTCCCTTCACCAAGTGCTCTACCAGCATGCCCGGGCTGAAATCAGTACAAGGCAGAACTGTCAAGTGTACCAGGAACCTGGAATATGACTAGGGAGTTGGGAGGAAGACAGCACCCTAGCATCTGGGACATAAATGTAGCTTTAATAAAGTAGAAGTGTCTGGCCATCACAACACCATTTTGAAAGTGAACTCTTAAGTTTTCTTTTCATAGGAGTGGCAAAGGTGGTTCTGACCCACATCCTAGACTAGAAGCCCATGTTGCAAGGGTGAGCCATTATAGGCCTTTAGAGAGTGGCATGGTGCATCCTCATGAGTAGATCCAAAGCAAAGGCTTTGATGAAAAGGAAGAGGGAGATACAGTCATTAATAGGTTGCAAAGTAGACATGGGGATGGATGGTGAACACTATTTGTCTCCTGCAATGAGAGGAAGATAGAAGCCCCACACTTCATATTTGTATACTAGTCACATCTTAGTTCAGATATAAAAAGAGCAAAGTAGGGGGAGGGGCAGAAAACATGATGGAAAAAAACCCTAGAATTAAATAAAGTATGAGCATGATTTGGATTTTTATTCAAGTAACAAAATGTAGGTTAAACATTTCATCTAAGTCATTTCTAACAGACACAAAGTTATGACCAGAGGTATATAAGAAATAGCTCAGGGAAGAAGAAGCCCTGACCATTTAGTTCATTGGACTATATATCTCCCAGCTGAGAAACTGAGTTGCAACTTTTAGGATCTGGTGGAAATAACTCAATTTGGATGCTAGAACAGAATTCACATTTCATTTTTGTCTCATGGTTTGTTGGGAGCAAGTTTTCCCAAGTTTATTAAGTTTAATTGCTCAATTTTTACTTCAAGGTAATGGCAGCTTACCCACATGGCTTTGTTAGGCTTGATAACAGTACCAGTCATGGGGTCTTGCCCAACCTGGGCTTGTCACCACTACTTATTGTGAGTGTGTGTGGGTGTCTCTTTCCTGTACTCCCTTAGCCCAGAAACCCAACAGTCTACACTGCTTTCTGCACCTTCTTTGACCAGACTGTTTGTTGTTGTTATCCCTCTTGTGGAAAAATGAAGACAACAAACCAAACCTCAATGCCTATACCTTGGGATGTGTCATGCTTTGAATGTTTTCTGCAATTATGTTCTGGAACAATAAGAAGCATGGCTAGGAAAATCCATTTCTTTTTGTGTAGTGTTTTGATACAGTTTATAAGTCAGGACAGTGGCTTGGCCCACCAGTTGGCTTTGAACCATGGGCTGTACTGATGTAAGAACTGAAGAGCACACATGAACATTTGACACTCAAGATCATTTCTTTACTGATATTCATGTGCTTTCTTCCCTCTTCCCACCATCTCAGTATCAACTCTATTCCTTTCGGAGAACTGGGTCTAGGGGAAAATCTCTCTAGAAACTGGTAGAGCGTGGCTGATTCCTTGTAACTACTCAGCAACAAATCTATAATCTACCACACATTGGAGAGATTTTTAAAAACTGTGCTTCCAGCTTCTAGTCAGGCAGCCAGGTCCTGCACCCTGAGCAGGGGAACAACACCATCTCAGTCACATGCTACAGGACAGGTTCCAGTCCCCCTCCAGTTCTCTGCAGATCCTTCAGGGGTTGCAAAGGCATCCCACATGCACATAGCTGTGGTTTGATGATCTTGAATTCATCACCCCATTCAGGAAGATGGATTTTTATTATGCAGCAAAAGTTCTACTTCAGGGTAAGCCTTGACACAAAGCAATTGTGTTCTTGACTCAATCAGCTAGCCCAAATATAAAAAGCATAGACAGTGGACCTGAAGTGGGTTTCAGGTCCTTGTTTAAAAGCGCTGCTGTCAGAGAAGTACTTGGTTATGGAGTTATCACAAACGGCCATCGGCAGAGAACAAGCTTGCTGTTGTCAAGGAAAAGTGAAGGGTTAGAGACAGAATGCAGAGAGACTCCTGACCTTCTTGACTAGATTGCACCACCATACTTTCAATAGCCTGGAAAGAGTTGTCTCAGCATCTCTCAAGGCTGAATATTGGTCTTGGCTATATCGGCCTCCATAGGCACTAGTTAGTAGCTAATACAAACCCAAAGAGGGTTGAAGGTAAGTGGACATAGACCACCCAAGCTCCAGCAGTTCATTTGTTAGCAGTCTCTAGGAGAATACAGCTGGAAGCTGGAGCTCGTGTGGGACGACGACGTTGTGCTCTCACTGAACAACTTTTTCATAGGATTTTCCTCAAACTTTCACACTTCTGTAGGACGTCAGGCACACGGCAATGGTACCTGCTCCCAAGGAGGTCTTTCACTGATGCAAAACTATATCACCTTGTGAGATGAAGCATCTATATTTGCATCAAAAATTATACATGCACCAATGAGAGAAGAATAGATAATAAAACAGAAGATATGTGGAAGGGGGAGGGTCCTAAGGATGGAGGGTTCCAGAGGCTTCAGGAAGGAGAAGAGGCTTGGGTTTTGATGTTGGCTAAAGCAGGATTTCAATAGGAATTGAGAACAGGGGTTGGAGGGAAAGATGTTTGCATCAAGAAGATGAAAGGCTTGGCATGTATTTGTGAATGGCAAAGAATTAAGACACATTGAAACCCTACGTTTATGCTGGAATTGAGTGAAGAAAGTGGTAAGAGATTTCAGGGTAACTTTGTAAGGTAGGCTCATGCTGGAGCAAAGTTCTGATACATCTCAGTATTCCCAAGGCAATAAAATTTATTTACTGCTCTTCTTAATTTAGTGCTGGGGTAGATTTTCCTAAGGTGACCATATATTCAGACTCTCTTTAAACTCCATCCCACTGGCCAGCCACCCAGTAGAGAGAAAAGTGAAAGACGAGATTATGGGAAGAAGCTTGGTTAACCAGGCCTATGGATGTTTTATATTATTTCCATTGATTAAAAATCAGCCATGTGACCATGTTTTTCCACAGGGGATCTGGAAATGTTTGTTGAGAGCCAAAGGAAGCAGGGTTTGGTGGTTGTGTGACTTCTACATTGCCTTTTGATTTGAATAGGTTGAACTTGGTGCAATATGAAATGGTGAGCCATCCCCAGTCTTAGCAAGGATGAGCGTGTGCTAACTGGTAATGAAGGTTCCATAAAGATATGGAGTCTTTTGTTATGTTTATAGCTACACCCTGAGCCTTATGGGAGCCTTTAACAAGTGTGTGATAAAGCAATTGAATGTTGGATAGGTGCTGAAGAGGAGCCCTTTATGTAATGGATCTATCTAGGATGGGTGAGTGGGAGAGAGTCAAAGTCAAGGAAACCAAATTGAGCCAAAGATTAGGCAGAGAGAGAGAGAGAGAGAGAGAGAGAGAGAGAGAGAGAGAGAGACAGAGAGAGAACCCAAATTGGACTTTTCTATCAGTTCTTTTCCCTTGGTGCTCAGGAAACCTGGCAGAAGAAGGAGAGGAAGAGTTGTCGGAGATAGAGGGGCTGAGGACACCAGGAGAACATGACCCATAGAATCAACTTAACCGGGCTCATAGGGGCTCACAGAGACTGAAGCAGCAATCATGGAGCCTGCATGGGTCTGAGCTAGGTTCTCTATGTATATGTTATTGTTAGCTTGGTGTTCTTTGAGACACCATAACTATAGGATTAGTGGGTGTGTGTCTCTGACACTTTTCCCTGCTCTTAGGATCCTTTTCCTCTTACAGGGTTGCTTCACCCAGTCCTCATATGAGGGTTTACACCTTGTATCTTGTTCTGTTGTGGTCAGTTGATATCCTGGGGAGGCCTGCTTGTTTCTGACAGGCAATTTCAGAGTGTATCTGGGGGAGAGGGAGAGTGTGTGTTGGGGGAGCTGGGTGTAGAGGAGTGAGGGGAAACTGAAATCTGGGTGTATTAGAAACAAGCCAACAAACTGTGAAGATCTGATAGAGCCTGAGGTAACTAGTTACCGCAGCGTATGTTCATTTTGGAAATACTTGCTTCTGCTATTTTAGCCCAGTTAGTGTATTGTTTAGCCACAGGTTGTAGTTCCTCTGAGCTGAAACTGTAGAAGCAGGTTGTGAGCTGCAACTGGGTTCCCAGCAAGGGCCAGCACTTTCTTTGGAGGCAGTAACTGGAACCAGCCTGGGGACTTGGGCTGTGCCATAAGACTGCAACCCAAACAAAATAAAACTTGACTAAGTGAGCAAACCCAGACTGGAGTTCAGGTTACTTTAGCAGACTCTAGGGAGACACAAAGTGCAGTTGTATTAGCTATGCAAAATTTGCTCTTTGACCTTACAGCAAGGGAAGTTACCGGTGCACACATAATCTTCTGCCAGCATCGCAAAGTGTTGGATATGTTAACATTTAGCAATTATGCAATAGTTTAAAACTCTTAATTTTAAAATATACTTTAAAAATAGATGCTGATCCAACAAAGAACAGAGGATATCAATGAAAAGACTGTGCTGTCTGTGCACCTAAGAAAAGCCACACACGGCCTTGTGCGGCCAGAGATTTAGAGGTTAAGAAATTGCTCACAGATGAATTTCTTAGAAATCAGAAACAAGGGTCAGCATCGTCCTAGCTTCCCTCTGGAGGTCACCTCTGTGTCTTATGCATAAGCTGGGGCTGTGTCAGGGGCTTGCTTAGACTCATGTTACCCACCTCTGAGGTCTGATGACAGATCTCGAAGTTCAGGTTTATGCAGAGTTGAGAGAGAATTCTCAGAACAAGCTACAGCTCTTGGGAAGGTTTTAATGATTCTTGGTCTGGAAATAATAGAAAAACAGGAGTGTATTTTGTGGTATTTTTGAATGTTTTGTATTGGTTTAGGAAATAATCCAACATTAAAGAGGCTAAAAAATAACAAATCTTTAAGAAGATTTGACATGATCTCTCATTATTTTTCTCCACCAGACAAACAAACAAAGAGTAATAATAAAAATGACTCGAACAATTAGGGAACATAGAAGCAAAAGACAGGGCAGGGTAGGGTGGGGAGAGGCAAAGCTAATAGTATCTTCTGCTCATGCGGACAGGTCTAGGGAGCGTATGCCAGAGGAAATGCCAGCAACTTGGTCTTTCCCTCAAAGGACCAGGGCTCTTTGGGGCCTAAGTTTTTCTTGCACCAAGACCTCTTGAGATATGAACGCTCCATCTGAGGCAATGGGGAGCTCTAAGTATATTAGTTAGTTCTCTAGCTCAAAACCAAGAGAAGCCAGTCTTAGGAAGCAAGGACGCTCTGGGTAAGTGAAGTCCTGGGAGAATGTCAAGGACATGGCCATACCCAGGACCCCAGAACCTCAGAGCCATTGAGGAATGGCCAGGTGCTAAACATATCCCCACGCATGGGGTTGGGATGGGGGTGAGGCTTTTTAGGAAATAGCAAAGCCTTCCCTTCTGGTTTGTGTGAGGCTATTGACAATGTATGCAGGAAATGTTTATTATGCCTTTCTGCCCTGGAATATTTATGGCCTGAAGCTTGATCCTCTATGGAGTCTGCTCCTACTGAGGCTAGTCAAATCTGTCTGCTTGATCCAGCCATATACCACAAAGCTGACTCCTTGATTATGTATACTAACCCCATCTCCCTGTTCAGCTATATAAGTAACCCCACTTCTCTACTCAACTACATATAATAAGCACACAATTCTTCTAGAATCTAGACAACTTGGTTCCAGCTTTTCTCCATCAGGACGTTCATCTATCTACCTTGTCTTCATTTCTTCACTGCCCCTGTCAGATCTGTCTTAGAGGCAAGCAAGGACTTGGCACCAGTTGATCTATTTACCAAATTTACTTAATGTCTGAAAAATAAGACTTTATTTATAAAGTTCACTTAGGGATTTTATTGCATTAGGGCAGTCTTTAATGCCAGCCTTGCGGGTTTGTAGACGCGTACTACCTGGGAAGTGCTTCGTTTTTTCATCTTCTGGCTTTCTGAACATTCAGTTTTAACTCACTGAGACAACATGATCCAGAGTGATGGGAGGAGTCTATATCTCTGCCTTCTAGAAGGAGCATAGAGACTGATGGGCAGAGAAATGGGGAGGGCTGTGGGTCAAGAGGATGAGAAACACTGTTAGGGATAAAGAAGGGGTTCTTGGCGTTGGAAGGATGAACTCCATACGATGTCTAAAGTCTTCAAAACTTCCACTATAGGCCTCAGAGGTCCTACCAGCAATTCCAGGATCAGCCGTTACAACCTAGTAACTATTAGTGGAACCAGATTTTGTGAGTGCTTATCAAGCCGTGAAATGATCCTCCTGCACACTGGCTTCCAGAGCATCCACCTTTAGCATCCACCTGCCTCCTCTGGTTGAATTCTCTTTGGGCTATCCTCTAGTATCTGAAAGCTGAGGTTGAGGGTGAACACTTACTGCAGGAAGATGTCTGCAGAAAGATGGGATCTGAGAGATTTTTAAAAAAGCCTCAGCAATTAGTCCCCCTTTGTTTAATTAGGGGATGGGTGACAAGAGGTAGTGACCATAAGAACAGTCCCCACATCCTGGAACCACTTGCACTGGTGGCCTGTTTTCGTTGTCTTTGTTTTACATTTCTTTACTTTAAACTGCAGTTTCATAGCCTAGAAAAATGGAAATAGTTACCCTAAGCGTATGCCAAAGCAAGGCTTGAGAAAGGGAATGAGGAAGAAAAGTGTGTGGTGTCTTGCGAAGGCTGCTGCTTACAACCATATAGCCATGGGTCATCTTTTCATAGCTGCGATCAGTAAGGCCTACAGGAAAGCTGGAAGAGATGCTTGGGGAGAAAATCCCAGGCTTACACTCATACTGAACAGTCAGTACAGGGACCAAATCCTAAAGAAAGGTCTTGTGTTTGTTCTAGACATCTTAGCTGTATCACCTATGTGCACTGACTTTTCTAAATTTGCTTTTTTTTCTCTCTCTTTTCTTAGGGAGGCAGGACACAGTGCGTGAGAGAAGTCTGTCCCATTCTCTCTTGTCCCCAGCACCTTAGTCACACACCCTCAGGACAGTGCTGCCCCAAATGTTTGGGTGAGTGACAGTTTTCAGGTTGAAGAACAACGTAATTTCTTCTCGAAGCTTCTGCCGAGTGTATGTGTATGTTGAGTCATGGCCTGGTAGACCACTGCTCCTTCTAGCTGTGTGACTGAGCTTTGGCTCAGAAGCTGAGTTCTGCTCAGAACTTGAGTTCTGCTCAGAAGCTGCTCTTGCTTCACTGTTTTCCATCATTTCAGGAGCGTGGCATGCAGCTACAATGTGGCTAGTGTCCAGTGGGTTGAAAATGGTGCTGAAGAAAGAGTCTAGCTGGAGACATGACTGTTAGGAGCCTGTAGCAAAGGCATTTTGAAGTAAATGTATGGGAGACTTAGGCTAAAATTACCTGAGAGCCAAAAGCATCTGGAAGAATAAGATGCCAGAAAATGAGAAGCTTGGAGTGACTAGCAGTTAATGCATGATAGGAAGGGAGTATCCGTTAGCACATTGAGCCTTTACCTCAGACCAGGTACTACACACAGCTTATATGGTTTTTATCATTGAGTCATCTCGAGAAGCTATGAAATATAGCTACTGAAACCAGAAATCTCACATGCTGCACAGGCACAGTTACTAGTTTTAATCCTCTCAGAAGAAGGTATTTCTCTAATCTGAAGAGACACTTAGGGAAGCTGATGACCTCTGGCTTGAATTGTGCTGATTGTTGCTCTGGATCACTGTATTATTATTATTATTATTATTATTATTATTATTATTATTATTATTA
>JADRCH010000163.1:2962862-2984565 GCA_019843965.1 Rhynchomys soricoides
TATTATTATTATTATTATTATTATTATTATTATTATTATTATTATTATTATTAGGCATTGTTTTCTCCTGTCACCACCTCCAGCAATCTTTGTATCCTAGGGTACAATTGAATCAAGGCTTGTGGAGCACATTGCACTGAGGGTTTGCAGCCAGCAGGTGGGATAGTTTTGCAGAGGTGTAGGATGAATATCCTAAAATGAAATCCTAAGCATCCTAGCTCCCAGAAGGCCTTAATTGTTTTGTCTTTGGGGGATTTTCACTGAGTGATTTGGCTTCAACCCCTGTCCATTCAACCCTTGCCCCCTTTGGAGTGCTCTCTTCTCATTCACGATTTGATTTTCTGACTTATTTTCTCCCTTCACAGATCATCACACCTTCAGTTTAGCTTCCCTCAATAACTGAACTGCCAAATGAAGGCATTTGTGTTACTGCTTTCTCCTCTTTGCAGGCGTCCTACTGTGATTTCATCTAACTTCCTATTTCATGCACGAGCTCATATTTTAAGCAAATATGGAATAATTAAAAGAACAAGAGAGACTTGCTAAATGCACTGGGTTAAAGATATTTTCATGTACTTATGCTTCACTTGTTGTCTGTCCACATGTGCTGCCCTGAATTGAAACCAGGGTAGTAGGTGCTGCCAAGCCGAAGGCATGGTGGAACCCACGCCATCTAAATGGGAGTTCATCAAAGAGGAAGAGGTGATTGGACATGGCCTTGCAGAAAAATAACACCGATTAAAGCTTTGAAGCAGATGCTGCTGGTGTGCTGGGTCTAGTTAGAAGTTTCTCACAGGAGCAATGGCGGTTATATTTAGTACACATTTAACTGTTCTCTTGTTGTTTTAAGCTAGACTACAAAAAGAACAGTAAGTTTTGGGAAACATAAAGATCATAATTCTGCCCAGTGAGTCCTTTTTCATCTTTGTGCTAAACCAGAGTGGAATGATACAGAAATGACTTAAATCAAGCTGAACCACTCCCTAGGATGTTTTGTGTTGGTTCATGATGACTATGGGATTAAAGTGAGATTTTGTGTTCTTTTCTGGTGAGAAGAAACATATTCTTTCAACAATGAAAGCAGCAAAACAGATAAAGGCAAATACCAGAAAACTTTCTGGTTGCTGAAAAGTGAATGTAATTCCACTTCTGGTTGACTGGATACTGAATTGCTCTTAGATTTTTTTCTCTTGACCAGGATGCCTGCATATGGAATACCTCTGCCACTTGAATTACAGAATTTCCTTCCTCCCTTTGCTCATTTTCAATAGAGCATCTCATCAAAGATCAGGATGCACAGAACAGTCAGTACCTAAGATGCCTCTCCATATGGCATAGCCCAGGATAATACTGAAATTACGTCACCACTAACAAGTCTAATAGTTATCATCTGCCATCTGCTGGGAGTTTTGATAAGAGGCAGGCACTTTGCTAAGATTTATATCCATAATTCTAGGTATAATTTACATTTTGTGAGGGGCAATTTAAGGCAGTGGTCACATCTAATTCAGGAAATAACTTGTAGTGTCTGTTCAGGAATCAATCAATAGATTAGTCAGTCCATAGATCCTTCCATGGTGTATGCTCTGCCCACTCAGCAATCTATCCATTGATGCAGTAGTATCGAGTAGAGTAACAATTGTAAAAACAAAAGGCTGTGCAGTGATTGAAAAGGGCCATGTAGTCTAAGATGGAAGGAGCTCTGGTGAGGAAATGTAGACTCCAGCCATGAATAAGAGGTATTTTAATTGATTTATAAGCAGGATTCCACATAGCAGCATTATAATATTATTTATTTTTGAGACAGATTCTTGTCATGTAGCCCAGGCTGGTATTGACCTTGTGTTCTTCCTGTCTCTGCCTCCCATGTACTAGGACTATTAGCGTGTATCACCATGCCCAGCTCTTCATAGAGCTTTGTACCTATTTTTAATTTTTTATTAGTTAGTTAAAAAGTCTGTTCAGTGTGCTTTGTTCATTTCACACACCTTCCACACTCTTCCCAGATCAACTCTCACCTTCCCCATATACTCAACTTCATGTCTGAACCAAACCAAAATAACAGAAACCAAATAACCAGAAAACCAAAATATTCTTGGCTGTGTGGTTACACTCTTAGAGAAAACCAACTCTCTTCCCAACAGCTAACAATTCCCATTAAGTCCTCAGCTTGGGGTGGGATTTCTCATCCAACTCCCACTTCCATGCTGGGTTTGGGTGTGGTGTGGGCTTACACAGGTCTTGTGTCTGCTGTCACACCTGCTGAGAATTCATGGATAGCTTCCTGACATCCCACCAGACACTATTTCCCTCAAGTCACCCACTGCCTTGTTTTTACACTCTATCTGCCCCCTCTTCTGAAACGATCCCTGAGCCTTGGGAGGAGGGAGTAGAGTATACATGTCTTACTTACAGCTGAGCATCCCACAGTCTTCTAGTTTCTGGGCCGTGGCTAGGTGTTGGTCTCTGTTAATCACTATCAACTGCAGATAAGCTTAGGGGATGAAGGTTGTCAGATGCATTGATATATAGGCATAATGATTAGTCATTAGAAACCTACTTAACCCTTTTTAGCAAAATAATAATAGTAAATTCTCCTTCATGACCTATGACCTGTCTAGCCATGGGTTTTTGTCTTGATAATGGTGCCAGTATGGGGTTCATCTCGTAGAGTATGACAAAAATTGAGTCAGAAAGTGGTTGGTTACTTCCATAATGTCCCTAACAGTATTGCTCCAGTGGGCATGTCTTGCCAGGTCAGTCATTAATGTAGCTTGCCATCTTCACAGCTGGGTAAGAGTGATGATGAGCTTTCTCCTCTGGAAATGTGTATAGCACCTTCCAGTATAACGCTGACAAGTAAGAACAAAACAGCCAAGTCAGCACTTGCTTCCCCCCCCCCCCCCCATGTTTTATGACTCAAGACTATGGTGTCTTCAACAATAATCCTCAAGTTCTAGAAGGTAACCAGGAGCACTGGAAATAAATAGCCTGTACTGCTTAGGTGTGGGCTGCAGGTCTGAGACATCAGCATCCAACAACTCCATAATAAGTAACTCATTCCTGGCAATGGTCTTTTTATTTTGTTAGTCTTTAGTATATATAATAGAAGCATTATTTTTTGATCATAGGGTAAATTCATTCATTCTCTCTCCCTCTCGCTCTCTCTCTCATGTGTGTTTGTGTGTGTGTGTACAGAGGTAGATTTCCGTAAGACTTTTTCAAAAGACTTTTGTGCTCTTAGTTTCTCCCATATTTACTGCCCTCCCCCATCCACTACCCCAATTTAACCCTTCCCATTCCATCATTTCCTTTTACTGCTTTGAACACATCAGTATAAGTTTGTATTAATGCTTTCTGTCTCTATCCACTAGAAAGGCCCACACTGTGGTTCCTTAGTAATTTTTTTGAATGCCATGTCCTTTCCACATGGAATATAAGTATCTGAGGACTCAAAACTAGCACATACCTATGAGACAAAACAGGAGACCTTTGACTTTCTGGGTCTGTGTCATCTCACTGAGAATGATCCGTTTTCTTGAAAATGTCAGTTTTATTAACATCTGAATAGTATTTCATTGTGTAAATAAGCCACATTTTCTTTATCCATTTATTACTTGATGCACAAATGAATGGATAGCCTGTCTCCATTCTATGGCTGTTATGAACAGAGCAGTAATGACCATGAATGAGCAGGTATTGTTATATTAGGATATGAATTAATTTTGGAATATACCTGAGTTGACCATATGATAGATCTGTTTTCAGCTCTTTGAGGGACTTCCAAAGTTATTTGCATAATAGATGCAGCACTTTGCATTCCCACCAGCAGTGAGTAACTGTTCCCCTTTCCTTACAGCCAAGCCAGCACTTGTCCCTGCTTTTTATTCCTTTGTTTCTGCTGTTGATTCTTCGTTTGATCTTAGTCAAACTCAGCTCTGGCTGGGATACGATGAAATATAAAAGCTGTGTTAAATTTGCACTTCTCTAATGACTAAATATGATGAACATTTTAAAGCATATTTCTTAAATATCATCACTTGAGAACTTTCTGTTTAGTTCCATTCCCTGTCTTTTAATTGAGTTATTTGGTTCTTGATGTTAATTTTTTTGAGTGATTTGTTTCTGTAGATACTATTGCTTTGTCAAATATATAGCTGGAAAAGATTCTTTCCCATTCTTTGGGCTGCCTCTTCCCACAAGTGTCGGTATTTTCTGGATATCAACAACAATAGAAATGTCAGAAAGTATACAAACTTATGAAAGCGAAGTAACTGAAATTGGGTGGTGGCAGAAATCTAAAGGGAAGGTTAAATTTCTCTAGAATTGAATGAAACCACAAACAGCATACTGAACTCTATAGGACTTTCTTCCTTCCTTCCTTCCTTCCTTCCTTCCTTCCTCCCTCCCTCCCTCCCTCCCGCCCTCCCTCTTTTCCTCTTTTCTTTCTTTCTTTCTTTCTTTCTTTCTTTCTTTCTTTCTTTCATTTTTTTCTGAGACAGGGTTTGTCTGTGTATCTCTGGCTGTCCTGGATACTCTCTGTGTAGGTCAGAACTCAGAGATCTGTGGGCCTCTGCCTCCTCAGTGCTGGGACAAAGACATGCGCCACTACCACCTGGCCCAGCTAATGGCTTTCTGATGCTCTAGAATAACATCAGAGGGATTCTTAGCAGAATACTTGGGGAGGGGATTGATTTATATGTTGCTGGAAGTTAAAGCATCTCAAGATGCTGTTGGGAACATGAGAATTACATGTGTTGGTTAGGATTTTAATAATGGCGATGGGCTATGGAAATGTCTCAGTGAGTAGCAATGTTTATCATGCAAGTCCAAAGACAATCATTCAAATCCTCAGAACCCCGGGTGGTAAATAGACTGACATGATGGTAGTTTGTAATCCCATCTTTTGGATGTAGAGACAGGGGACCACTAGAACTGGCTTTCTACACTAGCCCAATCATTGAGTTCTGGATACAAGTGAGAGAACATGCCATAAAATAGAGATAAATCAAGAAAGACACCTGATGTCAGCCCATGGCATCCAAACATTTATGCCTATACACATGCACACAAACATGCACAAACACACGCACACCTGCATCTACACATGTGCAGTGTGCAGATACACACATCCACAACACACACATGCCCACCACACACACACATATACAGGACAAGAAGGCATAATGATTATGCTAATTTTTGTCTAACCATGAGATAATTTTTTTGGTTGTATACATTAACATCACCATTACAAATAGAGGTCATGACAGGGGGCAGTGGTTGTTGATGCCATGTTATGAGTGAAATCAGAGAGCACAGCGTGGTCACACCCAAGCTCATGAAGGAGTCTATCTATGAGATCCAAAGCATAGCTCACTGTTGTCTTCTGATGTCTGGCCAGTGTTTTTCTCATGATGAGACCCAGTTGATTTAGTGCTGGGTCTGCTCTGAATCCTTGACCTTTCATAGAAGAAAACAAACTTTTCCCCTTACCTCCTATTACTTCTATCTCCAACTGTAATTGTAAGAACAGCATTTAATATGTCTGTGGACATTCTGTGCCTACTGATAAAGATTCCATCAGACCACTAATGCTGAATGTTAATCTTTGTAAAAAGAAAGAGGAATGTGGCTATAAATTTGTTCAGGGAACATGAATTATTGGTTTTTAACTTAGTCTTTAATTAAAGTAACATTTCAGAGATGGTTGCATGCTGTCTTGTGAGGAGGAACTCCAGTGGTGAAAGGAATAAATCAGACCATATTCTTTTTGGGGGAGTGCGTTTGCTCCCCATTCACCACTCCAGTCCTCACAAAAGCTGGATATGGCATATGGAATTGGAGTCGCCCTTTATGTCCCTTGAATTAAGTTTCCCTTTTAAGCTTCTGTGTCATTTCTTTCTAGTTCATATATGTAAATCTATTTAGATTATTATAATAAAATATTGTCCAGGTAACTTTCAAACAAACTTTCTAGAAATACATTTCTAGAGCCCGGAAAGTCCAAGAACAAGGTTCCTACAGATTCTTTGAGATTTTTCTTCATAGCGCACTGATGTTCCTCTTGGTGTTCTTTAAACACCATGAGAGTAATAGAGGTGTTACTGTAACAGACTGGGGTCTGTTACATAAAGACATTTTAGTGGGAGTTCTGCCTATTTGCTATTTACCTCCCAAAGCTCTCGCCTGCTAATGTTATTGCTTGGTGGTTAGGTTTCAGTGTCTGAGTTTTGTGGGAACACAGTCATTCAGACCATATCAGAAGCCACTTCGTGAGAACCCTTAGGATAGCTCCTTGTTTTCTAACTGCAGCCTGCCTTTCACTGATGCCACACTGGGAGAGGATATTGCTTGTTGTTTAAGATACAGCAAACTAGACTCAGTGTCTGGAATTCACCATGCTGTGCTAAAGTGAGCCTAGCTCCATGTAAGCGTCACAGGCAGCTTATAGCCACTGTGGTAAGCAGGTAGTAACATTCATTGAATCTGCAAAGTTCATGGTGGAATGAAAATGTTATACTATGGCTTTTCACATTGATAATTTTCAGGGATTTCCTGATATACTTGACCTAAGGCTCTATTTTTGTATGTCACGTTTACCCGGTCTTGTGAGATTCCTCCACAGCCCTGTGACAAGATAATGGGATATGTCTGGCTTATGTCTGCCTTACATTGTGCTTACTCTTGCTTCCCTCTAGGTCAGAGGAAAGTATTTGACCTTCCTTTTGGGAGCTGCCTGTTTCGAAGTGATGTTTATGACAATGGAGCCTCATTTGTCTATGATAACTGTACAGTATGCACTTGCAAGGTAAGGCACCACCCAACTGGCTTAGATTACAGTAGAACTGTAGGGAAATGTGATAGCATTTTGCTCATCAGGAGGAATCATTGTTGGTGGCATCTGAAGAATATAATCGTACTGAAGGTTACAGAGAAGATCTGGAAGCTGTCCTAAGGATTCTCTACAATCAAATGCAGATGGCTGGGTTCTAGGCTCTACCTCTCTGAGTTGAATTCTGTAGCATAACTGGCAGTGAAAATAACTTGAATTGTATTCAAGAGAAAAAAAGGCATGGTTTTACAGTCCACTACAGAGATTAACCTGATCAATTTCAAAGCCCATGGAAACTCTCATGAGGTAATGCCATGGTTTGCATGATCCTTTGTTAAACACACAGCTCCTGCTATACACATTGCTGTGTATAAATACACAGAGCATCACCTTGTGAACCTGGTCTCTATGCCCACAATATCACATCCACACTGAAATCTCACAGGCCACAGTTTTCTCTTGAAAGCTGAAACTGAGCCTTTGTAGAAACATGTCACCTTCATGATTCTCCTGCTTGAGGGATAGCCCATTTGCCCACAAATGGGAGCTAATTATGCTATCATTTACATCATTTTGGGTTTTCAGGAAATCTAGGGCTTTGAGACATAATCAGGCACTGTGTCCCAGTCTTCCAGCAGAGCTAGAATGAATACTTTTCCTGAAATTGTCAGGGGCTTATCATAACATAAGCTCATAGACATTTTGGGGAAAGTCAATACTTGATGAGTCAGGTATGTTTTAATTACTATTCTATTCCTGTGAAGAGACCCCACAAACAAGGTGACTCTTATAAAAGCATCTAGTTTGCTACTTCCTTAGTTTTGGGGATGTTAGTCCACTATCCTCATGGAGGAAAGCAGACAGGCATGGCGTTGGAGTAGTGGCTGAGAGCTTTACATCTTGATGTATAGATGGCATAAAGAGAGAGGGAGGGAAGGAGAGAGGGGGAAGGAGGGGTAGGAGGGAGGAAAAGAGATAGAGAGAGAAAGAAAAAGAGAGAGAGAGAGAGAGAGAGAGAGACAGACAGACAGACAGACTAAACCTGGCAGAACACTTTAAACCTCAACACTCACCCCCAGTGACACACTTCCTTCAACCACACCACGCCCTTAATACTTACAGTTTTTCTCAAACAGTTCATCAATTCAGGACTAAACACACAAATATGTGAGTCTGGAGGGGGCATTTTTATTTAAACTACCACAGATGGGATTTGTTATATCAATACCCCCTTTCTGTTTGTGTAGAGCAGCTTCCCTCTCCCACAGACTCCCTCAAGGTTCTTCTTGATTTCTAAGGCAGGTCTGGGAAAGCCAAACAAGCTCTATGATGTCGAAAATGAAAGAAAGGCAGGAAGAAAGAAACCTGTTGGCCCATACTGATCTGGAATTTCTTGTCCCACTGAGGAGTATGCTGGGGTCTTGAGCATGAAGTTAGAGAGCAGTAGAAGGAAGTCTGGGAGTGTGTCACACCCTCCTCTGCTATAGATATTGGCTAGGAAGCATGTTTTCAAGTGGATGAAGAGTTTTTTCATATGACATTAAAGCACGGTGCTAGGAGAGTAGGACCTGGAGCCATTGTGGGTATTAATAGAGGGCTGAGAAGGCTGTGTAGGAGAGCTGAAGGTCATTTTTAATTTCTAGTCTGCCTTGCTTTTGGGTCTCTAGGACTCTACAATGGTTTGTAAGAAGAAGTGCTCCCACCCTGGTGTCTGTACTAGCGATGAGGAGGCCTGTTGTGAAGAGTGTCTCCTACGGGTGCCCCATGAAGATGTCAAAGTCTGCAAGTTTGGTAGCAAGATTTTCAGGGTATGTATGAGATGAGCTGTCACAGTGTCACGAGCTTGTGGGAGCCATCATAATGGCCACTGAAAAGCTCAGGACATAATGCAGATTAGAATTTTACATACTTTGTACATTTAAAAACACACATGTATATTTGATAGATTTACAAATTGATATATTTTCAAGAACGTAGAAGATTCCACATGTGTCAGTGTTATTGGTCTTTCTACATGTGGTCAGCCAGTGCCTGAGGCTCAGCTGAGCATGCCAAATGGCTGGTGTAGTTATGGTGCCTAAATGACTGAGAACATACCATTTACCTGGGGGATGCTAAGTATACTTTGTCAAGATCATGACTGTGGCAAGATCCTGATGGATCTAAACCTTGGTGTTTTCAGCACCATTTAACAAAATTCTTTTTTAAAAAGGCTCAATTGGACGATGTGCAGATGAGGATGTTTACCATGAAAATGATCAGTATAAGTTTGAGAGTCCAACTCCAAGGTACTGAAAGGCTTGCTGACTGGCGTTCCGACCCTGCCTGACATGTGCTCTACCTTGTTTTAGAGTGATCTTAAGTGGAAAGCTCTAGAGTAACCAGTTGGCTTCAGGAAGGAGGAGTTGGCTCTGTTCAGACTCTCTCCCCTCTCATATCTGCTATGGTTTCCTTAAAGATGAGGGAGACTTTGTACCAAAGACATGTTTGATGATTCCCATGAGCACCTAGACTCTTAATGTCATGTCAGATGTGGATGTTCCCTCAGACATGATTGGAGAGAGGCCTGAATTCTTATGAACCCTGCAGGAAAGAAGAAAATGCCATAATTATGCCCATAAGGAGAGGGTGATACAGCAAGCTTTCAGAGACACTCATGTAGAATACTCTTTATTCAAAGCCACCAAGATAAAATAAACTCCTCTCATAATAAAGCTTTGGACAAAACACTTTCGAGCCACTTTCTAAAGATTCCTTTTAGTAACCAAGGTCTAAAGTACTTTACAGAGATTGTGAGCCCTGGGAATATTTGCTCATAGAACATTTGTAAGTTTGATGTCCTTTAAAGACAAATTCTGTTAGTTCTCTCTCACCTGAGAGGCAGCAAGGGGTTGGCAGTCCTTAACATACCTTCAAAAATTGAGAAAAGACAGGATGCACCAAAGATCTTGAATCTGTGGGCCCACAAAGAATCCTTTATTTTATCTTTATGTCTGACTCTGTTGTCTGATCTTTCGAATTTCAGTACAGGTGTGTGTCCTGCCTGATGTGTTCTGGCCGAGCACTGACTGCACACTATAAACCTGAGGAGCTCTATGCATTCATTGAGTACCTTTCTATCCAAGCAAGATCTAGTCTATGTCTCAAAGTGCTTTACTACATTTTGGGAGGAGAGTGCCAGCCAGGAAGTGTTTAAGCCAAGGGTCATGTTTCTAAGACTGGTCTGTCTGAGCTTTGTGTGTTCATGGGTGCTTACTAGGTGTCTGCTTGGCCACTGAGAATTATCTGAAGAACTTCCACTCTCTGTGTGTCCTGGGTGGATCAGGGGCATGGCAGAGCTTGCTTACATCACTATGCCTAAGCATCTCAATTAACTGTGATGCCTGATATAGCAAATATTTCAGTTCCATTAATCAGAAGGAAGTTAGGACTTGCTCATGTATGAAAATTTGTACTTCCCTGTTTTCTGGGAGGAAAGTAAAAACACATGAGCACATGAGGGGCAGGATGTAAACATGACTTGGCTAGACCCAGAAGAATGCTCCATATTTTGGACCAAGATTCTCCCACCTTTAAAACAAACAGTATCTGAGATCTTCTCTAACCACTGTGTTAAGGGGATTACAGAGATGCCTCAGATTCACATGGGCTTAGGTGCCTGACTTAGGAAGCTTAGGCATGCTCTCCTCAATAACTCACCTGCTCAGCTCTACCTATAGTAGAATTCTGTGCTGTGTACTGCAGGATGGAGAGATGTGGTCCTCAGTCAACTGTAGCATCTGTGCTTGTGTGAAGGGAAAGACAGAGTGTCGCAAGAAGCAGTGTGTTCCTGTTAGCAGCTGCCCACAGGTATGTAGGAATTTTGGCTTTATTTTTCTCTGTTACCTTGGGAAATGCACGTCATATGCCATTTTCTGAAAGACAACCAGGAACTCCCAAAGCTTACATATATATATACCCCAGTAGCTGAAGTCCCTTGTTCAGCTCCCTGATTCTGTCTGGCCATCTCTCCTTGGAGTCCAGTCTTGTGTGACAAAACTCTTGTCCCCCTCTTTCTGCTATCTTCCCACCTTTTATATTCCCACCCTTTATTGACATCTGTCAAACCTCTGTAAACACTTCTCCAGCCTTCTTGCCTAGACCTTGTCTTCTATTGTTGGGTTTTCAATTTAATGTCATAACCACATTTTACGTCTCCTTCCTTCTTTCTCTCAGATCTCAGCTTTCCTCTCATAACCATAGTAATCTGATGTGGTTGTTTAATAGGAACTTCCCAAGGAGGATTTCCTTGCTTAACAGAAGCCCCACGGCCTCTGTAGAAAATTCCTCTCTAGCCCTGGCCTCCATTGTAGCACCACATGGAGATAGCACCCTTATGGGAATTACCTCTTTCAAAATCCCACAGCCCAGACTTGAATAAAGCCACCATTATCTTCTGAGGCATGGGCTCCATGGAATTCACCTCAGCAACTCGAAACCTTTCAAGGCTTTGTGTGCTTTGAGAAAATGTCAAACCTATTTAGTACCTTCCAGTGAATGAAGAAAACATATCCATATATTCAGAGCATGTCCTCTATTCCCCGTTATAGAAAGCTTTTAATTTTATTCACATCTGCTATTATTATAAACAAAAAGTTGCTGTTTTTACTTGAGTGCCAAATGAGGCACAAAAAAACCAACAGCTGTTGCCGTTGCACAACTGAATTGGTGGGGAGGGGGGAGAAAGGGGAAAAAAATCCCCTAATTAGTCTTGCTTTAAAAAGCCTCAGACATAAAACTGAAAACTTCCCATAAAAGAAAAAAAAAAAAGTAGGTACAATAAGCAGACTTGAACATGGGCTGCTTATAAATATTCATTGGGAAAAATGGAATCACATCATTTCTGCCAGTCCTCGGGGAACCCTCACTGCTAATGAACTCTCCCAGCACATGTTAGTAATAATGGGCTTCCTTATTCTACAAGACAAAACCGGGAAGCGGTGCCAACCTGGTGGCTCGAGTAACTCGCCCCGGCAGGCCACTGCGGGCTTTGCAGCTTCACTTCAGCTCTGCCACTTGTAGCTGGGTCGGTGGTTTCTGCTGCCTGCCTGCGAGGCCACAGCTCTTTATGTTGCCTGCTTCTCCCTAGCGATCTTACTGGATGTGCTACACTCAGGCCAGGCATGTCCATCCCTCCCAGGAAGGCCTCCGCCCAGCCCCCAGCCCCCAGCTCCACCCCCAGCCCCGCCCCCTCTGCCCTTGCTTCTCAGTGCTCTGACTTGGCTGGGGCCTCCAGGACCACCTTTCCGTTTCTGGGCATCCTTCCAACTTGGGTTCCCCTTCACACTTCCCCTTCTCAGAGGCCAGCGCGTGGTCTTTGGAAGATAGTTTAGCTCTACCATGAAATCCTTTAAAAAGAAAAGACAGCAGTTTAGCAGTTTATCTTTCCTTCCCTACATTGATTAGGGAAAATTTAAAAGGATACTAAAATCAGAAAAACTAGAAGGTCTCTGTGCGTCCCCCCTCCCTTCTTTCCGGCTGTAACCTTTCAGTTACACCCCACTCCTTTTCAGAAGGAGACTATGGTTGTAGTCACTATTTGCCCTCCTGGGTAATTCCCAAAGCTCTGAGGGTAAGTCCCTCAGTACACTGTCTCTTCGATATCATTAGTTTATATTGAGGCCATTTCTCTGGTCACAGAAATAACCTCACTCCCCTGAGATCGCTCCACTCTGGTAGGGGCTGAATAGACCCTTCTTCCAGATGAGGTTACAGATCGTCCAGTTTCCAGCTCAATACACACAGCCCAGGCTCTCTGACCTCACAGTCTGTACTTCGTTTTTCCCTTACCTATTTACTAACAGGGTCTACTTCTCTGAACAAGGGAAATGTCTAGAAACACAGCTTTAACTCATGCCGTTCCAATGGGGCAAAGTGCCTTGTCTGAGCCTCTGCGGAAATCATTCTGTGGACCTTGGCTGATCTTCTTTGGTTTTGTCTTTGAGGAATTTAATGAGTTCCCCTACGATATCAATTGTCAACCTGTGGGTCAAGACTCCTTTGGGAATGGGGAAGGGGTGAAGACGCTTTCACAGGGATCATGTATCAGATACTCTGCATATCGAGTATTTACATATTAATTCGTAGTAGTAAAATTACAGTTATGGAGTAGCAACAAAACTGTTTTATAGTTGGGGGTCACTACAACATGAAGAACTGTATTAAAGGGTCTTAGTATTATCTATGGCATTATAGAGTTCAATATGACATAGTAGGCTTAGTTGATGCAAGAAATGAATGAGACAAGGCTTTAGTTCTTCAGTAGCAAACTGTCATTTGAAAAGCTAATGTGATTATTTATTTTGAAAATATTCAAACCTGCTCTGCAAATCGCTCACCAGTGTTGAGCAGAGTCTGGGCTCTGGGCCTTTGTCCTGGGTCTTGGGTCACATCTTAGTGCACTTTGCCTCTTTAGTTCTCTGTAAAAAGGGGATGAGATCACCTATCCTCAGAGTATCGTTGTGAATTTCAAATGAGAGGGAGCACGAGGCATGCACAGCAGTCTGTCTTGCATGCAATCGAAAAGAAATGTCTTGAAGAACTGTGGATTAAAAATCTGTAGTAAAAGAACCTGGCCTGTGGAGTCACCTGAAATGAAATTAACTTTCTGTTTCTATCACACTGTGTTATATGCCATCAACCTCTTCACCCATGGAAGGGGGGATCCTCAGCTCAGAAAGATTTTGCACTTCTTGGTAACAATGACTATAGAATCATTAAGCCTTAAGGAATTGGCTCATTAAATCCTTATGAGCAACCACTCTTAGGTCATGCAGCAAGTGCTGCTCCTTAAATGTCAGTCAGCTTCCATTGCATTTCTTTTCCCTGTGTGAATCACTGAGTCAGAGAGAAAGAAAGGCCATTCTCTGGTACAGGTCTGGAGACTATGTGTCCTTCTTTAAATGTCAGGCATTAAAAAAGACAGTTAAAAGTTCTTTGACTAGGAAATGGTGGTGCATTTCTAGAGCCGAGATAGAAAATGATTCATTCCTACAGAACTTACTACTTCTTACTTTGATTGTAAAACATGGAGTTAGCATGGATGATGCTGCAGAGGAAGAAGCTTGACTGAGTTCCATCTGTGGTGACCATATCTGTTGGATGTGAGCATCCTCAGCTTGGGTTGCAGGGTACCAGAGAGCTTTTCAGAGTGGCAGCAGGAAGAAGGTCCTACTGATATGGACAGAATATCAGTGGTTCCCAGTTGTGTGTGTATGCAGTTGGCTTGGCTATCAATGAGAAAGCTATGTCCAGCCTGTTTCCCTCTTCTTTCTATGTGAGAAAAATCACACCATATTTTGAGGTATCCTGTTTCTAAGAGGATAAAAACAGGAAAACTTTTTGGAATGATCTTGCCTGGCCTGGAAACCTGATGTGTGAAATTTAATTTCATCACCATTGAGACCATCACGTTCAAGTACAATCTGGGCTGATTTCATTGGCTTATCTGGTGTTATATTTTAAAAAGAGATTTCTCCTCAGCAGACCATCTCTTAACATTAAATTTTTGTTTTCTTTTTTCCCTCCTGACCAGGGTAAAATTCTCAACAGAAAAGGATGCTGTCCTATTTGCACCGAAAGTAAGTTCATTCTTTTGGAGAACTGTGCTCATAATATTTGTTTAATGCTTTGTGATGATCGGGGAAACCTGGTGTAAGTTTTCTATAGGTTTAATTCTGTGGGTATGAAATGGGCTTGTCCACCTTCCCATGGGTACCTGGGATCAGCTGCCATCCTCTCATACACAGAAGCTAGATTGAAACCAGTGTGGATATTTCCACCAGAATCTGCTATTAGGAGACCTCAGGAAGATAAATGGGTAGATGGAGTTTTAAAGAAGAACAGATAACTTAATGCACATTTGAAACTGCTAATAGCATTTTCAGTCCTTGGGGCTAAGATAATGATGCCCGGTAAAGCCGGCCATCCATAATCTCTAGGACATTTACTTCCTCTCCTTACACCATCAAAGAACTAGACTTCCTCCTCCCTCCCCTAACTCCTCATCCTTGTTGATGGCAATGAGCTTGCATCCTGATACTTTTAAATGAGTTCCTGAAGATGCTATTGAATTGCTGTGATGTTTGAGAGCTATCTGAGGCTGCCCTATTAATCTCAGGGACAGAGGATTGTGCTAGCTTCACAGCAGCCCCATGTGTGGACTCTTGCCTACATTCATTAGAAAATCACTGTGTCAGTCCCAAAGTTTACTTAGCTTCAAGACAGTTTAGTGAAGTATGCTATTGAAAGCATGGTGTTAGAAATACACTGTCAAGCTATTTCTGATACATGGTGGTAGTATTAGCAGAGCCAGGAAATTGATCAAAAAGTGTTTTATAGGCCAGTCAGGCTTAGAGAAGTGGGCTTTTGTGGCATTTGGAAGCAGCTTTTTATGGAAACAGTTTTATTTCTTTCGTTTATCTGAAATCAAAGTTTATATTGCTCCAGGAAACTCTGGTTTCTTCCCCTTTGATTGTTTGATGTCCTTGGATAACAAATACATAAAAATATGTGATTTTATATCTATACAAAACTACATATGGAAAGATGTTCTATGTTTATGTATTTTATATACATATATATTATTCTTGTCTAAGATATATTATTAATTTTCAAGATAGAGAGCCATGAAACTTTGCAATGGATGAAACTGCTCATTGAATTAGCAAAAAAAAGTTATAGATTTATTTAATAAATGGACCTTCCTTTGAAGATGAACGAGCTCAAAGGAGGTCAATGATGCGTGACAGCAGACTCAGAAATTAATGTAGAAAGAAGCAGCAGCTATGATCAATCTGCTGGTGATTCAAAAGCACCTACTGGGGTTATCCCCTTCGTTGTCTCCCAGAAACTCTCTGTTTATGGCCAGATCCGAGGCTGACGTCAGCTTCATCCTCTTTTCTATGGACAGTCTCCACTGTGCACTGAGAACATTTTTCTCTGTGGCCACACCACTGGACATGTTTGCATTTCTCCATAGAGTGTACATAATGAAGCAGAGAGAGACTAGGTGAAGTATAGACAGACCTCCCAGGAACTTCGGATGTTTTGCATTCACCTCATTCATTTGCTTGACACAGACGCGTTACATCTTCTGATTCTCTGGCTATTAGCCTCATTAAGAACATGACATGGGCTTTATGCAGAAACAACCTAAATCTTGAATTGCCCAAATTCTTAAGAGTCAAAATGGTGATTAGTGACATATTTTCTAGATTGCTTTAGTTTATCTATTACAAGGAAAACCTGGTGTGAGTTTTCTATAGATTTAATTCTGTAGGTATGAGATGGGCTCGTCCACCTTCATACAGGCATAAAGCTAGGTTGTATTCGTTTATCTATTACAAGCTGGCCTTCCCATATCTAAAAGGATGATGACTTCTAAAGAAACAGAAGGGAAACTAGAAGACAAAGGAGGACAGCAGTTTGCAATCAGCCATATCAAGTGCTGTGTTGGGTGAGGCATACGAGTGATCCATCCCTTCCATCACCCAGGGAGACGACCAGAAAAAGCCACCCAGCTGGAGGGGCACTGGGAGGCCACGGGCTGCACCTGCACCTGCAGGTCAGAGCTGGAAGCGTGCAGGCATGCGGTTCTCGGCACAAGTCTGAATGATATCATCAAATGGCTGTTTCTCAATCTCCCCTGGTGTTCCTTCCATCTGTTTACCCTAGCTTGCTCTCCAACCGATCTTCCTTCACTGCTGTAAAACACATTCTCCTTGGCGAGGCTCGTTTGTTCAGATTCAGTACAGAGATGGGATAGCTTCCAATTTTTTTAAGCAATGCCCAGCTTTCCATAGTGCATCCAGGTAGACTTCTCCTGGTGTCCCTTAGCCATGGCCTAGAGACCTCCTACTGTGAAATTCCTTTGTTATTATATCCGAGATCTGGAATAAACCTTTGGGCTCATTCTTTCCTTTGCTTATTAGTTATAAAACTTCTTCTGGCATACAGGTTTCTAAAGTGAGAAACCAAGCCCAAAACCTTAACCTAAGGCTGGTGCTTTCTAAAACTAGAAGATTCCAGGGTTTTCAACCTTTGTTTTATTGACAATCCACCTGACTCTGCTTTGTTTAGAGATGCCCTGTGTATTGCAAAATATTTAGCAACAACCCTTCCCTCAAAGTGACAACCAATAATATCCCTAGACTGCCAAATGTCTGCTTGAGGTCAACTAGTGATACTCCAAACAGGGACAGCCATCCAGAGACAAACACCCAAGGGACAAGCAGTGTTGACTTACTTACTGTCAGTACCTGATGATTCAGCACAGTAGGAGAGGAAAATGATGTTGCCCTTCTGCTAGCCTAAAACCAAAGGCCTTGAGATTTATTGAATATGCTTTTATATTTTAATTCCCTAGGCTTACAAATAGTTTGGAAGACTTAATGTGGTGGCTTAAAAATTGCTGTCATTGCTCAGAAGCGGGAAATAAAGTTCAGGCTATACTTAACAGCGTGGCTAAGCTTACTTCTGCCTTCACTGTATGTGATCACACTAACACTTTGAATTATTTAACATATGTATGTGTATACTCCTTTTCATATATACCTACTATATACTACATATATACGTACACAAATACATATATACATACATAAGTAAAATAGATGACAGATCTCATGGATGCATTTTGATTGTAGCTGTTAAATGAATGATGGGTTACTTTTAGTAGCGGCACTGTGCTGATGTCCACCAAAATCCCACAGAATTCCTCTCTGCCTGGGTTTGTCTCAGTGGAGTCTGGCATCTTTTTCCTGGAAAAGAGGAAGCAAAATACATGGTTTGCAGTTTTTTTGTTTGTTTGTTTGTTTGTTTTGCATATGTCAGATATGATGCAAGTTGATTGCTGGGTAGGTAGGAAGCAGTCACAGCAGCAGGAAGCCACTGTGCTCTCCATATCAGGGTCAGGTGGATCGAAAGGTGTAATTGGCATTTTATTAACATGGGGAGTCCTCTTAGAATCAGGCCCAAGGAAAATCTAAAAAGCATAGCTGCTTCTTAATAACTCGAGACCTACCATTTTTCTTTCCAACAGAAAGAATTGAATTTGGTTTGGATGATTTACTTAAAGTAAAATATTTGAAGTGAGCTAAACAAACTTCATAAAACTTTTGGCAAAAGCGCTTTCTTGCCAAGGTATGAGGCTGTAGCTGGAAGACACTCTCTGCTTGGCTGGGTGTCACGTGACCCTGAGTTAAGTGCCAAGAAGCGTCAGAACTCGGGAGGGCCACTCGGCGATTACTGTAGCATTTGGTTTATGTGAAATGCTCTTTTATAGTGTGCTGGCAAATAGTGGCTGGAATCTTGACCTCACCAACCGACAGAGACCAGAATCAGATAAATTCTACGCTGGCTGCAGGCCTGTTTTCAAAGTTGGAAATACTTCAGCATCAAAGTTTTCACTGATAAGTGTAGTGTGGGGGTGAGGTGGGATGGAGGAGTTGCAGGGGGTAGGTACTGAGAGATTGGTTATGAAAGAAGTTAACTTCTTAACCAAGTTGGGGGCATCCAAAACCTTGAGGACAGTGGTTACCTCCCTCCTACCCCCCAGGTCTCACAGATTACTTAAACCCTTTGCACACATAGCTCATGCTCAGCTGAGGCACCCCCCCCTCCCCCAGCAACCCCAAATGCCAGCTTGCAGTTTTGAAACACTGAGACTGGCAGGGTCTACTAAGCACGTATTACACATGATTGAAATAACCTCAGCCACACACACATCCCATAAGTCACAGAAAATACTGAGTTTCAGCAACTTAGGGTTTCAGGAGGTACACAGTTGCCAGATGACTTTTTAACCCCACCCTAAGGGGTTAGCTTCTAGCTGTGTGTAGGTCAGTGGACCTGCACCAGTTTATTGTGGGCCCTGGGCCTGTTGCCTGTACTCATTACAGCTAGCTGCAGAACTTACCCCAGTTAGTTTTGTTGGCAAGTCTTTCTATCCTAAACCCATTGGGATGCCTGATGCTTTTTTATATGTCTAAGTAAACAAAGCGAGTGTCAGAGGGCAAAAAGGACAATAATTTAGCTTTCTAAGGAGTCGGAGGCATGATGCATGATGAAAGAATGACCTTGGAGCCAACCTATGAAAAATCTCCACCGAGAGAGCTTCTACAAATCAGCAGTTCCATGTTTGAATAAGGATTCTGGCCTCTGAGACTTAAGTTCTCTCAGCCTTAGGAGTTTGTCCTTACCTCAGGCAAGTGAGGAAATTTGACACTAGGCTCAGGATGCTTGTTGAATAAGAATCTGTGGTGTTGATTTTAGCCCTGCCAGGGAAGTGTTAAGCTTAGTAGCCACTGAAATTTTTGCTAGTGTGTGTAGAACTGGCTTTTGACACTTTCTGAAACTTGGCTGGCAGGCTGGTTGAAAGTGAAGCCCCACATACCAACAGTGGTCCAGTGGAAAACCCACACAGGGACAGCTCTGAGGAAATGAATCCTTTCCTTTGCTGTGCTTTCTGTTTGTAAGAGATGCTATTGTTTTAAGTTGGTCTAGAGTGGAGGGATGAGATTGAAGCCATTCTCTGAGACCTAGATCATCCTTAACTTCCATCTCTTGTCAATTTCTTCAGGGTGAGCTGCATAGTAGTACTTCTTGAGTGCCAACACAGTGTAGAAACAGACAAGGCTGGCATAGTGCTGCTAGGTCTAAGGGTGAGTACTTGACAGGTATTCAGTAACTTAGCAGTTCGTTAGTTAACCATGACAACCACCATCGTCGATGTCATCAGCATCACTAGACAACAGGACCAGCAATGGCATCATCAGTAGCCAACATTTATTTATCATCATCTGCTGTGTACCTAAACTCTGTCATGGTTGTCCCACTTGATTTCATGTGAATCTCACAGCTATCTTTTGGCCAAGTAATGTTGTTAGCTACAGTTTACAGCCAGGAAACAAAGGCTGGTTTGGAGGTTGGAGATGGAACCCGAGTTTCCTCTTGCTGCCTGGCTGGCTCCAAAGACCGGGCTGTAGTTGCTGTTCTTGGCGTCCTTGTCATTTAAAGTTTGATACCTAGTTGTAGCTAAGAAGGGGAAGGGAAGGTTTGAGGATTTTATAGTCCCTGGGAGTTATAGATTAGAAAAGAAATCATAAGAAAATCTCCAATTTAATAGTTTTCTCTCTTCTACCACTACTTTGGAAGAAAAGGATATTCCAGGCTCTCTTCTATCTTATGGTTGCTCCTCTGTCTGCTCAAGGTAGAGTAGGGTGGTTGCACCCTGGGTTTATCTTTCCTTCTCTAGTCCCTCTCCTCCAGCCTGGCAACTCAGAGGGGATGTTTACATAGCCAAGTGAGTCTTGCTAAATTGTTTTATACTAAGTAAGCATGCATATGTGCACAGATATGCATAAATATTCCATACGGTTTAAGCTTCAAAGTGCTCTAAGTGGAAAGAGCAATGTTGCTTTCAAAGCTGCAGTTTAATTCATTTTTTGTTCAGTGACATAAAATTATGTGAGTCTGGGGACTTACCCTCTGGGATCTTCCTTTCTAGTCCTCAATCAGGGAAACTGAGGCTCATGAGAAATACTGAGTAAGAGAGCTAGTATCAGACCCACACACCTTTCAAGCATCCTAACGTAGTGCTTACACCCTCTACAACTCTCTTTCAAGTTTCCTTTGGAAAGATGATGATGATGATGATGATGATGATGATGATGATGATGATGATGATGATTTTGAGATACAGCATCATTAAATCACTGCATTAAAAGTACGTCCTTATCTACCTATAAATGAGTATATTTTTCTATGGAGATACCTGTAAATCAATTCCACATTTGACATGCAGTGGCCACACTACCATCCTGAATCTCTAAGAAACACAAGCATCCAGTTGTGGCTGAATATACTGGAGACCTAGACTTAGTGAGGGTACCCCCAAATTACAGCCAAAGATCAGGACAAGTGAGTCATCCAAACTCCAGAGTGCACCTGAAAAACACACTTCATGGAACTCTGTGCCCAGCTGAGAAGGGTTTCCACCTCTCTGAGGTCACAACTCCTTTAAGATACGAGAGGCTCAGACTCCTGCTGGTGCATTGCCTGTGCTGCAGTGGAGTGGGGCATATAGCACATGCTGTCCACACATTTTCAGGATGATTCTGCCAAGTGGAAGCTACTATCAGCTCTGTCTTCCCATGAAAGGATCTGAAGGTCAGAGAAGATAAACAGAGAGAGTTTGGCTAATGCTGTAATCTGTGAAAATATAGAAACCGAACTTTAAGCATAACTAACCCTGTGTTCTCTTTTTAACTGTGCGGTGAGTCATTTTTTTGGAGGTTTGCCTCCAAATACATGAGATTTACCAGTTTTCTTCTTTTACACATGACAGAGAATTCTAATTTGCAAGCAGATGTGTCCACTCATCTTCAGAAACACTGTGTTTGGGGAGTTACCTTAACTTTTGTGAGCTCTTGGGTTATTTTATATCAGCTCTCATCTTTACAGAGATCTGGAGAAATGGCTCACCGTATGCAGTGTTTCTCACTGATATGCAATTCATATAATTCATATTGTTCATCCCTCCCCCAGCCACCATCATTTCCTCTGCTGGGCCAGAGTATGTCTATAGTGCATGGATGTGTCCTTTTGACATCTTGCCTTCGCTTGTGACCCAGTGCCACCTCCACACTCCACCTGTAGAGTCTTTGATTTTTTTAAAAAAAACAATATTTTTATTAATTATTTGAGAATTCCATTCAATCTTTTGAGCATATTCTTCCCCACGCCTTCTGTAACAATCCTTTACGCTCCCATCCCTTTCTACCAAAAATGGAGTTTCATCTTTTTCCCTTCCTCCCTCCCTCCCTCCCT
>JADRCH010000163.1:2987880-3080041 GCA_019843965.1 Rhynchomys soricoides
GCAAACTCCCTCAGCTCCTTCAGTCCCTTCTCCAACTCCTCCATCTGGGACCTCACGCTCAGCCCTACAGTTGCTGTGAAGTGACTCTTGGGTATTCCAAACTTTTGGGCTAATGACCACTTATCATGTTCATTCTTTTCTGACTGCATTACCTTGCTCAGGATGATATTTTCAAGTTCCATCCATTTGCCTGTGAATTTCATGAAGTCATTGTTTTTAATAGCTGAGTAGTATTTCATTGTGTAAATGTACCACATTTCTGTATCCATTCCTCTGTTGAGGGTCATCTGGGTTGTTTCCAGCTTCTGGCTATTATAAATATGGCTGCTATGAAAATAGTGGAGCATGTGTCTTTATTAAATGTTGGAGCATCTTCTGGGTATATGTCCAGGAGTGGAATAGCTGGGTCCTCAGGTAGTATTATCTTCATTTTTCTGAGAGTCAGCCAAACTGATTTCCAGAGAGGTTGTATCAGTTTGCATTCCCACCAGCAATGGAGGAGTATTCCTTTTTCTCCACATCTTCACCAGCATCTGCTGTCACCTGAGTTTTTGATCTTAGCTATTCTGACTGGTGTGAGGTGGAATCTCAAGGTTGTTTTGATTTGCATTTGCCTGATGACTAAGGATGTTGAATATTTCTTTAGGTGCTTCTCAGTCCTACGAGTTTCCTTAGTTGAGAATTCTCTGTTTACATCTGTTTCCCTTTTTTTTTGATAGGGTTATTTGGATCTCTGGAGTCTAACTTCTTGAGTTCTTTGTATATATTGGATATTAGCCCTCAGACGTAGGACTGGTAAAGATCTTTTCCCAATCTGTTGGTTGCCATTTTGTTCTACTTACACTGTCCTTTGCCTTACAGAAGCTTTGTAATTTCAAGAGGTCCCATTTGTCAATTCTTGATCTTAGAGCATAAGCCATTGGTGTTCTGTTCAGGAACTTTTCCCCTGCGCCCATGTGTTCGAGCCTTTTTCTCACTTTCTCTTCTATTAGACTTAGTGTATATGGTTTTATGTGAAGGTCCTTGATCCATTTGGACTTGAGGTTTGTACAGGGAGATAGGAATGGATCAATTTGCATTTTTCTACATGTAGACCGCCAGTTGAACCAGCACCATTTGTTGAAAATGCTGTCTTTTTTCCACTGGATGGATTCAGCTCCCTTGTCAAAGTATCAAGTGACCACAAGTGAGTGGGTTCATTACTGGGTCTTTAATTCTATTCCATTGATCTACCTGCCTGTCACTGTACCAATACCATGCAGTTTTTATCACTACTGCTCTGTACCAGAGCTTGAGGTCAAAGAGGCTGATTGCCCCAGAAGTCCTTTTATTGTTGAGAATAGTTTTTGCTATCCTGTTTTTTTTTTTTTTTTTTTGTTATTCCATATGAATTTGAGATTTGCTCTTTCTAAGTCTATGAAGAATTGAGTTGGAAGTTTCATGGGGAATGCACTGAATCTATAGATGGCTTTTGGCAGGGTGGCCATTTTTACTATATTAATTCTGCCAATCCATGAGCATGAAAGATCTTTCCATCTTCTGAGGTCTTCTTCGATTTCTTTCTTCAAAGACTTGAAATTCTTGTCATACAGATCTTTCACTTGTTTCGTTAGAGTCACACCAAGATATTTTATATTGTTTGTGACAATTGTGAAGGGTGTCATTTCCCTAATTTCTTTCTCAGCCTGTTTATCCTTCGTGTATAGGATGGCTACTGATTTATTTGAGTTAATTTTGTATCTGGCCACTTTGCTGAAGTTGTTTATCAGTTGTAGCAGTTCTCTGGTGGAGTTTTTCAGGTCACTTAAGTATACCATCATATCATCTGCAAATAGTGATAGGTTGATTTCTTCCTTTCCAATTTGTATTCTTTTGACCTCCTTTTTTTGTCTGTTTGCTCTAACTAGAACTTTAAGTACTATATTGAATAGATAGGGAGAGAGAGGGCAGCCTTGCTTAGTCCCTGATTTTAGTGGCATTGCTTCGAGTTTCTCTCCATTTAGTTTGATGTTGGCCACTGGTTTGCTGTATATTGCTTTTACTATGTTTAGGTATGCTTCTTGAATTCTTGATCTTTCCAAGACTTTTATCATGAAGGGATGTTGAATTTTGTCAAATGCTTTTTCAGCATCTAATGAAGTGACCATGTGGTTTTTTTCTTTGAGTTTGTTTATGTAGTGGATTACATTGATGGATTTCTGGGTGTTTAACTATCCCTGCATCCCTGGGATGAAGCCTACTTGATCTGATGAGTGATCGTTTTTGATGTGTTCTTGGATTCGGTTTGCGAGAATTTTATTGAGTATTTTTGCATCGATATTCATTAGGAAAATTGGTCTGAAGTTTTCTTTCTTTGTTGGGTCTTTGTGAGGTTTTGGTATCAGAGTAACTGTGGCCTCATAGAATGAATTGGGTAGTGTTCCTTCCATTTCTATTTTGTGGAATAGATTGAAGAGTATTGGCATTAGGTCTTTTTTGAAGGTCTGATAGAATTCTACACTGAACCCATCTGATCCTGCGCTTTTTTTTGGTTGGGAGACTTTTAATGACTGCTTCTATTTCTGTAGGGGTTATGGGATTGTTTAGATGGTTTATTTGATCCTGACTTATCTTTGGTATTTGGTATCTGTCTAGAAACTTGTCCATTTCATCCAGATTTTCCAGTTTTGTTGAGTATAGACTTTTGTAGTAGAATTTGATGATTTTTTTGAATTTCCTCAGAATCTGTTGTTGTATCTCCCTTTTCATTTCTGATTTTGTTAATTTGGATACTGTCTCTGTGCCCTCTGGTTAGTCTTGCTAAGGGTTTATCTATCTTGTTGATTTTCTCAAAGAATCAGCTCCTGATTTTGTTGATTCTTTGTATGTTCTTTTTGTTTCTACTTGGTTGATTTTAGCCCTGAGTTTGATTATTTCTTGCCTTCTACTCTTTTTGGGTGTATTAGCTTCCTTTTGTTCTAGAGCTTTCAGGTGTGCTATTAAGCTGCTAGTCTATGCTCTCTCCAGTTTCTTTTTGGAAGCATTCAGAGCTATGAGTTTCCTCTTAACACTGCTTTCATTGTGTCCCATAGGTTTGAGTATGTTGTACTTTCATTTTCATTAAATTCTAGGAAGTCTTTAATTTCTTTCTTTATTTCTTCCTTGACCAAGTTATCATTGCGTAGATCATTTTTCAGCTTCCATGTATATGTGGGCTTTCTGTTGTTGCCATTGAAGACCAGCCTTAATCCATAGTGATCTGATAGAGGCATGGGATTATTTCCACCTTCTTATATCAGTTGAGATTAGTTTTGTGACCAATTATATGATCAATTTTGGAGAAAGTACCATGAGGTGCTGAGAAGAAGGTATATTCTTTTGATTTAGGATGAAATTTTCTATAGATATCTGTTAAATCCATTTGGTTCATAGCATCTGTTAGTTTCACTGTGTCTCTGTTTAGTTTGTGTTTCTAAGACTTGTCCATTGACAGTAGCGGGGTGTTGAAGTCTCCCACTATTACTGTGTGAGGTGCAATGTGTGCTTTGAGCTTTAGTAGAGTTTCTTTTATGAATGTGGGTGCCCTTGCATTCAGGGCATAGATGTTCAGAATTGAGAGTTCTTCTTCGTAGATTTTTCCTTTGATGAATATGAAGTGTCCTTCCTTATCCTTTTTGATGACTTTTTGGTTGAGAGTCGATTTTGTACGATATTAGAATGGCTACTCCAGCCTGTTTCTTGGGGCCATTTGCTTGGAAAATTGTTTTCTAGCCCTTTACTCTGAGGTAGTGTTTGTCTTTAAAACGGAGGTGCGTTTCCTGGATGCAGCAAAATGCTGCATCCTGTTTATGTATCCAGTCTGTCAGTCTATGTCTTTTGTTTGGGGAATTGAGTCCATTGATGTTAAGAGATATTAAGGAATAGTGATTGTTGCTTCTTGTTTTTTGTTTTTTATGTTATTCTTTTGTTTCTGTAGCTATCTTCTTTTGAGTTTGTTGAGTGATTACTTTCTTGCTTTTTCAAGGGTGTAGTTTCCCCCCTTGTGTTGGCGTTTTTCATCTATTATCCTTGGTATGGCTGGGTTTGTGGAAACATGCTGTGTAAATTTGGTTTTGTCATAGAATATTTTTGTTTCACCATCTAGGGTAATTGAGAGTTTTGCTGGGTATAGCAGCCTGGGCTGGCATTTGTGTTCTCTTAGGGTTTGTATGAGATCTGCCCAGGGTCTTCTAGCTTTCATAGTCTCTGGTGAGAATTCTGGTGTAATTCTAATAGGTGTGCCTTTATATGTTACTTGCCTTTTTTCCCCTTACTGCTTTTAATATTCTTTCCTTATTTTGCATATTTGGTGTTTTGACTATAATGTGACAGGAGGAATTTCTTTTCTGGTCCAATCTATTTGGAGTTCTGTAGGCTTCTTGATTATTTATTTTCATCTCTTTCTTTAGGTTATGGAAGTTTTCTTCTATATTTTTGTTGATGATATTTACTGGCCCTTTAAGTTGCGAAGCTTCACTCTCTTCTATACCTATTATCCTCAGGTTCTGTCTTCTCATTGTATCCTGGATACCCTGGATGTTTTGGGTTAGGAGCTTTTTGCATTTTGTGTTTTCTTTGACTGTTGTGTCAATGTTTTCTATGGTATCTTCAGCACCTGAGATTCTCTCTTCTATCTCTTGTATTCTGTTGGTGATTCTTTCATCTATGACTACCAATCTCTTTCCTAGGTTTTCTAGCTCCAAGGTTGTCTCCCTTTGTGATTTCTTTATAGTTTTTATTTCTATTTTTAGTTCCTGGATGGTTTTTTTCCTTTCCTTCATCCATTTTATTGTGTCTTCCTATAATTTTTAAGGGAATTTTGTGTTTCTTCTTTAAGGGCTTCTAGTTGTTTACCTGTGTTCTCTTGTATTTCTTTAAGGGAGTTATTTATTTCCTTCTTAAAGTCTTTTATCATCATCATGAGATGTATTTTAAATCTGAGTCTTGCTTTTCTGGTGTGTTGGGGTATCCAGGGCTTGCTGTGGTGGGAGAGCTGGGTTCTGATGATGCCAAGTCGCCTTGGTTTCTGTTCCTTGTGTTCTTGCCCTTGCCTTTCACCATCTGGTTATCTCTGGTGTTAGCTGGTCTTACTCTCTCTGACTGTGGCTTGTACCTCCTGCAAGCCTCAGTGTCAATACTCCTTGAAGACCAGCTCCCTCTGAGAGGAATTTGAGTTTGGAGAGCTGTGGTGCAGGGTCAGCTCTGGGGTGCAGACAGAAACCAGAAGGATCTTGTCCCCAGCTGTCCCTTGTTTCCTGTGTCCTGATGGCTCTGCAAGGGTGTCTCTTGATCCAGTGAATTTGAACAGAAGTGGTGGTCTTGCCTATGCTTGAAGGTGTGTCAGCACTCCTGGGATACCAGCTCTCTCCTGGCACTATTTGAGTAGGAGCCCTGTGTCACAGGATCTCCTTCCCAGCCACCGAAAGAAACCAGAAGACCAATCTTCAGTCCCTGTATCCTGGGGATTTCAGGTGGGTCCCTTTGAGCAGACAGGCTTGCCCACACTCCTGGGAGTCTAGCTTTCTCCCTGCACTATTTGGTTATGGAGCCCTGGTGGCCCAGGCAGAGATCTCCTGCCACAGATGGAAACTGGAAGGCTCCTTCCCCCAGCTGTTCCTCAGTCCCTGTGTCCCAAGGATTCCAGGCAAGTCCCGCTGAGCAGTGTTAGTCCTCTTACCCCCTCTCAAGAGCTTTTCCACACTCCTGGGAGTCTAACTTTCTCCCCGAGCTATTTGGCTATGGAGCTCTGGTGGTCCAGGCAGAGGTCTCCCACCACAGATGGAAGCCGGAAGGCCCTGATACTTTTCTTGATCTTACTGCATTCACAAGTTCCAATCCTGGCACTGAGGCCATGAGCAAATTTTTCTCAAATAGATATTCTTAATTGATTACCAGGCTCGAGCCATTGATCAGCCTTAAGATCCTCTACATTCCAGAGGATGTTTTCCTAGGAAGAACATCTACACATTTTTCCCATTCCCAGTCATCAGTAGCATCTCTGACAGGCTACAGTCTGTGCTGTAAGTAAAGCACTTGTAGGGGAAGGTTCTGGCCTTGGACTGAAGAAACTAGATTCTGTCTGTACCTGCTATTGACTGAGAGACAATAGGCCATAGGTACCTTCTAGAAACTCACTACTAATGAATTAATGTAATAGTGCAAGTTGTACAGAGACATGGTAAGGAAGAAGAGAGACATTAAAATACAGAACATAACACATCTGACATGACATCTGATATAATTAGCTTGGACTAGATGCTGTGGATTGTGCTAAGCTATTTGTGTCCAGTGGATGCTGCAGCAAAATCCCATAAAAATCATCACTTAACATCACTAATTATCTTGCACACTCTAGAGGCCAAAGTCAGAAATAGGTTTCACTGGGCTAAAATCGAGGCACTAACAAAGCTGTGCCTTGTAAAGTCTCAGGCAGAGAGTCATTTTTTTGTCCTTTCTCAGATCATAAGGTACCTGCATCACTTGGCCCTGGGCTTCTTCCTCCATCTTCTCAGCCATGGCTGGTTCCATGCTTCTCATGCAAATGTACTATGCCAAGTCCCTGCCTTCCTGTTCAAGGAAGAGAATTGCAAATTGCATTTTATTTTGTCATCTAACACACAAGTTCTGGGTATCAAGGTGTGGCTTTGAGGAGGCAAGATCGGCCTGTCACATTTGGTCAATGTAGGAGTAGAATTAAACTCTCTTATACTGTGTTTGTGATTCTGAATCAGTTCTATGGTTCTGAAAATGCTTCTCAGTGGAGTACATGTCCATTCAGCAGAAGAAATAGGTTTGGCCAAGGGAGAGGAGCTACTGCCTACCTCTGACCTCTAGACCAATAGACTGGGATCCCTGGGTGATTTTCTCAGCATCAACTATCACTCCCTTTTCTGTTCTCCCTAATAGTGTATTTGTTCTTAAAGTATTAAGAAACAACTTGTTTAATTAATTAAACAAACTTCTGGCTACTTGCCATGCGATGTCACTAGTATTTATTTTAGTAAACTCAGTGTAGGCAACTTCTTTTTAGCCAAATATGTTGTTTAATTAATTAGCCCATTTTCAACAATATTTGTTGCTGATTGATAGGTAGTATGCCATGCATTGCTGCAATACAAGTAATGCATATAAATGTATGCATTTAGCGGCTCAGTGTGACAGTGGGCTTTCTGGGCACTGGGAAGTAAACGTGAAATATATATGCAAGGAGTTCAAGGCCAGACTCAGGAGTCATGAATGCATTATAACCATTGGGTGGTTATAATGACTTATTAAAAATGACTTAATGTTGTCAGGGAGATGGATCAGTTGATACCCTATAACCTTGAGAACCTGAGTTTGGATCTGCAGAACATGGGTTAAAAGCTGTCCCTGTGTCCAAGCACTGGGACATGGAAACAGAACAGAGGCTTGTAGCCAGTCAACATATTCTGGATTCAAATAGAGACTCTGAGCGGGGCACTGGTGGCGCACACCTTTAATCCCAGCACTCAGGAGGCAGAGGCAGGCGGATTTCTGAGTTCGAGGCCAGCCTGGTCTACAGAGTGAGTTCCAGGACAGCCAGGGCTACACAGAGGAACCCTGTCTGGAAAAAACAAAAAAACAAAAATACAAAAAAACAAAAACAAAAATCAAACAGAGACTCTGTAAAAAGAAAGAAATGGCAGTGGCTGCGATGGGTGTTGGAGATGTTGCTGGGAGAGAGAGATGGAATTGTAGCCAGAGAGCTGAAGACTCTGCATGTGTGTGGTGTGTGTGTGTGTGTGTGTGTGTGTGTGTGTGTGTGTGTGTAAGGATATGTGTGTACATAGGTTTGTGTATGCATGTACACAGGCATGCATGCACATGTGTGTGAACCCTGAGGACTTTGGTAGGACAAGCTGAGCCCAGGGAGCCAGTGGGGAAGCATTAGGCTATACTAGATAAATTAGATATACTAGATAGGTCCTGGAATGGTAGCTGAGGCTTGGTATCTGAAATCAGTTTAGAATTGATATTGAATTAGAGAGTACATTGATGAATACGTGAAGTGATAGAACTATGGGGAAAATTACCAGTAGACAAAATTCCTATGTAATTTTAAAAACTTGGGGATTTTTTCTTTCTAATGCAGACTAGTTTGTCTCTGATGGGTTACATACTGGCAGGAACAGAGCGACTACTTTGTCCCCTGTGCCACCACCCCTTAGAGTAAAGTTAGAGGAAATGTAAATGCTTACAGGTATCCAACTGCCACCTGGTGGAGCATCTGCTGCTTCTCAAATGCCTTGCAGGCTAACAGCTGTCACTGACACCTTGTGCAAAGCCAGAGCTCATGCATGTGTAAAAGACACTCAGGGCTCACTTTTTAACCAGACTATCAGTGTCAGAAGTCACCTCAGCAAATAGCAGCTGGTTCGTGTCTTGGGCAGTATTTCTAATCCCAGCCTTTCCTGCTTCTTACCTAAGACTTGGCATCGAGTCTCACTCTGCTAAGGTCCCGAAAGCTCAACATGACTCAGTGACCCTGCTAAGGTCCCGATAGCTCAGCATGACTCAGTGGCCCAGAGTCCCAAAGGACCTGTTTCCCTGAAGTTTGTGCTGAGGAAGGTTTAAAGCCATGTTTATGTGTGTTGTGCCCTGTGGTTAGGACACCACTCCAGAAAGGTGTTTATCCGTGTAGTGACTGGAGAGCCTTTCCTCTCCGGAGCAGTAATGGACTGCGACTGAAAATTCTCTCCTGGGTTTTCAAAGGAAAACATACTTGAATGACTGTGGAAATCTTATGACATGTTAAGTGAAATATAGGAAGTAAAATTTCATGTTCAGGACTGTCTTAACTCTTTTAAAATAAACACACACACACACACACACACACACACACACACACACTAAACTGTAGACCAGGCATATTTCTTGGTGGCAGAAATACGAAGGGGCTTTTGCTTCTTCCTTGTACTTTTCCTGTTTTGTTTTGATGTTTTGGGGAAAGGGCTAGACCTGAGTCTACCCAGTTTTTCTCAGTTTTGACTCTGTGACCTGGGATTCTATAGTTCTTATTTTGTCTTTGAGAATAATCACTTGCTCCCAGAGTAAAGGCATTTCATTCAAGTAGGTATAACCAGGACAAAATAAAAATTCTGAGGCAGATAAGAGATACGCATTGGAACCATGTGTTGAGAGGCAGCAACCTTATTAAGTGTGTGATGGCAATGCCATATTGTAAATGGAGGAATTTTTAGATTTTAAAGCCAACATCCCTTTCTGAAAGTCCACAAGAAATGAAAGTGTAAATAATATTATCATAAAAAGGAGAAAGTACCACATGTAGTCCTCTTGCTTAAGCAAAAAAACAAAAATCAAACCCCAAAACCCCCAAAAAAGTCAAAGTCCTAATATTTGAGTTTTTAAACTTCTGATCTATTTTTTCTCTAGACATATGCATTTATTTACACATATTGAAAATAAAACAAAAGAACAACTGAGATCTAAAGGTTTGACTTCAAGACTGGCACACAATGTGCCACGAGGGAAACCGGTCAATCCTTGTCTTCACTCTGGCCTTAGGCTCATCCAGGCATGTTTTTTCCAGCGTTCCCTCTTCATCCCCTAGCCATCAAGCCAAGCTCTCCAGAATGGTGTGACCAGACATCTGGATATCTTGGACGGCAGTGCGTTTCACTGGCTCTCCTGAAAACAGCTGGGAAGATCCACCACTCACTTTGCTTCCCAGAGTATCATCTGCACATCTCTTCCCAGGCAGGCAGGTTGCTGCAACACTGGCCGTGCTACTCTCAGGCACTGGACAACACACATGTTCTCAGGTTCCTCCGGGATCTGGCATGAGGACCTTTGGGTGCCAGAAATAGGGGCCAACGTTTCACAATGACTTCAGCTCATGATGCTCATGTCCCCGAGTGTAATACATAACTCTCAGACCTCCTCATAGTCCTGAAATGTTGTTGGCTGCTTCTATATTGCAGTCACACAGAAAAATCATACCAACTTCCAAACTCTTCTCTCCCACAAATTAAAGACTTTTGAAAAATATCTCTCCTGACAGCCCTGTTCACACACAATTTCCACTTTCTGGGTCTCTTCTGGATACCCTTCATTGCTTCTCATCCAGCCAAGAGCAAACTCAGGCTTCCTGAGGCTAGATCAGGGCAGTTCAGTCTCTCTTACGTCTGTCAGGATTTGCTTTGTCACATAATTGCCTTTATCTATGAGTACCTACACTTTATAATTAAAGGCAGAAGAAAATAGATGCAAAACAAAACTAGAAAAACATGGAAGAGAAAAGTTCATCTGTGGTTCCATCAAGAAGTAAAGACTGATGTGTGTGTGTGTGTGTGTGTGTGTGTGTGTGTGTGTATGCGTGTGCGCTCATGCATGTGTATGTGTAAGATAGCGAAGATTATCCTAGGCACAAATAACAAATTCAGGCTGCTGGTTTTTCACTCACCATGACTAAAGCATTTCCTTAATCATAAGTACCACTCACAAGCGTTTTCAATGATTAGATGAAAGTCTCTGTCATGCGTCTACTGGGACATGCTTAGCTGTTTGTCTAATGCTCAAAGATAATCTTTTGATTTTCTGGTGATGTACCCATCATTAGTAGGCATGCAGAAGAGGGTTACTGTAGGGTGTGAGCTTTTGGCAAATGGTAGCTATTAATGTTCTTATCAATGAAAACTTCATTGCAACTATGGTGAGGACATTAAGAGAAGCCATAGTTGTTGCTGGGGCAGTTAAAAGGTCACAAACAGATGTAACGCCAGATGTGGAAAGCCTGTTCACAGCTGAGAGGAGAGGCACAGGAGTAGAATGTTGTCCCCTCTTGTAGTATGATGGTGTTTTGGATTTTCTAAGCTGAGGCCATCTCTTTCAGCCTTGAGCTTTAGTTGGTTCTGTGCTAATTTGCTGAGTTGGATCAAGAATCTTAAAAACAAAGAAACAGATTTTAATTTGGTGCTCAGTGTAGGGTAGGCTACCAAATCTGGACTCTTGTTCTCCTGGGGTGTACACTGCCTTCACCTAGTCAATTAAAATGCAACATTTTCATGCTGGCAATAGATTCCATGAGTCAGAGAGCGAGGAACAGTGTGAGAAGGCAGGTTTGGAATCAGTCCCATGCAGCGAGGACTGGAAAAATGCACTGCAGAGAAATCAAGTGGGGGAGGTGGATAGGAGGTCAGGATAGGGGGACACACCCAGTATGTAACAGTGGTAAACTTGGGGTCACAAGGAAAATGGACAAAAGAAATATAAGAAAGAGTTAAAAATGGATATTGAGTTCAAATACACTGCCAAACCATCCCCACCATAGGTATGGTGTCTTATAGATATCTTGAACATAACTGTTCATTGAAATGATTTTATATTTCTAAAACTCTCATATTTGTCTTGGACAAAGTTGAACAAAAGGACAGACACAGCAATTGATTTAGTAAATTGCAAATGTGTTTGATTTGTATGGCTTACCACGAGACTATCAATGAGTCATACTCCGGACCAGCATTGTTCTCCACACACTGTGGGAGCAGAGAGGGAACTTGCTTCGGATGCCATCACTTTCTCCTTTGGACTCAGTTCTGACCTCACACAGTCTGAGCCACCTCATTCATCCCTGAAGGTTCAAGAGCCTCAGTTGGTTCAATGTCAACCTTACAGCCAGGACCAGGTCTTTTACCCTGTTTTTTCTTTATTGATTATTGCTCTGGTGCTAACTGGAATCTCTCTGCTTTTGCTCATGATTTTATTTTTGTTTGAGATTAGGTCTTACTAGATAGCCAAGGGTGGTCTTCTTACCTAAGCTTCCTGGGTACTAGGCCACAGGCATATGCCCAGCCATCTTTCATTATTTGGGCCAATTTCTGTAAATAAATTTCCTTGTGGTTCATGCTTTGCTAGAAACAGATAGCAAGTCCTTCCACTGAAAACAAGTGAAAACCAAGCTTTATATTTTTAAAATTATTCATTTTTCTATAAAGCCTCAGAGGTGCCTCAGAATGGTAAACTTTAGTTTGCTTCCATAAATATGAATTAATGGTGTTTGAGAGTGTTGAGTCTACTGGACTAAATGTACTAGCAAATTTTCCAATTTACTTTTTTAGTTAACATTAGATTTTTGGATCAAAATATGAGAAACGTATCCCTGGAGCTGCAGAAATGGTTCAGCATTTAAGAGCATGTCCTACTCCTTAAGAGGATCCAGGATCAGTTCCCAGCCCTCCCTTTGGCTAACGTATACAACCCGCTATCCCACAAGCTCCAGGGGATCCAGCCCCCTCTTCTGGTCTCCAAAGGCAGCAGTAGCAGTGCACGTGCGCGCGCACGGGCACACACAAACACACACACACAGTGCACACACAGACACAAAAATAAAATAAAATATAAAATTAAGAAATATAACAAGAATACTTTCGTGTGGTATAGTTTTACTGATGCTTTTTCTTTCTTGTTTGTGTGGGTTATGGAGTAGGGTCTTATTGCAATTCCTTTATTTATGGAAGTATGCCAGGCTACAGAATAGAAACGTCCTCAGAATTCCGGATGTTAGGAGTCATCTCTAAATGTGAACACACTAGGGAGCTTGTAACTAGAACAAGTAAAAGGGGTTCTAATGCTCAGTTCATTTCAATCCTCCATTAGTGAATCCTGCCCCAGTCCCTTCCCCGCTAGGTGCTCTCCCAGCTTAATTTCAGGGATTTCTGGTTTCTCTCCACCTTTGCCTTGGTTGTGACCCTGCTTTGGTCTCTCTCATCCACAGAGCCCGGTGTGTGCACAGTATTCGGAGATCCCCACTACAACACTTTTGATGGACGGACATTTAACTTTCAGGGGACTTGTCAGTATGTTTTGACAAAAGACTGCTCCTCCCCTGCCTCACCCTTTCAGGTGCTGGTGAAGAATGATGCACGGCGGACCCGCTCCTTCTCCTGGACCAAGTCTGTGGAGCTGGTGCTGGGCGAGAGCACAGTCAGCCTGCAGCAGCACCTCACTGTGCGCTGGAATGGCTCTCGCATTGCCCTGCCCTGCCACACGCCCCACTTCCACATCGACCTGGATGGCTACCTTTTGAAAGTGACTACCAGAGCAGGTGGGGCTTTGTCTGTGACCACTCTCTGACCTTTATTCTCCTCACCAATGCCAGCAGCAGCAGCAGCAGCAGCAGCAGCAGCAGCAGCAGCAGCACCTTCTTGGAGTGTACCTCCTTTCTGCACAGGGAAAGCAGCCTTGTCTGCTGTTTATCTAGGGGAGAGGCACATTCTGAAGAGGCTGTAGACTAACTATGGACATTTGAACCACGCAGAGCCTTGCTCCTGGATACCAACCATACTAGTTTTATAATTTTTTGGGGGGGGGGATTCTGAACCTTTCCACTCATTCTAAAAATAACTGTAGTACCCTCTGAGTGACCTCTTTCTAGCTTTGTTGCTATTTTAGGGCACTAATGTCCAGCTTGGAACTGTCAAGCGTCTCTTAGATCAGTCAGCCATGTGCAGTTGCACATCTGGGAGAAGGAGGGTTTTCCTCAGTAGTCAGTGTTCAGAAGGGGTGGGAGGATCCTCAGAAGTAAACAGCTTTGTACCAGTTGCCATTCAAAAGGGAGATGGAAGCCAGCCGGATGGCACAGGCCTGCTACAAAGGGTCTAACGCAAGAGAGTCAAGAAGTCAAGAGAGTAAACGGAGAGATTGAGACACGGTTTATGATGAAGTGCTTGCCTAGCCTATGTGAGGCCCTAGGTTCAGTTTCTGGTACTTTTTAAAACCTTAGGCCAGTGTTCAGCGCAGAAGGGCTTGTTCTTGGGGGAGCCTCATTTCCTTTGGTCATCATATACTGGGAAGAGTTCAGCACCCTTGTGTGGGCATGCAGAGAGACTAAGGGGGCAGGAGCTGCATTTGATCTGCAGGGCTATATACGCTAACACTGGGAGAAAATATTCTCCTAGCTGATAGTCAATGACATTATTTCTGGTTCTAGGACACTTGGGAGGCTGGCTTTGAAAGTATACCCTCCAGCTAGACATATAGAAATGATCTCTGAGGCTAGTGAGAGCACTAGCCTTTGGCCTACTGTGCTGCGAATTTCCACTCCATGGTCACGGTGCTCTCAGCTGCCAGTGGTCTGTATGGTCAAATCCTGACATGTTAGTTATAGTCTCAGAAAACATTTTAGAAGCAGAATCTAGTTTGTTCTTTATCTTCCTTGGAGAATCAGTACAGCTCATTTTTATTCATCTGTGTGGTTCCTGGCATACCACCTTTGGCTAATGCATCATAGTAGCTGAATATTGTACTGGGAGTTCTCCTGGTAAACTCCAAGTCTTTAAGCATAATACTTAAAAGAATCAGTGCAATTTTTTTTTTTGATTTCTCACTGATGAGAATTTAATTACATAAATGCATTGATTGAGTTCATTTTATTCAGTGGTTCCCCCTCACCCCCGCTGCTTCAGAATCCTTGGCAGTTGTTACAATTCAAGCCAAGTAAGTATTTTGATAAATTGGCTTAAACCTTTAGCATGGTCCCTCAACTAAACAGAGCCAGACACCAGAGTGGGGCCTGGAAGGTTTAAGGTACAGAGACAGCATTTCAGTGAGCCGGTACTAAGTGTTAATGTGTAGGGACATTCAGCAAAGAAGATTTCCCTTTACCCCTCAAGTGTAAAGTCCTCTACTTACCCAACCGGGGGCTTAGGCCTACCCAGAAAATTCAGACAATTGTTCTTTTAACCAAATGACACATGACATTGCACCCTAAAACCGAGATTCTAGCTCTTTTCCGTAAAGGAGCCGACATCCAAGCTCCCTATAGTGTGTCCAGAATGAGTTGTTATTACACAGAAGTAATTAGAAGCATCCTGCCTATCTGTTTGCAAGCCAGCAAGACACAATGGATCATAGTGATATGGAAATTCTTAGTCAGTCACGGCCCAGCTCTCAAAGAAGTGCTGCAAGATTACTAACAGCCTAGGAGGTTCGACACTGTTCCCTGCACAGCTGGCAAAACGTTATGGAATAAGTATGTTCTTTGTCCAATTCCATGTTGTAAAAATGAGCAAAAAGACAGGGCTGCTAAAAAAAATAATGATAGCTCATAAATACCATAATCAGATTAGTGGATTTTATTTCTCAGGACCTTGAGCTCAATCTTACAATTTCTTTTATTTTTCCATCTTTCTTTCCATGGAGCAAGTAATTTGTATGGCACCGCTAACACCCAGCTGAACAGTTTTCTGTGGTATACACATCATACAAGCTTGCTTCCTAGAGAAGCGGTCTGGTCCTCTGAGCTCTGAACTTACTTTGCACTTTGCTTTGCCTGAAGTGAGTGGCTTTCCAGCCAGGAGTGTTTCCACTCTGGTCTAGCCATCCAGGGCTGAAATGCCCCCTACAGATAGTTTCATTTTATCACCTATTGTCTGTTTCAAACAACAGTCATGGCGTGTCCTTTGAGCGTTTGTCTTCCTTGTGTTCTTGAGATCAAAGGATCTTCAAAACAGTAGCTTACCCTAGGCCTTCAGCTGGAAGACCAGGAGGGAGGGAGGCAGGCTGCTTTTGTCTGTGGTATATGGACTTAGCACTTGGTGATGGAATTCGGCTGAGTTGCCCCACCCAGGTGGCTACAGTGTAGCAGAATCAGGGGGCCAGTGCTTACCTGCTAATGACTCCTTAGGAGTCCTTAGCATCACACACCCTCGCCAATCACCCTGTCCTTAGCCAAGTTCTTAGCCAATACTCTAAATGCAAACTTTCTGCTCTCAATTTGCCTCATCCAGTCTATCTGAAAGTGCATACAGAAGGAACATACTTTTAATTATGTTTCTGTACAGAGTTGTTTTTGTGTTGAACTCAGAATGTATCTTGGTGTAAAACCTGAAGAGAAAAATCATGCAGTTTATGTGTCAATATGTAATATATCCAGGCTTTGCATGTCCTGCTCTCTTTAAGAGGACTATAGCATAAACATCAATAATCAGAAACCAAAACAATACAAAAAGCAGGTTGGGGAAATACTCCTTGGTGAGAAAGGGAAACTGGAAGGCCCTGCTAAAGTAGAATGTGGCTGCTGCTCATGGGCCCAGATGGGACATGTGCTTCAGCTTTAGCTCGCTGACAGCTAGCTAGCTATTTCTACCCAATTTCTCATGCAGAGAATTGGGAAACTTATCCCAGCTGCAGAAAGGACCATCTCCTGCCTCTTAAGCCCTTTCTTGATGTTGTTTTTGATTGAGATGCCCATTGCAAGGACCATCTAGAAGAGCCATTCCTTCCAAAGCAACTTGACCTGTCATAACTTTACCTCATAAGGCATTTACTCTCATAAAAGGCAAACCAAATTGCACAGACACAGATATAAATGAACATAGTACAAGGCACAAAGACAGCTGTAGCAGAAAATTCATTTTCCTCCAGTATGAAGCCTGGCACGGGTCAGTGAAAGTCTCAGTGTGCTTGTAAGAAGGATGGACACTTTGGGGACCATGTTTTATGAGTGAGATGTCACAAGTTTTGAGCAGAGTTTACCAAAAATAAAGAGGGTCTGCATGTCTCCAGGCATGTGCAGACTCCAGACCCTGCAAAGGGAGAACACACTGAGAGCTTATTCTTAGTCTTGAATTTGCAGGACTAAGTTGCCCAAAGGTTCAGAGTCATTTTATCATTGTCAGCAATGACATTGGACCCCCTCGGGTGTAAATTCTTCACTATTTTTGGTACTTGGAAGAACAGTGTTTGCCTGCTGTCTAAGAAAGAGATTTGCAGTTTGGAAAATTTTGCAACGTGGAAAATCTCTGGAATTGTGCTCGAACAGTTGGACTTGGTTTGGAACTGATTTTCTCCCCCTGTTTTTCTTGCTGAGTAACTGCCTGGGTACAGGCTTGGGAGGTCAGGTTTTTTCTGCACCTTGGAGAACACACTACAAATCATTTGATAGTGGGTTTGCCTTCTTTCAAAACAGTTATTTCAGTGTCTTAGCTAGCATGAAGCAGAATTTCGTTGACTTTACAGATTCAGTGTATCAGCCTCACAGGTGGTCTCCTTATGTACCGATTCTATACTATGAGCCAGGTAGTCTGCTAGATGACGATGTACACAGAAATGGGAATGGTGCTATATGAGAGCTCTCAGAGTTGACACATGCATCACACAGGACCACATGAAAGGTGTGGTGATGTGGTATGGGTGTCCCAGTTCTGTGTCTCTTCTCTCCTTACTTGGTGCCAACACTGTCCCCCCATTTCACCAGATTTCTCCCAGAACACTTTTCCTATGTTTTCTTTTAGTCTTCCTTTTCTAAGATATTAAATTGCTTCTTTGAATTCATCCTTTTTTCTCAACCAAAACAACAACAACCACCACCACCAACAAACCTTTTCAACCATTTGCCTTGGATTTAGAATGCTCTCTTCCTTCCATTTAGGATAGGGTGGTTTCCTTATGGTTTTTTTTTTTTCTGTTTATTTCTTGAGAATCCCAGTTTTGGGACACTGTTTTGTTTTGTTTTACCAATAGCTCACCATAAAGTAACTCTATCTAATGGTAGCTATGTGGCTTTCTCTTAGGAAAGCCATTTCACTCACCTTCTTCCCATTTTGTGGAAATTTTCAAACCAAAGTACTTCTAGCTTCAAATCTGTCCTCTGGGTATGTCTTGTCCATGCCCTCTTTGTTACTCCAACATCCTGTGGACACTTCATATCCCAATGAGGCCAGTTCTCTTTAACTCTATCTAAGCAAGTTGCTCCTTCCTTCCTTCCTTCCTTCCTTCCTTCCTTCCTTCTTTCCTTCCTTCCTTCCTTCCTTCCTTCCTTCCTTCCTTCCTTCTCTCAGACCCATCCTCATCTCATCTCTAATCCTTGAGCATTGCTCATCTGTCTCGTTGGCAGCTCAGAAATGAAGACAATAGATTTTAGCGGGAAAGACTCTCTTCCTCTTTCTAGTTGCTCAGAACAGGGGGCAGGAAAGGTTATTTCTACTAGGATCCCAGAGCCCATGAATGGGAGAGTCAGGAAGGGACAGCGACTCTTCTGTTTAGAAGGCCTCCTCTGAGGATGCTGCTCTTAGCACACAGTGACAATGATAAAGATGCCCAGGGCAGACATCCACATAAACATGTTGGAGGCTGCTGGAGTTCACACCACTGTGGTTCTTAGTCACTTTGGAGCTTAGGCCCTGCCAGAAATTAGTCAGACGAAATGGCACCAACATGCATATAGAATAGAAAACCAGAAAAAAAAAATAGTTATTTTCATCAGATTGAACCCTCAAGGGCTTTTCACATAGAATTCTCCTTTCTCTTGAGGGCAGTAGCTTCATATACAACATCAGAATAGATTTGAGGGAGTCGCTCTCTTTCCTAACTGCCTATTCAGACTTATCTGTGGCTTGCCGCTATACTATAGCCTGACTCTCCACATATGATAGATCTTCACCATTTAGTGTACTATTAATTAGTGATGTTCCTCAAAACCTAGCCTAACATTTCTGGTAAAAGTTCTATGCTTTTGTGCAAATCTTCCAACATTTTACTCAGTTCATCCAAACAAGGGTGTTCTCTTTCCTCCAGAGCAAAGACTGGTTTTGTTTGTTTTGTTTTGGTTGTTTGTTGTTTGGGGGTTTTGTTTGTTTGTTTTGGCGAGAAAGAAGCACTGGCATGATGGTGGATACACAAGAGGAAATTTTGCCCACATCCTGGTAGTTTCCAGTATCTCTTCAGATGCTGAAGCCTATGTTTATTCTAGGGATGAAGACATACAAGTAAATGGGCTTCCAACCATTCATCTCCAGGAACCATCTGTGATGGTCTGTGCCTCAGGAATCACTGCACACGACAAGGAGTGAATGCTTTCATGGATCTGAGTGTTGTCTTCTGAAGAAGACATAGCCATAACTTATATATGTGATTTTTAAAATTCTCATTATAGCAAGCAGTTTAGAAAATTTCCCTTGATATTTAAAGAAATAATTATGTAGGAGAAGATTTGGATAAAGAAATGGAAAATCACATTAAGGATATAATGCTTATTTCTTTGCATTTTGGGATTATAGTCATCTTTGCATAAGCAGACACAATTTGGACAAACACAACTACTTTGGGAAAAATTAAAAGTAATAAACACTAGAATACTGTGGTAAGATTAGTTATCTATAGAGGTCAGACTCTAAGGACAGAAGATATTACAAAGAGAAATGCTATATAGTTGATAAGTTCTAAACTGTCCACATAAAGTAATTTATTTATTTTTTTGTAGGATTGAGGATTGGTGGTGAGATTGAAAGTTAATTAAGAGTTTAGGCAGTGGCTAGGGTTGCTCATTGAAGGGTGATGGCGATGCTGTGTATAGACACATATTTGAGGATTGTTGTTCTGGAGTGGGTGATCTTCCTGTCCTCTTTCTAGGTTTGGAGATATCGTGGGACGGAGACAGTTTTGTGGAGGTCATGGCTGCCCCTCATCTCAAGGGCAAGCTCTGTGGTCTTTGTGGCAACTATAACGGACATAAACGAGATGATTTGATTGGTGGAGACGGAAACTTCAAGTTTGATGTGGATGACTTTGCTGAATCATGGAGGGTGGAATCCAATGAATTCTGCAACAGACCACAGAGAAAACCAGTGCCTGAGCTTTGTCAAGGCACAGTGAAGGTGAAGCTTCGAGCCCATCGAGAATGCCAGAAACTCAAGTCCTGGGAGTTTCAGACCTGCCACTCAACAGTGGACTACACCACTTTCTACCGGTAAGTACAATGAGCTGACTGATAGGTTTGGATTATAGATTGAGAGTATGCTTGACCTTGGAACCAAGTGTATCACATCTTTTTGTATGCCAAGTAAGGCCTTCAACTGTAGGGTAATCACCTCCACATCCTTTTATGAAGTATTCCAGGCTTGTCTTCTCTAGACAATACTGTTTGTGTCTTATAGATATTATGGGAAGCTGTCTTTAAGCTGTAGGTATTTTTTGGTAGTTAGCCTGAAAGCAAGCCTGTTGAGTACAGGCATGGACTGAATCTCAGACCAATCTAGCCTCTGTTTTGTGGTTAAGGGAGATCGGTTATCCCAGGTCTGAGAAACAATTCACATGTGCTTCGTGGTCTTGTCCAGATCCAGTGTGCACATGATAAAACAAGGAGCTGGATGATGATCAGCTATGACAATGCATGTCCAGAGTCAGAAGATGGGTTTGAGGTTGGAGGAGGGAAGGAATCACATTAAGATTGAGACTTCTGTCCTTTCTACCCTGTGAACTCCAGTTAGTATCCAGCAGCCCACTGCAGAGGGGCTTGCTTTTGACTTCCTTGCAACAGGATTGCTCTGGAAGTTGAGGAGTTTGGTCTACTACACTCCTGGTTACTACACAATTCCAGGAGTTCAAGAGCCATGACTGCCTATAACATTAACCACCATGGGCGTGTGAGGAAACATGAGAGGGATGCAGCTCAGAAGGCTGGGTTTAAGTGATTTGCCTGTGGCTCTTAAAACTAGGAAACTCCTGTGGTCTGCACCCGCAGAGGGGCTATTTTTACTTTTTAATTGCCACCGCTTTATTTCCCTTAGCTCTCATTAAATGTGATCTTTTTATTTTAATTTGATCTTTGGACATAAAAGATAAATTTCTATAAAGGCAGCCCAAAGTGGGATGGAAAAAGACTGTCCCTGTCATCACAGATCCCCAAGCATGGCTGTATCTGCCAAGCCATTTGGCTCTAGTCACATGCTGGGCTCTTTCAGGCATTTTCCTGTTATAATTTGAATCCTTTAGGTTCCCTTATTTTTCCCATTTGTTCTTCCCCTGAGATTAGCCCCACCCTTTTCTTACTGAGTCCTAGTTGGAGATCATGGATGAGTTAACGGTCTGGATGACCCATATTTTATTTGGAATCTTAAAGCCTAGGCAGGACTTGGGAGAGCAAAGCAATTAAGAGTATTAGCATTGCGACTCCCAGCTTTCAGGACCACCAGGCTGCTCAACCTTCCTGTACAAGGCTTGCTTCATCTATCTGTGAATGGGAGACAACAGGAGCTGTTCTTCCTATTTAATGATGTTTTGAACCAAAGAGCTAGAGATGTTGGAGCTGTTGGCTGCCACAATTTCTCTACTATCGATTAGAAGAAGAGCATGTGAAGGGCGTCCTTTGGAAGCTCTCCCACTCTAACTGAAGGCTCGGATTGGACTCTCTCTCTGCTGCAAATAGGTTGGAGAGGCTATACCTCTCCCAGACCTCATCTGCCTATCTTTTCAAAAGATTTCACTGAAAACAATAACTGGAGAGCAGGGCTGTGGAGATTGCTCTTTTCTACCAAATTCCAATGTCTTTTGCCTCTGGTGAATTAATTAGTTTTAAGCTCCTCTGAGTTCTGTAGGAGAATAGCGTGTCTTTGGCAAATATCCCAAGGAACCAATTCAATGCACAAAACCAGAAAGAATTGACTTGTTCAGTGCCCAGGTGGTTGCCCTCTTCTGTCCTTTAAAAGGTCTGCAGCAGCTACAGCAACATGGCAGAAGGTGTTTGTATCAGAGGCTAGATGTGGCCAGCCTGGGCAAGTTGAGGCATGCTCTTTAGTTCTTTGTGCAGGCAGACTAAGGTGGGATGTAGTAGGGAATTGGGCTTGGGTTCTGCCTGTTTTTGGCATGGTCTGGTGCAGGGTGGCCTTGGGTCTTCTTCTCTTTCCTAGAACTGACAGGAGGAGAGGTCTAGACAACTATTGCCACCCTGACTCAACAGCAGAAGGATGTGTCCTCCCCATATTGAAGTGGGAGGGACAATACTGGGTATGTCCTGGGCTTTCCTTCTTTCTTGGAAGAAGAGAAATGGAGTCCCACACAGAAAGGCAGTTGCTCTATAGTGCTCTAGACAGGTCCAATCGCAGGGTTCTGGTTAGACTTTCTGAAACAGGAGACTGAGGATGAGCTCCTTACACTGTGAGAACAAGCTGGAACCAGTCAGAAGACTGTTACTTTCCAGCTGGCAACCACCATGAAGCCAATGGAGCTCCATCTGCTCCATCTAGCATTAGCAAAAGCATTGTTCTGAGGAGTGAAAGCACTGGGCAGCGTGGTGCTGGCACATGGCAGATGGAATGCTCAAGACCACTGTGTGCCTTTATCCTATGTCCCTGATGCTTGATGGAGACCTTCCTGAGCTCATCAACTCTCTAACTGCTGGTAGCTCCTGAGCTCATCAAGAGACCTGATTTTTTAGGCTCTTGCTGGCAAAACCTTGAACTACTTGAAAATGAACTGTTTCTCTTTCATGACACTGAAAGTGCTAGTCAAGGCTGCTTGGCCATTTTGTGCAATGACTTTTGTCATAGAGGATTGCTGTTTTGTCAAAAACAGCAATCACATGGCACACCACACCTGCCAAGTGTTTCCTGGTGCATTTGAAAGCACAGGTAGAATTTCTGAAATCAACCAGATATGTGGTCAGAATCATGGCTTTGATATAGTCATTAAGAGTTCATATAGGACAAGGAATTTTTGCTTTGATACTGGAAAGCACCACTAGCATAAATGGTGTTGGAATTTCATTTCGTTCGTTTTTCTCATCCTTCAGAGATGTATCTGTCTTTTACTGACAAAGAAGAAAGTTTTTCTCTCTCACACACCCACACACACAACACCCCCCCCCCACACCTATGTGTTTGTGACAGACTGAAGTGTATTTCTTATAGTGTTTTCTCTTCTGGGTGTTCTTAAGTTCATGGAACTTTTCCACAAAGCAAATTCTATGTGTGAAAATTTTTTCTATAAAGTCAAAATATTTGATTTCTCTGAATTACTTGTTTTTGAAAAGTCTGGGATTTGTGAGCTCTTTTATTTTGGTCTATTACCTAATTCAGTATCTTTGCTAATAAACTGTCTATTGTCTAAACATTTGAAAATTACCACTTTATAGAGTAATAAAAGATAAATGTATATTAGTCAATTCTTATTTTTTTTCCTTTGGGAAACATTTAAGATTTTGCTATTTTTTTTTTTTTTAAATTCACACTTCAATTTGATCCTTGGGCTAAACTGATATCAAATTTTGAGATATTCTCAAATCCTTTGTAATCACAATAAACTTCTTTAAATAGAAAATGGAATGTCTCTGGGTGCAAAACAATTAGTACCAGATTATGTAAAATACTAAGTGTTTTGACACGGTGTCTTAAGACTTAAGTTTCCTACATTGTCCTTAAATTAAATAGTCACATCTAGTAACATTTTGCCTTATTTTTTTACTGGTGTTTTTTGACTGGTGTGCAGAGATGTGATCTAGAATTGTATGTGGATTCACACATAGTCCTCTATGAGGAAAATGGTGAGGCAGCTCATTCCTTGTCCTTTCTCACATCTCCCTCAGCCTCATGCTGCTTCTCATGAGGCTCCAGATGCCAACTGAGAAACCCAAGAGCAGTAGGCATCTTTGTCTCCCACAGTGGCTCCTCGTGATGTTTAGCAGCCAGTATCAATTCCTCTCCTCACCATGACGGAGTTTCCCAGAGAGACCCAGTCCAAGTAGCCTAGGGGCAGAGGTCAAGACACAAGTTGGCACACAGTATGGGCAAATATTGGAAAAGATACCCCCCCCCTCCAGTGTTATGTACAGGTCTCACTTGTAAATAGCTTCTTGGTTAGAGCCAGGACTCTGTATCTACTTCCCCTTTTCAGTGCTAGGATCTTGTCTGACTTGAACTTGAACAGGTCTTGTGCATGCTGCCATAATTTCTGGGCTCATATGTGCATCAGTCTTGTTGTGTCTGGAAGACCTTGGTTCCTTGGAATCATCCACCACCTTTGGCTTTTACAATCATTTTACATCCTCTTCTGTACAGGTCCCTAAGCTTTAAGGAGAGAGGTCTGAGGAAGGCAACACATTTAGTACTGGATTCTCTAAAATCTCTTACTCTTTCCTCATTGCCTTGTTGTGGGTCTCTGTTAATTTCTATCTGCTACAGGAAGAAACTTCTCTGATTAAAGCCAAGTGGGACACTGATTATGGGCACAAAATGTCTTGGTTATTTTACTGTTCTATCGCTGTGAGAGACATTATAGCCAAGTCAAATCGTACAAAACAAAGCATTTAGTTGGGGGTTTTCTTACAGTTCCAGAGGGTTAATCCATGATCATCATGGTGGAGACCATGGTGGCATACAGACAGGTATGATGCTGGGGCAGTAGCTGAGTACATCCTGATCCTCAGATAGCAGGCAGAAAGACACTGGACTTGGCCTTGGCTTTTTACACCTCCAAGTCCACCCCAATGACAGATTTCGAACAGTTCACCAACTGGGGACTAAGCCTGCAAATATATAAGCCCAATGGGCCATTCTCATTCAAACCACCACATAACAGTATGTCATTGGGAGTTATCTTGTTTGTATGCTCCTTTAGCAGAAGAATGATGTTATGTTTTCCCCTAGTCCCGTGGCCTTTCTAATCTCATGCTCTTTGGAACTTTAGTATGGAGTGGGCCTTAAATTCAATTTTAAAAAGGTCAATTATTCCCATAACATTTGTGCCACTCTTGGAACAGGGTATCACAGGCAGGCTGCTGTTGTAGGTTATAGGGTTTATAGCTGGGTAATACTGGTGATTGCTTTTCTCCTCTGGTAGTGTACAGAATATCTCCCAGAACCATGTGTGCTAGTCAGTTGGGGTGAAGCTAATAGCTGGACACCAGCTGGACTTCTCCATGTTCAATGCCATAAGTAAGTATTGTCCTCAGCAATAGGGCCAGTAGGTCCTTTACCATTAAGACATGAAGAACAACCAATAGCCTTGAGAACAATCTATGATGTTTGAGTGGTTCCATAGGACACCTTGGGCCAATGACTCAAGAAGATGTAAACCATTCTTGTCCCTGGATGTTTTACTTGATGGCATAAGATGTTTAGTTGGGGCTTTATCTGCTCTGTTGTATGGTGACTTAATTTAAATTGCTTTTATGCATGTATATAATTTAGGAAGCTTCTACAGTGGTACGTTTGCATATAGTTTTTCAAAAGGCATTAAATGTTTCTTTACCCTACTGGTAATTGCACTACCTCACCCTGGTCCTCCCCCATCCCAATTTAATCCTCTGATTCTCATTTCCCCTTTATCGCTCCATATCACTATATTCTATTTCCTGTTGGGTGATACCCTTCCTCACCCTGGTCCTTTACAATGTACTCAACCTCTGTGATTATTTTGATCGTAGCACACATATCAAAAGCTGAAAGCTAGCATCCACATATAAGAGACTATATAGCATATTTGTTTTGGGGGTCTAGGTTATCTCAATCAGGATGACTATTTCTGGCTCCATCCATTAATCTGTGAGTTTTGTTTTTCTTAACAATTGAATAATATTTCGTTGTGTAAATGTACCACATTTTCATTATTCGTTCATCTACTCATCAGTTAATGGACATCTGGGCTGTTTGTAATTTCTGGCTATTATGAATAAAGCTGCAATGAATGTGGATGAATAAGTGTCTCTGGAGTAGGATGCAGAGTCCACTGCCCAAGAAAGTCCACTGGCTATATGCCCAAAAGTGATATTGCTGGATAATGGAATAGACTAAACTCCAATTTTCTGAGGAACCAGTAGCCGATTTCCATAGTCCCTATACCAGTTTGTACTCTTGCCAACAATAAATAACTGTCCCCCTTTTCCCTGCATCCTCAGCAGCATGAGCTGTCATTTGTTTTATTGATCTTGGCTATTCTGACTGGGTAAGATGAACTAAGTAGTTTTAATTTGCATTTTCCTGGCGGTTACAGATCTGAAACATTTCTTCAAGTGTTTCTCAGCCATTTGTGTTTCATCATTTGAGACATCTTTCGAGGCTCTCTGTTTAGTTCTGTACCATTTTAAATTGTGTTATTTGTTTTCTTAATGTTCTTATTTTAGAGGCCACTTGGAAAGGTAAAAGTGTTGGTCAACTGTATAAGATTTTTTGGAGTGTTTTATGTATAAAATTATACCATCTGTAAGTAAAGACACTTTGACTTCTTTCCTATTTGTGTCTACTTGATGGCATTTGGTTGTTTCTAGAACTTTAAGTACTATATTGAATAGGTGTAAAGAAAGTAGACAACCCTGTCTTGTTCCTGATTTTAGTGGAAAAGCTTTGAGTTTCTCTGTTTAGGTTGATGTTGACTGTGGCTTACTATTTATTTGTTGGTATTAATTGCTTTATTATGTGAAATATGTTCCTTGTTTTCCAAGTTTTTCCAAGATTTTTATCAAAAAATTACAGTAAATTTTGTCAAAGGCCTTTTCTGCACCTAATGAGATGATCATGTGTTTTTTGTCTTTTGGTCTGTTTATGTAATAGATTGCATTTATTAATTTACATATGCTGAACCATCTTTGTGTCTCTAGATGAAGCCTACTTAATCATGGTGTATAATCTTTCTGATGTGTTCTTGAATTCACATTGGAAATACTTTATTCACAATTTTTGCCTCTATGTTCAAAAAGGAAATTGTAATTTTCTTTCTTTGTTGAGTTATTGTGTAGCTTAAATATCAGCTTAATTTTGTACTTATAAAAAGAATTAGGCAGCGTCCCTTAAGTTCCTATTTTATAGAATAAGTTAAGGAGAATTGGCATTAACTCTTCTGAAAGTCTAGTGCAATTCTCCACTAAATCCTGGTTCTAGGCTCTTTTAGGTTGGGAGACTTTCAGTTATTGCTTCTATTTTACTGGGAGGTTATTGGTATGCTTAAATTGACAAATTCATCTCAACTTAATTTGGTAGATTGTTTGTATCAATAAACTCATCCATTTCTTTTAGATTTTCCAGTTTGGTGGAATAGAGATTTTGAAAATATGTCCTTAAGATTCTCTGGATTTCCTCAGTGTTTGCTGTAATTGCTCCCTTTTCATCACCATTGTTATTTATTTGGATATCCTATCTCCATCTTTTGGTTTATTTGGCTAAGAGTTTGTCAATCTTGTTGATTTTCTTAAGAACCAAATCTTCATTTCATTGATTCTATATATGGTTGCTTTTGTTTCTATTTTGTTGACTTCAGCCCTGTGATTGATTCTTTCTTCCTATCTACTGCCTTTGGGAACTATTTCCTCTTGTTTTTCTAGAGCTTCGGGTGTGCCATTAAGTTACTCATATGAGAATTATCTGGATTTTTAATGTGGGCACTTATTGCTATGACGTTGCATTTTAGAATAGCAGATTTTATACAGATTTTGGAATGCTGTGTGTTGTTTTGTTTTTCAATTCTAAAAACATTTTAGCTTCCCTCTTGAGTTCTGTCTTGACACAGTTTTCATTTGGTAGTGAATTGTTCAGTGTGCATGCATTTTCATACTTTTTACTATTTTTGTTGTTGTTGATATCCAGCTTTTATTCATGATGGTCATATAGGATTTTCAACTTATGTCTTCTGAAACTTGCTTTGTGTCCTAATATGTAGTCAATTTTGGAGAAAGTTCCATGAGCTCCTGAGAAGAAGGTGTATTCAGTTTTGGAGTGGAATGGTCTGCAAATATCTGTTAGGTCCATTTAATTTATGATGTCAGTTAAGTCCAGCATCCTTCTGACTTTTGTCTAGATAACCTGCCTATTGATGAGTGTGAGGTATTGAAGGTACCCACTATCACTGTGTGAGAGTTTATATGTGATTTTAGTTGTAGTAGTATTTCTTCTTGTTTTTACTTTTTTGGTTTGGTGTGCTAAGTTTTAGAATTCTAATATCTCCTTGGTGGATTTTTCTTTTAGTGAGCATGTAGTGTCCTACTTTATCTTTTCTGACTGGTTTTGTTTGAAATCTATCTTGTCACGTGCTAAAATAGCTACTCCTGCTCCCATCTTGATTTTATTTGTTTGGAATACTTTTTTCCATTCTTTTGACTTTGGGGTGATGTCTAACTTTGATGGTGAGGTGTATTTCTTGGATGCAACAGAAAAATGGATCCTACTTTCTAATTTAATCTGTTAGTCTTTGTCTATGTATTGGGAAAATGAAACCACTGATATTTATAATTATTAAGTGTTTGTAGATTCCTGTTATTTGTTCTTGTTGTTTTTGTGTAACCTTGTCTGTCCTCTTTGATTCTGTTCTGGGATTATTTGTTCCTTGTGTGTTCTTATGAGTAGTTAATCTTCTCTTCAGATTGAAGTGTTCCTTCTAATGCCTTCTACAGAGCTGGACTAGTGGACAAAAATTTATCAAATTTTTAAATCATGGAATATTTTTCTTTCTTCATCTTCAGTGATTGAAAGTTTGGCTGGGTATAGTAGTCTGGGCTGGTATCTGTGTTCTCTCAGAACTTGAGGAACATCAATGCAAGCCCTTCAGGCTATCAGAGTCTCCATTGTGAAGGCAGATGTTATTCTAATAGTCCTGCCTTTATATGTGACTTGGTCTTTCTCCCTTGTAGCTTTTAATATTCCCTTTCTTCTGCATATTTAGTGTTTTGATTATCATGTATCATAAACAATTCTTTTCTGGTCCTATCTATCCAGTGTTCAGTCTATTTCTTGTACCTTGATAGGCATCTCTTTCTTTATATTTAGAGAAATTTTCTTTTATGATTGTGTTAAAGATATCTTCTGTACTGTTTCACCTGAACTTCTCCTTCCTCTATACCTATTATTTGTAGATTTGGTCTTTTCATAGTGCCCCCAGATTTTTCTGAAAGTTTTGTGCATTATTATTATTATTATTATATTTAACTTTTTTTTTACTGGCCTATCCCATTTTTTCTCCCTTGTCTTCAAGAGCTGACATTCACTTTTAAATGTCTTTAAATCTGCTGGTGATGGTTATCTCTGAGATTTTTGGTTGACATCCTGAGTTTTTCATTTCAAGTTTTGTGATACTTGGGTGATTCTATTTCTTTGTTAAATTCTACTTGTATGTCTTGAATTGTTTTCATTATTTTATCCAATCATTTGTGTTTTTACAGGCCACATTAAGGGGTTTATTTATATCTTCTTTAAGTTTCCTGAACATAATCATAAGTGCTATTTTGAAGTCCTTATCTTGTGATTCAGCTAAATTATTTGTTTTATAGGACCTGCTGCAGTAGAGTTACTGACTTCCCATCTTGACTGTTCAGGCTTGTGCTTTTGTTCTGGGATCTAGGCATCTGAAGTTACAATGTTTAGAGTACTTCTTGATGTAGATATCTACTCTTGTCTTTGCTGAGTGGGTATTCTATTCTTTGAGTCCCAATCTAGTATAGCCACTGTGACTCTCTTGTAGAGAGTGTTTCTCAGAGAGAGCAGGTGTCAAAAAGGAATAAAGATGAAATAAACAGAGTGCAAGAAAAGAACTGTAGGACCCTTGATCCACACCCACAGGCAGAGTCCCTAGGGTGGCAGTTCTCAACCAGTGGATTGCAGGTAGTCTACAACCATTAGAAAATGCAAATATCTACATTATGATACACAACAATGGCAAAATTATAGTTATGAAATAGCAACAAAAATAGTTTTATTATTGGGAGTCACCACAACATGAGGAATTGTTTTAAAGGGTCTCACCATTAGGAAGGTTGACAACCACTGCCTTAAGGGATGAAGGTGGGCTGGGAGAAGCTTTGTTCACATGTTTATCTTAGGAAAGCATCTGGGGATCCCCAGGCTTGGAGATGTTTTTCTTCCTCCATAATGTGCTTTTTACAAAGTGTGAGGAGTTGAGTAACACCAGAAGATTCATAGGTATGTGCCTTCCCAGTGAGTTGATGGAAGATAGAAGGTGCAAGACAGGACAGGAGAATGTGGAATATGAAAAGGGCATCATGATAGTGGCAGTGGGGTCATGGGCTGCTAGTGGCTTCCTTTCAGGTGCAATCACAAGCCTCTTAAATGGTCCACATTGTTTTTCACAAGAAATGAAACTAACTATTGATTGTGAAGCAAAAGAGGATATAAATGTAAGGAACAGTGACTTCATATTTACATTCAAAACTCATATCAAGTTACTTGTTATTTTTCTATAAAACCAAGTCAATTTCTCTTTTGTTGGAGAACATGCCTGAAACATTTTTGGTACTCTTACAATGATTGTTGAGTATTGCCACTGGATTTAGAGTTCCGAGTTAAAGATCATGTTCATTGTAAACTTTGGCATTATAGTTCTGGCTTTTCTGTACCTAGCTTAGCTTTTCAAATGAGTTAATCACACTGACTCTGTGATTAAGGTATCCTGGCACCTGGTGGTACTAGACACCTGAGTTGTTCAAACTACCAATTTTAGTCTTAGAAATTCAGCTTAAAGGGTCAAGATGCTTTCTCTGATATTAGGGTTTCACAAATACTCATTCCTATCTCCAGCCCCAGTCTCACCACCTAGCCTAGACTACCAAGTACAGAATACAAAACCAGAATCTGGTCCCTGTCTATTCTCCTGACTCTTGGATATATCTTTATTTGTTTCTGTTTGCTTTTTTGTTTGTTGCATTGATTTAAGCTGGAGGTACAGCCCACATGTCAGCCAGGACCCCCATGAATGCCTTTTCTCAAGCTGAGAGTTCCTGGTGGTGTTTGCTATTTAACACTCACTATGCTGCATTACTATTGTCTTTCTCAGTCCTGGATTTTAGGTTTGCTGAAATTTTATTCTGTATTTTTATTTTTTACCCAGGACCATCCCTAGAAGGGCTGCTCTCTTATCATGCCTTCTTTCTGCATCTTGATCATTTCTGATGGGACTTCTCTTTGCCCTCATTCTTGGTCTTGAGGCTCATTTATCACATGCTGTCTAAGTACCTACTTCCTATGTTTTGCAGGACTATGGTTCTCTGAGTGATCACAGCCTCTGCCTCTGTTCTAGCCAACTTTCTGTTTTAGTGACAAAAACCAGGACCAAACCAACTGGAGGAGGAGGCTCTGGTTTAGTTATGCTTATATTTCCAGGTAATAGTCCATCACTAGGGGGAGTCAAGGCAGGAAGTAAAGGCCGAAACCATGGAAGAACACTTATCTTTCATTCTCAAGCTTATGCTCAGTTACCCTTTTTATCCAGAGCAGGCTTACATGCCCAAGGAATGGCTCTGCCTACATTTGGGCTGATCCACCCACATCAATCATTAATCATGACAATTCCTCAGACATGGCCGTAAGCCAATCTGATTGAAGCAAGTTTTCATTGAGGTTCTTCATTCTCTTCTAGGTGACTCTGTGTTGTGTCAAGTTGACAATAAAAATGAACTGGCAGAGCCTCTTAGCTCATTTGGTGCTCCTGGAATTGTGAGTGCTTCTTACTGTGTGGGTCTTCCAATATAATGGCCAGTTGCATTCAACATGGTGCCTGTCTGAGGGTTACTGTTGCTATGATGTAACATCATGATCAAAAGCTAGTCGAAGAGCAAAGGATTTATTTGGTTTACACTTCTGCATTGTAGTTTGTTATCAAAGGAAGTCAGGGCAGGAATTCAGACAGTACCAGAACCTGCAGGCAGGGGCTGGTGCAGAATCAATAGAAGGGGTTCTACTTTCTCTATCGTTTCCATGGCTTTGCTCGTCCTGCTTTCTTAGAGGATCCAGGAACACTAGCTCAGGAATGGCACTATCCACAATGAGATAGGCTCTCCCCTATCAAGCACTAATTAAGAAAATGCCCTATATCTAAATCGTATGGAGGCATTGTCTCAATTGAGATTTAATTAATCGAGTTAGATATTATAGCCTGGGTCAAGGTGACATAAAACTCCCCATCCACAGTGCAACTGAATCTCAGTGGTACTTCTAGGTCACTCCTATGTCACTGGGACCTTCAGCTCCACCTCTCCTTCGGTCTGACATCACAATGTATACAATAATTTTGCTTATGAATGTTTCTGTCCTGGCCTTTCTCAGTTGGTTTTTAGGACTTCAAATTAGCCCCCTATTTTTGAAGCCCAACACTGTGCCCTTGGATATACCAACCGACCTTCTGCCTTGGTACACATTGCTTCAAGTCTTAGGGTGGTTTCTCTCCAGCCTTTCATTCACTCTTCTCCAGTTCAGCCATAGGAAGAATTTTCCCTGTTGGTTCCATCCAAAGTGACCCCTGGAAGTCTAACTAACACGGTGCCCTTTGTCTCTAACTTATCTGGAGGGAGGATCTCTTACCCCATGACTTCACTTTCTTACTGTAAATTTCATCATTAAACTCTCTGGTGATCAAAGGCCTTGGCTAAGAAATATCATTGTTACACAAGATATTCCAGAGGCTAGACTCTTTGGACAAAGTTAATCCTTCATTACAGAACCTTCTCATCTCAAGGTTAAGTACAATTCCAATTTGATTTTATAATTTTAGCTTTGAGTTTAAATATAAACATTCTAGAACCTTATCATGTTTCTCCTCAGAAAATTACCTTTGAGATGCAATTAGAAGAGGTTTTTGAACACAGATTTGAACGAGTGTCATTGTGGCACACAAACACTAATTACTTCAAAGCATCTTCCTTAGCTATTTAAGGAACAACTTGATTACTTCTTGGCAAGCAGGCAGTGATATGGTGTAATGTCATTTATTTTCATTATTTACAGATGGAAAGCCCTGTAGATCTATAGGAATGAAGCCTACATAAGTAGTGACTTTTTCATTTCACTGTAGGGGGCACCAAGAGAGGAGGGACTCCAACCTCCCATGGGGCTGGAGAGTCTGTGATGACAGGGACACCTGGTGTGGTTCCTGTGGAAGAGTGTGGCCAGGGCTGCCGGGGCTGCTCCTCTTTTGCTATGTGCTTCAGAAGAACTTAGGATTTAATTCACTTTCTCCTCACAACTTTCAGATGAGCATCTACTGTGGGCCAGGTATTGTGCTAGGCATGACTGCTGGAGACTGAACAAGAGATGCAAAGTTCTTTAGAGAGAGCCCAGCTGGGAAATGAGGTTATCCTTAGCCCCAGTAAGCACAATGGAGGTGGCAGGGTTATGTGACGGGTAAGAAGGAAAGCAGTTGACTTTGAATTAAGCAAATAAGACGATTATCACTAGGCACTGTTAGCATGGGGAGACCTGGTGAGGACACAGTCAAAGTCCCTGTGGTGAAGAAGGCAAGACCCCAAGGGAATTTGCTACAGCTGATGTTTGTAGAAAATAACTGGAAGGGGAAAGGGGATGTGGCAGAGCTGTCAAATATGTCATATAGCCAAACCTGGTCTGGTCACCTTCTGAGCTCCTCTACCTGCAAGTAATTGCAGTAGGCTAATGAATTCCTGGAGTCTTGGGTAGTTGCCCAGGTGGAAGCAGAGGCTGTGAAAGGGACTCTCACATTGCCATGCAGCTTGTGGTGACAGTCACATATGGCACTTTGTATGTTGGTCCCTCACCCATCCTGGCACAGAGTGAGTGTGTGTCAAGCTAGTTTATCATTACTATTTCACTCACTGAAATATAAAACTACTTGGTGAGACGCTTGCCTTCTGAATGACCTAGGCCTTCTGGTGTGCACACTTGAAGAAGTATTTTTCTTTTATTATACGCTGTCATTTCGAGACCCATCTGGAAGAATTTCCTATCTTGTGCTGAAATTGATACTTGTCCTAAAATAAAATAAAACCAAAACAGACATCACTTTGGAATGGATTAGAATTTCTGCAATGTGTTCTTCATAAATTCCTTCAGCTGATGCTGTTGAGCTGATGAGAAGGTACAGAAGACAGAACTCATTCTATAAGATGGAGGAGACGGATGTGACCATAAAGAATATTGGACCTCTCCCTACCGGCCTGGATAGGCTGGGGGCCAAGCAGAGAAATCACGAATCTTGATGTATTGTCTGTAGGAGTACAATTCAAGGTGTGGGAAAAGGATTTTTGAGACATTTTAACCTTTTTGGTGCCAATATCCTTTGTTTTCTTCCGTAGTAGCATGAGTGTCATTATACCTTTATATATATAACTTGAGGTTAATGTGGAGTGCCAACTGCACTTACACAAGGTTTTCCTAAGGACCTCTTGGTGGGGAAACTGCTTATCTCAAGGCTTCATGGTAGTGTCTATCTTAATTGCCTTAGATTTCTCTTGCCTCAAGTCTGCTCCTCACTAGGTGGAGAATGTGATATTATTAGATATTGTGTGTAATGTCAGTATTATAAGGTTCTTAAAGGGGATCCAAGGCTCTCCCTGTGAGAAAAGGTCTGTATCTTTAAACCACAGACAACACTTTTTTTTTTTTTCTTCTATTTTTCCAGTGTTTATCAGACAACTCAGGGCCAGGTCTGTGACCCGTTTCTATTGACTGTACACAACTTTAGGGCATGGCTTTTATTTTAAAAATTAATCTCAAACCTGGTTTCATTTTTATCTTTCCTGTTTTTCCCGCTCACTAAATTACATTTTATTTCACTGTGCGTGTCACTCTGTACGCTGACTTAAATCCTTTCTGGAACAAGTTAGGCAATAAGTGACAGTGGCCATGGCTAAAAGCTCTAGCCCCTTGGAATCTGCATAGTTTTCATTGTGAAGAAGAGATGCTATCTTGACCCAGTTGGTTCTCATGAAGCTACATGAGGTTTCTCTTGTAAATCCCAGACAGAATGACTGAGGAGGTCACTTGCACTGGCCATGGTGCCAGTGAGGTCTTGCTTTCGTGAAGACAGGTCTGTGCCTGTGGTTTCAGCCTGCCCTTTGGAAAATTTAGATCGTCAGCAGGATGCCAGTACTCTTCAGGATCAACTGCACCTGGGGAGGGGTGTTCTTGGAGTATTGCATGCGTAGACTAGCTTCCATTGGGCCACATACAGACTGGGTGGAACCTGCATGTACTTCGAGTCCAGCATTGTGACTCACTGAAACCACACAAACAGGCACAGCCTCTTGTGAAATCAACTGGCATTCTGGCAGCACCATGAGCTTCTCAAAGAAGGCATTCTGGCCTCCTGCTGCTCTGAGAGCATGTCAAGGCTCAGGGCATGGCTTGGGGATTGGCTGTATCTGACAGCTATCTAGGACTCTATTTCCTCATCGAGTTGACAAAAGTTAAATCTTACTTTTTTTTGTCTGTACAAAAGTGAACGCAGGTGGGAGGTCTTTGTATTCCTGGAAGTTCCAACACTTTGTCCTTGGTTCATGTGAAATTCTAAGTTAGAAGGAGTACCAGGGATACCTATCCTGTCAGTTAAACAAAGGTGGACTTTGGTCTAGCTGCGAACCAGCCATTCATGAGCGCGACATTTTTAAAAGCTTTGTTTATAGACCTGGTGGTCAGCAGTTTTACTGAGAAAGTGCTGAGAAAATGATATTTTGTAACCAAAAAAAAAAAAAAAAATTCTGGGTAAATGGTTAATGATCCATGCCTAATCATTAGTTAATAATGAGGTAAAGTAGTTATATATTTATTGCTTTTTTAAAAAGTAGAAAGGGCATATGTTATTTTGTAGTCAAGATTGATTGATTAAATAACTAAATAAAGAATTGTTGGAAGTGGTGGGCATGGGCCCCTTGATGAAATAAACCAGTCAGGTCCTCAGGCTCACACCAGGCAGTGCTGGCTAGAGGGTGGGTAACCAGGAGTGTTCACAGGCAGAGTTTCTGACAAAGGCCATGCTGAATGGTGCTAGAATCTATAGCCACAGAACAATGACTTCGTGGAGGAGGTAGCTGACTTCTGTAGTTAAAATCAAGAGCACATGCTGGGTTAGTGAACAAAAAGAAATGTGTGGTTGGGGAGAATGCCAAGGGAAATATTCCATCTATTGCAGATGGACCTCATGGTCAAAGTCAGGAAGCCGTGGAAAGCCTGGTGGGGACTAGAGTGGGAAGATGGGTAATGTGCCATCAGCTTCCAGGTTATGTAAGTCAGAAAGCAAGGGCAGAGAAAGAGTCATTAGTTCTGTACCCCAGCACCCATCAGGTGTGATGGGGAACTCTGATGTCTGTCAGCATTAGCTAAGAGCGCGTTGTTTGAGATCATGGATAGACTCTTTACTTACCAGATAGTTGTTTTAAGTACTGGTGACATATTCTGTGTGTTAGGTCAGCAGTTCAAACATTACATGAGTGAAGACCACTCAGGGCTGCATGGCTGCGGGTGAATGTCAGATGGAAAATTTTTACTTCCCATGAATTCCTGGTATAGGGGCAACTGGGACAGTCTATCCAGCCTCACGTGGGAATTCTGGGGCCTTAATTCCCGGAGAGTTTGTAAAGTTTTTTTTTGTTTGTTTGTTTTGTTTTGTTTTGTTTGTTTGACTCAAGAAGGCTAGCTTTCCTTTGTCCTTCTGTGATGAAATTCCTGAGTAGAAAGCTAGGAACCAAACTTTGCCACTTAAAGTAACAGTTACTTGGTATAAAGTATAAAGCCAAGGTCCCCAAGTAAACTCTCTAATGTTATTTTCTGGTAGCCAATTAGTTAATTAATTAATTAAACAAAGTGGTTACTGATTCCAACATCACAAAGTCATTATCAACAGAAGAATTACACTTGCTCAGGTGTGTAATGATGATACCAGAATCAGAACCCAGAGCCAAAGTTCTCCTATTTGTTAAACGGATTCCCACAGTGAGGCCAGTGCAGGGATCACATGGTAACTGCCCAGGACCTGTAAGATGTGAAAAATGCTAGATACAAATGGACTTTGTATCTGGGGCCCAGCTGTCCTGTTAGATACAGGAAGCCCATGCCTATGCACCTAGAGCAACCTACAGGATGTGCCTATAATGGCCCATTTCCACTGCATAGGTGTCAAGCTTTTAGAATCTGGTCAATGAGTACAGACAGTGGAGAAATAAATGCTTTGCAAGGAACTGGGAAATCTGGTGTCGATAGTGGAATTGTTCCTTTTAACATGAAAGGGCTGTTTTGCAAGACTTGGACTTACCTCGCTTTGGAGTTTGAAGTAAGGGGGATCCAGCCCCCCTCCTCTGCTCTTCATTCCCAGACAATGGCCATGTGCACAGGAAGGTAGGATGTTCTCCAGAGGCTCAGAGCACATGGGCAAGAAGACCTTACAGAAACCCTGAACGCTTTTCCATATGAAAAGGAAGCCAGGGTATTAGAGGCTTCATTTTGAGTGTGTGATCAAAGCTGGGGGAAAAGACATTGTTGCGCAGATACTGACCCAAAGGTTTGTGGCCACTGGATTTACTGACCTGAATGGTAAGCATGGACTGAAGAAAGCTTGGTTTTATGTTTACTTCAGGAATTGAGATTCAAGGTCTGGATCACTCTAGATAACGGGTCCCTGCCTTCAGAACTGGAGATAAAGGCAACTGTTTATGGAATGGATATTCTTTGTCTAGAACCTAGGGAAGCAAAGAATGCTTTGCACAGTTAATAAAACCCATACTATAATGAAGAACACACTTTTTGGATTCTGTGTGGCAGGCAGAGGGCAAAGGCTTTACCTGAATAATATTTCACTTTGTTTGATTAAGGAAACAGAACCAAAAGAATAACAATTTTGCTAAGGTACCCACGCAAGATCCTGGCCAATCCAGGGTATGGACCACGTCTAATTGACCCAGAGCCTGTGACTTTGACCATAGTCATGGCTCCTCCTCAAGACCTGCCTCTGACCTCACCCTTTTGGCATTTCTTAAATTTATCTAAAACTCCTGGGCTTTGCCAATGCTTGGAATACTATAATTCATTTTTATTTTTTAGGATTTTTTCCTGTTCTGGAGATTGAACCCAGGGCCTAGCACATGTAGGGCAAGTGCTCTACCATTGAGGCATATTCCTAGCTAAGGAAAAACATTAAGATGCATTTTATTTCAACCAAATTTTGATTCAAACAATAGAAGAATTATGCCATGGTTTGTCTTGGCCAGATGTTCAAGAATTCCATTCTTTTGAAAAGAAAAGCACAGTGCATATTTCAAAATGGTGGACTTTCTTTGGTTAAAAGATTGCTTGGTTTCACACTGTTGACCCCAGAGATAGTACACAGTACCCGACTGCCACTCGAGGCTTAGTTCAAGTGCCTGTGCCTTCGATCCACTTCCTGTCCTTTTCTCCGCCGATCCACTTCCTGTCCTTTTCTCCGATCCACTTCCTGTCCTTTTCTCCTTCATATCCCTTTTGCTTTTAGGGACATTTAGGCTTCCCCATTTTTTTCTGCTTTGAACATTATTAAAGAAAAAAGCTGTCTTTTGCTTCACATTGTAACTAAAATGTTCCTACCCGGTATGATATTAGTAACTCGACAATTCTGAACACTGTTGACCTGCTACATGGAAATCTCTACATGGCTTAAGGGAACTGTGTCTTTTCTTTCCTGCTCTTCTTTCCTCTATTCTCTGGTTTATGAGCACTGTGGGGCACTGACACTGTCTTCTGCATTAGTGGCCGCTGGAGTAGATCTGGTTTCATGACGTTAATCGACCAGTGAATGAAGACAAATGAGTCAAAAACACGTCCTCAAGAATAGACCTGTGCCTACACAAGAAATAGGTGTGTTCCGATAGAAGGCTGGTGTTTAAGATCATGTAGAGCAGGGTCACCAAATGCAGAATGTACAGCACCTTTCCACCACCGAGGAAATGATAGTTGGGCGGAGATCAAATCTAGCTTGTGTAGGAGTAAATCAAGTAAGGGGTAGGAGAAGGAGGGCCCTCATAGGGTCTGTTATTCTGTGCTCATGCACATCGGAAATGTTGGTTCAATCTGTGCCACCTGTATGACTGTCCCTCCATGCTCTCTGACATTCTGCACCACACGCTTTCAGTTTATCTGGCCCCTGTGCAGACTCATATCTGCTAATGAGTCACTCTTGGCAAGGGCCAAATTATATTTCCTCCAAAGATAAATTCTTATTCTGTAGCTTTAAGGAGAGTTATCTCTTTGCTCTCAAAAGGATTCCATAATTAACTAGCCATGGCTTATCTACAGGGTATACATCCCATGACTCCCACTGAATGCCTGAAGCCACAGATAGCACTAGACTCTGAATCTATTGTATGTTTCCTTATGCACTACAGTATTACACGAAGTGGCCTGTGTCTCCTGGGCTCCCATACATGGCTTCTCTTGTACCTCTTTATAGCCCATCTTATAACTGAGATCAACTCTGAACAGCTAGTATGTGGGCAGTGTGGGGATGTGTCTTGGGTGAAATGCAGTGGTCACCATGAGGTATTATCATCATACTCTGAAGAGGAGCAAATGGAAACGTATGTGTTGTTGATTCCTGGAATACCAAACATATGCTTGGCCAAAGCAAAAGTGGGAAAAATGGAAAACCACAGATAACCCTGTGTGTGTGTGTGTGTGTGTGTGTGTGTGTGTTTGCCGCAGCACATGTGTAGAGGTCAAACTACAACTTGTGGGAGTTGGGTCACTCCTTTCATCATGTGGCCTCCAGGGATCACACTCAGGTAGTCAGTCTTGGCAGCAAGTACCTTTCCTCATGAGCCACCTTGCCAGTCCTTAGTTTAAGTGCTGAGTCAGGGATGATGCCATTTTACAAAGAACTCTGCTATAGGATATTGTCTCCAAACTTTTTTGAAAGCTTGAAAATACAGTGAAAGTTTTAGTCACTTATATTTGATCCAATCATCGTTGTCTTGTCCAAGCGGAGACAATGATCCCAGGTGAATGTTCATTGAGATGGTTGGAACCAGACTCTACCCTCAAAGCTCTACCAGCAGGATTTACAGCTTATAGCCTGGTCACCTGTCTATCATTGGTATTTACCTCTGATGGAAAGGGACTCAACAAAACAAACAAACAAAAACAAACAAACAAACAAAAACCATTTTCCCCTCCCCAAGACAGGGTTTCTCTGTGTAGTGTTGGTTGCCCTGGAAATTGCTCTGTACCAGGCTGCTGGCCTCCTATTGAGAGACCTGACTGCTTCTGCCTCCACTTCCCAAGTGCTGAGATTGAAGGTATATACCACCATTGCCCAGCAACATAACATTTTTAAAGAAGTAATTAATGATACACAAATTGAGGAATGGAATTGTGCATCATCATTAACATTGTTCAGCTATATAAATGTAAAGCCACTTGTATTTATATCTCTGAAAGAGTCTTTACAGGTGTGAGCTATAAGATTACAATCAAAGGTAGACCCAGATAACAGGCCATTTGAGCTCTGTTCTTCACTTCCCTCCTGAGCCAATTAATTAGTCCTGCCCTCTAATTCCTGAGCTCTGCCTTAGTTCCAAATAATTGTGACCTACTCCGTGCTTTGGTGGTCGACTTGCTCATCCATATTGTTGCACTTTTTTGTGTGGCCTTAGCATCACAGAATTAGATCAGAGGTCCTTTTTCCAAAAGTCTTGGGCCAAGGTACCTGAGATGATGGAGACTCCTGCTCAGGGCAGTATGCAATTGTAACCCTGCCTTACACCTTGATCATGTGCCCTGCTTTCTAAGTTTAATGCAGCATGTGCTTTTGCTTCCTTCTATTAACTCGGTATCATTTTTGTTATCTAGAACAAAAACCCAAATCAGCATTGTCTATGTTGGGTCACTCACACAGCTATAAGAGGCTAGATGGATGTCACACAACATACAGTTTGTCTAAGTGTTTCAGATGGATCATTGGTGCATTTCTTGCTCTGCCCTCTGTTTCCTCGGGATTGGCTCAGTCTTCCTTTCTGTTCTGCCAGCTTATGGCTTCAGACTAACTATTCTAGTCTAGCGAGTCTTTTCTCCCCATAAACCCCACTCTGTTTACCCATCTTTGGCTCTGATTGGGCCTTACAGTCCTTTCTAAACCAATCATTGCAGTTGGGGAAGGGTCTCTGAGAACTGTCTGTGCCACATCCAGAGTTTCTGGTCCAGCTGGTCTAATCTTGGATTAATAGAGAAGGTCCATTCTAATTGCACACAGAGGAAGAGCAGAGAGAAGTGTTCTTACATGGTGATGCTAGGTACTCCGCAGGGAGAAGAATGGACATTCATATTTTGTCCTGGTGCAAAGCACTCAGTCCACTCATATCCCAACTCCTAGATTTATGAATCAAGAACTCCATTAGGCTCAAATGACACAATTAGGTCCTTCCCTTGCATAGAGGTGTGAATGACTTCATGCATACAAGAAAGCGGGATGTGGAGAGAGAGAAGGAAGCATACTGGGAATTTCAAGACTTTCACAGAGGGACTCAAGACGAGGTCACTCAGACAAGGTCTTTTTTCAGGCTGAGACTTGAAGGAAGTGAGCCATCAGTGCTTGTGTTTGAGTACGGATATGCCTGTAGGTTGAGTCAAGGAACTTGCAGAATTTGAGGAATAATGAGAGTCTCACATATTCAAAATAGAAGGAGTGAGGGGAAGAGAAGATGACCATGAGGGCACACAAGGCTTTACAGGTGGGAGAAGGGCATCAGGTTTTATCGAAGGAAAGGTGAGAAACAAATCTGCCATGTAAGAGCATGTGTGGAAGTAGCGAGCTGAAAGGAGATGAGATAAGCATGTTGCACAGGCAGGGAGCTGGGCCCTCACATTCCGTTAGCATCCAAGTACCCAGACACCACTTCTGGATTCTGAGTGGACCTGGCATCCTGGCTGCCTACCCAGAAGTTTCCTGTAACCATGTGTTTTGATATTGCATATTTTGTGAACAATGGTACATTTTCTCCATAGCCTTCAGTGGGCGCCTCTGGATCCCCAAGCTGTGTTCTAGTCTAGTGACAGCTAACAGGAGATTGTTTCTCTCAACTCACCCTCAGCATCCCATAAGCTGGAGAGGAGCCATTTCTGACATTCTTCCCTCTTGAAGGGAAAACGAAATTGCCATTGGATTTTGCCAGGGAAAAAAGGTTCGGAAACCACATTTTTAAAATTTGAATTGAATAAAAAAAAGGAAGAAATGAAAAAGTAAGATGGAGTAAAACACAATACAGGTCTGCTTGCAGAGATCTGCATACAGGTCTGCAGGACTGAGAGAAAGAAAGAACCTTCGCTTGAAGACTTGAAGAGACTAAGTCATGAGACTGCCTCTTACTATGAGTGTGGGTGTGTGGGACCAATCTCCGCACTAAGCCAGCACACCCACGTGCTCTGTGCTTTAAACACACCCTGAACTGGGTGCTAACTAGGCAATGGCTCTGATTGGCCAGTGTTCTAACTTCGTCAGTCTAGTGCCCTCCCTGCCTTCCAGTGCTTTCTGAGGTGAGAGGAGTGAGGAGGGTGGCCTATTTATGTTATTGCTTCATGTTCCCTTCCTTGCTCCTCCCTCTTCTGGTTTAGGCTAAGGATCATTTCCTTCTAAGCCTTAACAAGACAAAACAAAACAAAACAAAACTAATAAAATTGTCTATGTCTCTTTATTTAGTGTGCTTTTGTGTGTGTGTATGTGTGTGTGTGTGTGTGTGTGTGTGTGTGTTTGTATGCATGCGTGTTTGCATAAGTCAAGGGCTAGCTTTGTGGAGTCAGTTCTCTCCTACTTTAGGCAGATTTCAGGGATTGAACTCAGACGCTTGAACAGTAAGGCCCTCTCCCCACTGACCCATCCCACTGGCCCTAGAAGCCTTGACTCTACCTCAGATAATTATGAGTTCGCTCCTCTTCCTTTCCCGCCAGCACTTCAATTGTTCTGAATTATATCCTAATTCTGTTTAGCCCTAGACAGGCTTCCAGGGTTCCTCTATGTGACAGCTTCCCTCCTGAGAGATAAGCTCTTGGGGACAGAAATTGTTTGTCATTCATGTTTGTGTTCCTTTTCTCAAAGCACATTTAGCATATGCCAGAGGACACACTCAGTGGAGAGGTGGCCAGTACACTGGAGCTCCAGCTTTGGTGTCATGATGATACTTATGGGATTTTGTAACTTCTGACTCAGGACCACTTTCCCATTTTTCTCTTTTCTTCAGAAATTTCTAGAACTTCTGAGAAATAGAAATGTGATCCAGAAACCAAATTAACCACACAATCTGCCTCTAAGAGTGAAATGCTCACATAGTGGTGACTGAGAGGCCCTTGAGCAAGCTCAGGCACGTTCTGCTCCCATTTATTTATGTACCCTCCCTGGCCACCCATGATGAACCAGTGTCCCATCAACTGCCTAGGTAGGACCATCACCAGCCTGACAGATCTGTCAGATCTGTGGGGTGGAACTAGAAACACACTTGCCAGATTTTCAGGACAGGGCATTCCCAGAGATGTCCTTGCCTAGGCTCTTGTAGCCTAGCCTGCTTTCTTTCATTCAGTAATCTGCACTGGCTCTGCTAGGATTTGCTTCTGGTATAGGAGCAAGTAGCTGCAATGTGGATTGCATGTGAGGACTGGAGGCACCCCGTCTTCAGTGGAGAAGAGAGGCAAGGGATTCCACGTGCCTTCTGTCCGTGTTCTTAGTTCTATGTAATATATTAGGTAGACTCATACTTCTTGCAACTGCTATTCTTTGTAAATCTCATCTTGAAGATGTATTTTAATTTGAGGCATGTTGCCTACAATGGGAGCTGGCAGGGCCATTGCACCATGTAAATTCCAGACACATTTTTTGTGCATCTGCAGAGCTAGCAGCATATGGTGAGCATGCCATAGGAATAATGCAGCTCCTTGTCCTGCTCTGGGCTTTCTTAACAAAGCCTTGAGAAGACAGGTTCAATTTAGGTTGTTCCTCCTCCCTCTGAATGGCATTGGAATAAAACTAAAAGCACCTGAGAACCTGCCACAGGTAATTACACTTATGCTTAGAATTCAGGTTTGCCACAGGCCAGCTGGGGATGGCTGGACCCACCGGGGGCGAGAACAGGTTGATCTTTGACTCAGAAATCTAGTTATATTTCCAATGGGAAAATGTAACAATTTTTGGCAAGTAGACCCCTCAGTGAGTGAAGCCAATCCCCTTGTAGCCTAGACTGAGACAACAATTGAATGTTCAGGTGTATATATCTTTTCAGTTAAGAAAAGGAATGGTGTTATTTTTCAAGTGTTTGTTTAACTTGGATGTGAGTTAGGTTCACTTTTTCCATATGTGCTAAGGACACTTTCATTCAAACCAACATTGCCTCTGAGCTGGAAGGGCACTGAGAGAATCCTCATGGCTGCCCTTTAATAGATTGGGGACAAGAACAGTGGAACTAGAGACTGTTTCTCTTAGGGAACCCAGTCCGTAGGAAGTAAATAAGACTTTCATGTTAGCTTTGAGTGCCACAGCCATTAAAACCGGCCTTTCAGATGGTTCTTTTTAGCACGATCATCACCAGGTGCCACCACAGAAGATGTGCAATGATTGGCTCAGGTCCAGGGAGATGGGAACTCTAGCTCTGCGGCAGGGATGGACAAACTCCATACTCATACAATAAGGTAGCTCAGGATGCCCCTATGCGCTCTCAGTGTGCGCCTACATCTACGTCTCTAGCCATACCTGTGTGCGTGTGATCTATATGTGTGCTGTATACTTGCTTCTAAAGGTTTATAAGGGTTCGTGTAACTTAAAACAGGAAGGTCTCCTTCAGTCAAGTTTTTTGCTTTTTTTTCTTCCCCTTTTTGAGGCATTGTCTTTCACTGAACCTAGAACGCATATTTTGGCTAGACCACTGAGCCAGCAAGCCTCCAGAATTTGCTTGTCTCCACCTCAGGGCTTTTTTTTTTTTTTTTTTTTACTGGAAACTTATCGATATAATTGGTTCTACCTGCTTTTCATGCCTTCCCCAACAAGTTACAATGTCTACAAAACTATCCACAGATGACTTCTGCACTGACTATCTATATGTACAGTTAGGTGACCTGTCTGAGCTTTCCATGTCTGGGAAGTGGGACAAGTAAGAGCTATTCTCAGAGAAACTGTAGGACCCAGCAAGATGATAGCTGAGAAGAATGTGATCTTGTGTAATGGGGCCCAGCGTCTCAGTTCTCTCAATGGTTCTTTCTTTGCTGTTCTCATTCCCTGCCACAGTCTGGAGCTCAAACCCTCGCTTACTTGAGCCAGCAACTCCCTGAGCCTGGACTGAAGCCATAGCATCACAATCTAGACAATTTAATAGAATCTTGGGCTTAGTTGCTTTTGTATTGCTATACCAAAAGACTCAAGCTGGGGTGATTTATAAACAGGTGTTATTTATTTAGTAATTCTCTTCTGGTGTTATTGCCTACCTTCATTATTTGGGTCAGGTCTCATGAGAATTGTATCCAGACTGTGTATGTATACTGTTTGTGACTTCATAGGATTTCAGAGAGCAGGATGGGTTGGGGGGTGGGGAGGAAGTGGCCAAGAGGAGGGCTAGACCTGGCCCACTTTTGACAAGCTTTGCTTTGAGAAGTTTTGATGATAACTTTCAAGTCTGCTTTATAGATGCAGGGACTTTATTCTTCTTATCTCCAACCCAATCTTTAAACTGTTAAAATTCAAATGATATTTACCCTGTTTTCTCTTCATTCTCCTCACTCCAGCCCATCCCAAACTTACTGCTCTCAGGATTGTGGCTGTGTCCCAGACTTCAGAACAGGTAGCGATAATGATAGGGCTACAGTAGCTCTACCATTCTGGAAGGGTTATGGATTACTGGAGATGATCTGGGGGAAATACATTGAGGTAGTAAGTGTTTGTCAAACATGGAGGCAGGGAATGCAGGGAGAGAGAGAGAGAGAAAGAGAGAGAGAGAGAGAGAGAGAGAGAGAGAGAGAGAGAGAGAGAAAGAGAGAGAGAAAGAGAGGAGGCAGCAATGGGAAAGCAGCTGTCAGCGCCTTGGGGAAAGAAGGTGCATTAGGATCCTCTGAGCTCAGTGCCTACTCCACAATTATGAAAAAAAGTAAAATAAAATTTAAAACATAAAAGGAGGAGGAGGAAATGATAGAGAAGCTTCTTTGGCTCATGGAATGGAAAACTGATCATCCTGAGAACATAGCACCAGCATCAGGCAAAGGCCACATGGCTAGCCACTCTGCGATAGAAAGCAGGACAGGCGGGCAGGGAATCATATAAGAGGTTGCTAGGACAAGACCTCTGTTGCAATACTGACCAACTCCCATGATAAGACATCAATCTACTTATGTAATCAGAGCCCCTTTGACTCATTGCCCCATATTAGCTCCTAACGCTATTTCACTGGTGATTCAATTTTCAGCATATGAACTAGGGATGGGGGTGGGTGAGGGAGTTGTGCAGACATTCAAACCTTAGTGTGTTTTGTCTATCAACCTCTGTTCCTGGTGATCTGTTGGATCCTCTCCTCAAAAACTTTAAATGACCCCTTACTTACAGCACAAATTCCTAACTCTTGAACTTGGCCTCCAAGGTTTGTTTGCAAATACACCCTGCCTAATTTTACTAATAAACAATTCACTTCTCAAACCTGTAGTCCAGCAATATAGGCTCAAAGTGGGAACAGGCTGTACTGAGTCTTGAGCTTTTCTCACATGCGCTTCTTCCCCGTCTTTACAGATTTTGCCTATCTTTTCTGCTTCAGCTTGGATTTCATGACTTTAAAAGAAAAACTGATTTTGTTCACCAGAGATAATATTTCTCTTTTCTTTAAAGTTTTGCTTTTCAATGTTCTGTGAGTAAATTAAATATGTATCCCATAGTTGGGGGAATTGCTTTTCATGCAAGTATGAGGATCTGGGTTTGAATTCCCAACACCCACCTAAAAAGCCACCCATAGTGATGTGTGCCTGCAATCCCATTGTGGGGAAGAAAGAGATAGGCAAATCCTTGGAGCTCACTGACCAACCAGCCCAGTTGAATTGGTGAGTTCTAGCTTCATTGAAAAACCCTGTCTCAAAAGAAAAGATGTAGGATTGAAGAAGACACCCAACGTTGACTCCTGGCCTTGTATGACCTTTCCTAGGAAGATAGCCAATATCCCTTGCTATTGACAAAATGATCAAAGTAATGATTCCACCAAACTCCATCTCAGTAAATCACTAAGTTTACTGGAATTAGTTACAGGACTATAGAGGACTCAAAGACAGTTTCATCACCAAAAAGCTCACTCTAGCAGAGGTAACTCATGAAAGATGGATCCCTAGAGCTACCTATGCAACTTGCAGACAACTTGACAAATCAGAGATGTCTCTCATCAGGGCTTCTTACTGCTTACATAACCTTAAGAGAGGAGTCTTACGTCTGTTACAAGTTTTAGGAACTTCCTGAGACTTGTGAATTTATTACTTCCTGAGCCTGTTAAGTTTCATCTACTTCCTAAGTTTTAAAAAGCCTCCACCCAAGTTGAAGTGTTTTATTTCTTACGAAACTGCTACAAAACAGGCCTCTGCATCCTTACCTAGGCATTTGTCCACACACATACACATATGAACATAAATATTCAGACAATCCTCAAGTGGACAAAATCACACACACACACACACACACACACACACACACACATACAGAGAGAGGAAATACACAGTGCATGATTTGGTGGCTCTGTTGCTTTGGGGACTGTGGTTGAGTCAGCACATCTTGACAGGAGCAGATAGCAGAGGGTTTTATATCATGACTACTAGAAAGGAGATAGATAGATAGATAGATAGATAGATAGATAGATAGAGTCAGCACCTACAGTCCATCTGTGTCAGTAGGCCCTGCCTCTTAAACGTTCTAGTGCCTTAGGAACAATGGACTAAGCATTTAGCACATCAACCTTGGAGAACATTCCACATCCAAATTATTGCCCAACTCTTCTGTGAATTGCTAACACCACTGGTTTGGTTGTTAACCCAATTTCCCAATTATCTAGCTTCTTTTGTGGTCTATAATCTAAATTTATAAGTCTTTGCTTAATTCCCATTCATTAACTAAAAGGTGTGAGTGCCACAAAGTTGAAGATGGCAGACATTGATATTCGTATCCCAAGCATGATATTAAAGAATTGGAGACTTCAGTAGTTTTGATGTGTGAGACATGAATCATAAGGAGAATAAATCTCCCCCTTAGACTCCCGAGTTTTGAGCGTACATGAGCAGTCAGTAGGGCAAGGTGACATACAGAATTTTCATCTCAATTGGAAGAAGCTAATTGGGTCAAATATTAACTGAGCTGCATCTGCAAACTAATTTGTCACCATATCCTCTGGACTTCGCAATGCTAATTCCTGCAGACTTTCTGATTTCTGCCAAACCCCAGAGTCTAGCTCAGCCTGACATTCTCTGGAGACTGAACTGGAACAGAGGCAACTGGCTAAGCAAGCCATTCTGAGTGTTATGTAATTTGGACTTAGATTTAGTTTTTTTCGGAAGTAAAATAGAAATACAACCCCAACCCCAGTCCAGGTGTTTTTCTCCTCTGTCCTATGTTCTGGTCGTTAAACACTAAATCCAGGCAGTTCTGCTCTAGACTGTTTTCCGATGGGATTCCTTTGCATTTCATGTCACTGTGGGCCTTGTCTGCTGGAAGCTTTGTGACACATGTTTGGTGCTCAATTTAGGAGCTTGTACACATTGGAATTTCTGGTGTGCTGATGTTTGGTGTAACAGCTAAAAGTGAGGCTCACTCATATCCTGCCTTTGTCCATACTGTAGACAATAGATGACTTCCTAGCTGGGCTCAAGTTCATCTATAAAGTTCACCGAGTATCAATATCTCTTCACAAGATAGTTGTGATTATGTGGAATATTTAAAACACTTCATACAAATTCTATAAAGGGTAGATGTTCAACAAATGTTTGTAATTTTTAAAACTGTGGTCTAGATTGTTTCACGTGTTAGAGGAAGGAGATAACCCAAGGGAACATAAACAAGAGAGTTCAGGTTATAGCCTGGACTTGCAACATTTTACGTCGATTTAAAAACACCAGCGAGAGGCCTGTGCCAATTATTTGTCTAACAGAGAAGTTACTGGATAAATGGAGATGTTCACCCTCATTGGACCTCTGTGGAAGCTTACACTTTCTTCTGTACTGTGGTGTCCCTGGCTCAGTTAGGAATTACTTTGTGTATAAGCTGAGTTAAGTCCAAGAAGCATGTTTTAGAAGGAGTGGGAAATACTGTCATGAATACTTCCCCAAGTGGAGGTCACCTTATCCCAGGAGCTCTAGAGCTGACTTCTTCATACTTCTGCTTTTACATTCGTGTTCCTTAGTGTCACTTCTTGGTCACTAAGCTTGCAGTGGAAGTGTTTATCTGAAGGAATGTTTGAAAACATCATATGTTGAGTGAAGCCTCAATCTATCACATTGAAATGCATGTGGTATTGACTCCCTGATCACTGATTCCCACAGAAGAGTGACTACTGCACGATTTTAAATTTCCCTTTGGTTTTGCCTTTAACCTTTAGCTGGAGTCTTGATTAGAAGAATTTTCTGATTTCCATAGTTTCCATCTGTCCTTTTTAAAAAAAATGTCTACTGCCAACCTAGTCAACTGTACAAATCATTTTACTTAATCGAATGATGCCAAACATGTCAATACTTAAAAGATTTCTCTGAATCTCATGTACTTGGCTTTAGCCAATAGGACTGGGCTCATACTTTTCCAGCTGCTCACTTTCATTTTTGTCTTTGCAAATGTCTTTTTCCTGAGAAAGGGCTGCTTCCTCCCCAACTCCCACCCCCACCCCTGGCTTTTTAACATTCTGCAGACTCGTGCTGACAGTTACTCTTCCTTCAAGAGAGGTAGTGGCAAATGCCATCCAAGGAAAACCCATGGCCACCCCAGGAGCTTTCCAGATGGGCTCATACGCCTATGACTTGAAGCTTGGCCTGAATTTGAACCCTGGCTATGGGCTCTGCTGGCTTGTGTGTGGGATGGACTCACTGACTACACATCCATTGGCTCTGCACAATAGTTTCCTATTTATTATCTTTGGTCACTTCATAGTCAAAAAACACCTGGCTTTTTAAGTACAAAGGATGTATTACTTAAGATTGTCCACTACAGCACCTGCTCTGTTGTGGTGTCCTTCCCTCCCTGCTTGCCTGTGTGCTGTGCTCAGGGTTGGTATTGGGAGTGAGGGTATCCGGCAGGAGGGAGAGGAGGACAGTGGAAATGAAGGTTAGTTTTAGCTTCCTGTTTGGTCGGTTAGTGGAGCATAGAGGTTGTGTGCCAGATTGCAAAGCCTCCAGAGTCTTCAGGAAGGGTCACAGTGATGAGAACAACATCTGGCCAGCCAGTCTGGAAACATAGAAGCAGCGTTTGTCACTTTCCCCATCGCTGCTCTACGTGCTTTCTGACTTTATATACTGCGTGTTCCTGTGATGTTTGGACATCTGTACAAATGGATTTCGTTTGTAAAGTTTAGTTGTGTCACTTGGAGATCTGGGGTGAGCTATGTCGGGGAAGGTTTCCTATGGGGACTGAAGATGCTGGCTCCTAACCCCCAAAGGAGTCTTCCTAACCCAGATGGGATTGTTTAACAATTTAGAAAGTAATAATTCGAGTAAGAAATGAAGCCAAATGGAATAAGGTGGCAGCAAGTATAAAGAATTAGGTCTGGGATGATTGATGTGCAACAGGGTGTCAAGCGCTGTGTAGAGCTCCAGGCTAAGGTGTGGGAGAAACTTTGCAGGACCCGTGGAAAGAGAAGAGCATCCACCTCTTGCATGGTTTTCTTTCAGATCTTTCTGTCTTTATAAGCAGAGCAGTGGATTCTGGGATTTCCACAAGAAAGACTGATGCTGAAATCAGATTCAGGGACTTAGTTCTGTTAACAACCTGTTGGGAAAAATCACTATAGAGAGACAGCTTTCTATTATTTCTTTACAGCTTTTATGGAATCTCCTGCTGTTTCATAGAATTTCAAATGGGAACTCAGAGACTGTTTTTCTGTCCTGGGCTATCAGAGGAGTTTTTCTCCCTGTGAGTCTTATCCAAGGCTGTACTGCTCCATGGCTCTGCATCAACTCTTTTAGTTCAATCTAATGTGTCCCCAGTTCCCTCTCTGTGGAGATGGTTTGTCTGCACAATCAATCAGATGTGTTTTTCTCTTATGCAGTTGGGTTGTAAAGCCTTTGTTGACTGACCACAATCTGAATGTCACAGTCATCTGGAGACAGTTGGGTGGTCTATGGAAAACAAGTTTCATTGGGACAGTAACAAGTGGAGAGAGTCTGGACTCAAGAGTTTGGTTTGGATCTTAGTGAGCATAGGAAGTTGATAAATACTTCCTTGGTAATCTGTGTGAATTTCACGTGCTAAAAGCCTGGTTTAGACCCATAAAGAGAAAATAAGTTATGATAAAATTATGGTCTGTGGGAACTGCTGTCAGTACTGAAATGAACTGAACAGAAAAATTCTTGAGTTATGTAAGCAATGATTCAAGAGTGGACATAGATGTTGTCATAGAATTTATGCGAACCTTTGTGTTCTTTTTAAGTTTAAACTTTTAAGAGAGTTACATAAAAATTAATGATTTTTTTCCCTTTTAGTAAACGAAAACGCAAGCTCAATATGTTTCGAAAATGTATTTTGAATGCTATAAAAATTTAGGAAATATGGACAATGGAAAAATAAACACCATCACACCATGATAATTGGATTTTGCTGTTTGGAGACGTGCATGGACGTGGCTACACACACTCTCTTGTTTTCCATCAGTCAGATCAGGCCGTACCTATTCTCCATAGTCTATCTTTGTAGTGTTATTTTAGATGTCTGTAATATTTTATTTTTATTTCCACTTAGTAAGTCCTTGGATAGAATATGTGATGTGTCCAACATGATTTTCAAATATTAACTGTTGATATGAATGCAGATGCTATGTTTTTAGCATTGTGCTGTCATTTAACTTTCAGATACTCTATGATGATTCTAAGTATTATTGCAATGAACCTGTCGGAGAGGCTAATTCTCACTTTAGGATAATCTTTCAGAAGATGACTTGCAAGACACACATAGCACATGAATACCTTAATGCTTAATAGATATAAAGTACAACATGGAAAAATACATCTTTTAAAACTTACATGTCAGTTATTGTTCTGTTTTTCAAGACAGAGTTTCTCTGTGTAGCTCTGACTGGTTCTGGGACTTCCTCTGTAGACCAGACTGGCCTGGAACTCAAAGATCCTCCTGCCTCTGACTCCCAAGTGCTGGGATTAAAGGCTTTCACCTCCACCAGGCAGCTTTGCATGCCATTTAAATACATTTTGTAGATACATGTACAGTGAAATATATAAATATCCCTATCTTAAAAATGCATATTTAAAATTTGCATACCATTAGATTTAGCAGCTTCAGTTCTGAAAAATTATCCTAGAGAAATTTATGGAGTGTGTGTATGCTCAGACATTTATAATATTAAATATGCGTTTCCCAGAAAGACCAAACTAATTGTGATCTTGTACTTGAACCATCAACATATGAGTAAGTAGACTCATTTAGAACATTTTCATTAAACAGGCAATGAAAATCTAAAATAAAAAAATATATATTCAAAATAATGAAAAGTAATTTTTAAGGGTTTTATTTGTTTGTTTTGTTTTGTTTTGTTGAGACAGGATCTCACTTTGTAAGCCAGGAGAACTTACACTCATTGCAACCCAGGCCATTCTAGAATTTATGATAATTCTCCTGCCTCAGCATTCAAGAACTGGACTTGAAGGTCCAAGATGTCATGCTCATTTAAAAAAAAAAAAAGAAGAACTTTCTATTGATGGTGTAGACCTTCTTTTCTCTTTATGTTTGTAAGTGTTTTTAGAAATGTAGACCGTTTGCCTGTTTGCAGTTAGCTGTGCTTTTCCCCTTGGCCATTTGTTTCTCTCCTTGCTGTAGCTATTATCACGTGTAAAGTGTTACTTTTGGGGGTTGTCAAATGTATCTATTTTTTTTCTTTGTGGTTTATGGCTTTTCCTTTGCATTTATGCTTATACGGGGCTTACATGCATTATGTATATAAAAATATACATATTTTTCAACTACTTTTATGGTTTCATTTACCTCATCTTACATTTTTAATCCATCTGGACTGTATTTCATTTCAATCAGCATGTATTTTTTACTCAGTTGCTTAGAATACTCTCAGGGACACACAAGCACATGTTGTCCATGTGGTTTTGGAATAAACAGTCCGATGAAGCATAAAACCATGGGCTTAACAGCAATAATAATGATTTCAAAATTAATGTATGTTAAATTCTCATGTGCCATCTAAGTGTACCAACAGCCTTGTGTATGTTGCTTTACACAACAAACGATAAGCTTGGTTTAGTGTCCTGTGCTAATTCAGGTGTGTTGTGGCACACGCCTGGGTGTGAAGCATAGCCACCTGACCACACGCATGGCTTCTAGGACAGGCTCCTGCTTGTCCTTACACTCTGCTCTGGGACAGTAGTCTGGTTGATGCCACTGTCTCTTTTCAGTTTCTTCTAGATCCTTTCTACACTGTTTTGGTGTGGTTTGTTTTAGTGTGGCTCTTTCTATGAATATATGCGGGTACCAGCGGCTCTGTTTCTGACAGCATTTATTGACACGATGGGCATTTTATTGGCTTTCTGCTTTTAATCAAGACAATCCCTGCATAATGAGCTGGGTTTCCATTTTTAGGCAGCTGTCTTCATGTGGCTGGGCTTCACACCATCATTTTATAAGCTCTGCCACAGGCAGTACCATCTGCGGGTGCTTTCCAGGGTCCCAGGAGCTTACCTCCAGCGTGGCCTGCTGCAGACTCCAGGAATTGAGCTCTTAGACTGTGCTGGCGTCCAGTCAGCCAAATATTCTCAGTGGCCTTCTTTTTCTGTTCTTCAAACCAAATTTAACTCATACGTTGCCAGTGTATGGAGTGTTACTTTCGCACCGAGGCTCTCATGCAGTTTGTTTTATTGGCCACTAATAACTCAATTCATCGATTCCTTGTGTACTTATTAAGTACTAAGACCTGCACTAAGTGCACGCCACGCCAGTGCACATCAAAGAAAGCATCAGGCTTGCTGTTCTCAACGACAGTGTTGGGGGTATGATACCTTAATTATACAAGTAAATGTCATTGCAAATTGTGACAAACACAATCACGAGAAAAGGTGGGAGGAGTTATGAGGTCCCCTAGTGCAAGGCCTGTATTATCCTGGGCCGCAGAGAAGGTGTCCTGAGGAGGAGACGTGGAATGGCAAGCGATGAGTGGAGTACAGTTCAGGAGAATGACCCTATAGAAGCCCCAGGGTAGAAAAGCACAGATTGTATTTCAGAGCTGAAAGGAGACCAGGTAAAATAGTGGGCAAGGTGAGGCTAATTAGTCACAACTCAGAGTGTGTCAAGTGGCAAAGACAGTCGGAAAGTCACTCTTTTTTAAAAAACATTATCCGATGTAGTTTCTACATGTTGCAACTAATTTTTTTTTGAAAACTAATTAGTTTTCAACTACTGTATGACCCAGTCGCTCAAAATACTTATAAAATACTTTCAATATAAATGGCCATTTTTATAAATGGTTGTTTATCAAGAGCTTCAAGATAGCAAAGATGAAGGGAACACATCTATCTTGAAGGTGCATAGGACCATAATCATATGCACCAGTGACATAGCACAGTAATTCACAGAGAAAGTAGTGCACATGCTTAGAGACATTGGCAGGTGCATGTTTTAGGAAGTCGTCACTGATGTACTGAGATAGGAGTCATTCCGTTGCTTTCTTTTCATTTCTTTTCTTTCCTTTTGAACAGTGACATTGAGATCCAGTTCATTTAAATAATTACCCACTTAGAATTACAGTTCATCCACCCTTCCTATATTCACAGATATGTGCAAACAGCACCACCCCCTTGGAACATATGTGTCCCCTCAATAAGAACATTGGCACGTTTTAGCCACCCTGTCTCCATCCTTACACAACCACTTCTTGCTTGCATACACCCCACGTTCCCATGCATTTCACTTCAGTGGATTCATACATTCTTCTTGTGACTGGCTCTTTGCATTTAGCATAATGTTTTCAAGGTCCATACACATTTTAGAAAACATTCTTATTGATTCTTTGTGAGTTTTACATCATCCACCCCAGTCTTGTTCATCTCCCCATCCCCTCACATCTGCCTTTAGCCCTGGCAACCTCCCCCCAACATAAAACACACAAACCATCAAACCACCACCACCATCAACAACAAAAAACAGAAAACATCTCATCATGGAAGCTGTAGTGTGTCACACAGTATATCCTTCTGTCCACACATCTTCACTTGAGAATGTTCTTGCTATGAGTCACTGGTCTCGTTTGAGATCTCTGGCTTCTGTGACACCGTCAGTAGTGGGCCATTATAGAGCCTCCTCCTGGTTATCCTATTATTGCTGTGTGTCATGGAGATCCTGCAGCTATAGACCAGCAAGACTGGTCCTTTCTTTTTTTATTTTTTGTTCTACCTTTTTTTTTTTATTTTCATATTTTATTTACATTTCAAATGTTTCCCCCTTTCCAGATCTCCCCTTTGGAACCTCCCCATTCCCTCCGCCCTCCCCCTGCCTCTATGGGGATATTCTCCAACCCACCTCTCCACCCCACACCCCACCCACTCTCATCTTCCCTCCTTGACATTCTCCTATACTGGGGGATATAACACCCTCAGGCCCAAGGGCCTCTTCTCCCCCTGACGGGTAACAAGACCCTCCTCTGCAGTCTTTGTGGCCAGCACTATGGGTCCCTCCATGTGTATTCTTTAGTTGGTGGATCAGTCTCCAGAAGTTTGGGGGGTCAGGCCAGTTGCCAGTGTTGCTACCTCCCTGGGGCTGCACACTCCCTCAGCTCCTTCAGTCCTTTCTCCAAGCCCTCCATCTGGGACCTCGTACTCAGTACTACTGTTCCTGTGAAGTTACTCTTGGGTATTTCAAACTTTTAGGCTAATAACCACTTAACAGTGAGTACATACCATGTTCATTCTTTTGTGACTGCGTTACCTGGCTCAGAAGGATGTTTTCAAGATCCATCCATTTGTCTATGAATTTCATGAAGTCATTGTTTTTAATAGCTGAGTAGTATTCCATTGTGTAAATGTACCACATTTTCTGTATCCATTCCTCTGTGGAGGGACATCTGGGTTGTTTCCAGCTTCTGGCTATTATAAATATGGCTGCTATGAACATAGTGGAATATGTGTTTTTATTACATGTTGGAGCATCTTCTGGGTATATGCCCAAGAGTGGAATAGCTGGGTCCTCAGGTAGTATTATGTCCAATTTTCTGAGGGTCCACCAAACTGATTTCCAGAGAGGTTGTATCAATTTGCATTTCCACCAGCGATGGAGGAGTGTTCTTCTTTCTCCACATCCTCTGTCAACATCTGCTGTCGCCTGAGTTTTTGATCTTAGCCATTCTGACTGGTGTGAGGTGGAATCTCAGGGTTGTTTTGATTTGCATTTCCCTTATGACTAAGGATGTTGAACATTTCTTTAGGTGCTTCTCGGCCATTCGAGTTTCCTCAGTTGAGAATTCTCTGTTTAGCTCACTTCCCCATTTTTTGATAGGGTTATTTGTATCTCTGGAGTCTAGCTTCTTGAGTTCTTTGTATACATTGGATATTAGCCCTCTATCAGATGTAGGATTGGTAAAAATCTTTTCCCAATCTGTAGGTTGCCGTTTTGCCCTAATTACAGTGTCCTTTGCCTTACAGAAGCTTTGTAATTTTATGAGGTCCCATTTGTCGATTATTGATCTTAGAGCACAAGCCATTGGTGTTCTGTTCAAGAACATTTCCCCTGTGCCCAAGTGTTCGAGACTCTTCCCTACTTTCTCTTCTATTAGATTCAGTGTATCTGGTTTTATGTGAAGGTCCATGATCCACTTGGACTTGAGCTTTGTGCAGGGAGAAAGGAATGGATCAATTCGCAATCTTCTACATGTAGACCGCCAGTTGATCCAGCACCATTTGTTGAAGATGCTGTCTTTTTTCCACTGTATGGTTTTAGCTCCTTTGTCGAAGATCAAGTGACCATATGTGTGTGGATTCATTTCTGGGTCTTCGATTCTAGAACAAAAAGAAGCTAATACACCCAAGAGGAGTAGAAGGCAAGAAATAATCAAATTAAGGGCTGAAATCAACCAAGTGGAAACTAAAAGAACTATAAAGAGAATCAACAAAACCAAGAGCTGGTTCTTTGAGAAAATCAACAAGATAGATAAACCCTTAGCCAGACTAACCAGAGGGCACAGAGACAGTATCCAAATTAACAAAATTAGAAATGAAAACATAGATATAACAACAGACTCTGAGGAAATTAAAACAATCATCAGATCCTACTACAAAAGCCTATATGCAACAAAATTGGAAAATCTGGAGGAAATGGACAAGTTTCTAGACAGATACCAATTACCAAAGTTAAATCAGGATCAGATAAACCATCTAAACTGTCCCATAACTCCTAAAGAAATAGAAGCAGTCATTAAAAGTCTCCCAACCAAAAAAGGCCCAAGACCAGATGGGTTCAGTGCAGAATTCTATCAGACCTTCAAAGAAGACCTAATACCAATACTCTTCAAGCTATTCCATAAAATAGAAACAGAAGGAACACTACCCAATTCATCCTATGAGGCCACAGTTACACTGATACCAAAGCCCCACAAAGACCCAATAATAAAAGAAAACTTCAGACCAATTTCCCTTATGAATATCGATGCAAAAATACTCAATAAAATTCTTGCAAACCGAATCCAAGAACACATCAAGACAATCATTCACCATGATCAAGTAGGCTTCATCTCAGGGATGCAGGGATGGTTCAATATCCGGAAATCCATTAATGTAATCCACTACATAAACAAACTCAAAGAAAAAAAACACATGGTCATCTCGTTAGATGCTGAAAAAGCATTTGACAAAATTCAACATCCCTTCATGATAAAAGTCTTGGAAAGATCAGGAATTCAAGGAGCATACCTAAACTTAGTAAAAGCAATATACAGCAAACCAGTGGCCAACATCAAACTAAATGGAGAGAAACTTGAAGCAATCCCACTAAAATCAGGGACTAGACAAGGCTGCCCTCTCTCTCCCTATCTATTCAACATAGTACTTGAAGTTCTAGCTAGAGCAATCAGGCAACAAAAGGAAAGGAAATCAAAGGGATACAAATTGGAAAGGAAGAAATCAAAATATCACTATTTGCAGATGATATGATGGTATACTTAAGTGACCTGAAAAACTCCACCAGAGATCTGCTGCAGCTGATAAACAACTTCAGCAAAGTGGCTGGATACAAAATTAACTCAAGCAAATCAGTAGCCTTCCTATACTCGAAGGATAAACAGGCTGAGAAAGAAATTAGGGAAATGACACCCTTCACAATAGTCACAAACAATATCAAATATCTTGGTGTGACTCTAACCAAACAAGTGAAAGATCTGTATGACAAGAACTTTAAGTCTCTGAAGAGAGAAATCGAAGACCTCAGAAGATAGAAAGATCTCCCATGCTCATGGATCGGCAAGATTAACATAGTTAAAATGGCCATCCTGCCGAAAGCAATATACAGATTCAATGCTATCCCCATCAAAATCCCAACTCAATTCTTTGTAGACCTAGAAAGAGCAATTCTCAAATTCATATGGAATAACAAAAAACCCAGGAGAGCAAAAACTATTCTCAACAATAAAAGGACTTCTGGGGGAATCAGCCTCCCTGACCTCAAGCTGTACTACAGAGCAGTAGTGTAGTGATAAAAACTGCATTGTATTGGTACAGTGCAGGCAGGTTGATCAATGGAATAGAATCGAAGACTGGTCCTTTCACACATTCCAACCCTTCACAGATGATATAAATTTTGGGCCAATTCAGAGCCTCGGATCTGGGCCTCAGTGGTAACTGAGCTGGTCAGTGGGCCAGCTCACCTTCATCTACACTACCAGGTTAAGCTCTCTAGCACTGTTCAGACTAGTCTGCCCAATTCCACTATCAAAGGGAGGCTGGGTCAGGTCTCCTGCTCTCATGTCCTCATGGCTGGCTTACCAGTACCCATGCTTCCAGAGCCAGCTCCACTGTGTTGCCTAGTCAAGCTTCAGGAGCCCACTCTCCCAAGTGGAGCTTAGCCCCCTCCATCAAGGCCAGATCTACTTTGCTGCTCAGGCAAGGTACAGGACCTGCCTTCTCAAGTGCTACAATCACAGAGGAACAAGGCCAATTCAACAGTTCTCAGGATCCCATGCCAGTTCTCCCAACTGCAGCAGATGATGAGGGGCCAGTTGTGGAGGGCATCACTATAGCACCCAGGCCACCTCACAGCAGATGAGTGATGGGACCAGCTCTCCTTTACTCTGTCCTAGTGCTGGCTCACCTGCTTCCTTTGTACCAAGGCCAGCACTACTCTACTGCCCAGGCAAGGTGCAAGGCCCAGTCGATCTCCCAAGTGCTGCAGCTAGCAAGCAAGGGACAGGGACAAATATCCTGCTCTCCTGACCTTGGTACCAGCTCTCCTGACTGCCACAGGTGGCAAGGGGAAAGGAATACAAAGCAATCACCTCTGTACCCATGCTACCACATGGCAGACTAGTGGTGGGGACAGATCTCCCATGCTTTCCCTCTTGGGGCTGGCTCATCCGTGTCTCCTCCCATCACCAAGGTCAGCTCTGATGTGCTGTCCAGGCAAGGTTGCAGGGCCTGCTCTCTGGAGTGCTGAAGCTGGTGAGGAGTAGGGTCAGCTATTCCAAGCTCATGACCCGGTGGACAGCTTTCCTAACTGTTGGAGATGGCAAGGGGCATCACCTCTGTGCCTGTGCCACCCCACCACAGACTAGAGTCAGGGTTAGTTTTCCCACACTCATGCCCTCAGGACTAGCTCCTCCCACTCCTCTGCCACCCAATCAGATCCACTGCTGCCTGAGCATGACACAGGGCCCACTCCCGAGTGCTGCCAGCCATGAGATGGGACCAGCTTTCCAGAGTTCCACATCCAGTGAGGGACAGGGCTGCTGGACATCCATGTAGTCTCTGGCAGCTGCCCTGACCAGGGACATCCCTGTGTTCTCTAGTGGTAATATGAACCACGGACACACCAACTCCTCCTACTGTCTAGCCATGGACTTAGACATGGCCATTAGTGGCAGCTCCTCCTGGGACCTCATCATGGCCCCTGGTGGCAGGGCTGGCCACTCATAACAGGCTCCTCCTCTCCACCCTTGAGTCTCCAGTTCCATCTCTCTTCATAATGCTCAAGCTGCTCCTCCTCTTTTTCTCGCCTATCTGATGAGCACATACTAGCACATTGTGGTGGCTCCCATCGCAAGTGGGCCACACAGCTGGTGGGCCCCTGGGCAATATCCTCGATCTATGCCTATTGTAGTGGCAAGATGGTGTCTATGGCCCACCTGTGCCATGTGTTGAAGTGCAGGTCTGCATGGCATGGTGGTCTACACGTCTTTGTCTTCTTCTTCCTGTGCTGCCTGGATTTGATTTGACTTTTATGAATCCAAGGCATAAAACAACTTTGGCCACGCAGCCAGACATCGAGCTAGGATGAACAAAGGAGTGCCATCTGCTCTGCCATGACTGATATAAGAACAACACCAACAACAAGATGTCTATTTGCCCATTGCTTGGGGGTTGGGGAGAAGTTTATCTACTTTTAAAGCACTTGATTGTATTTCATTTTTTAAAAACCAGTCAAGTAGTATTCTACCATAGAAATATAACATGTTTTCTTTGTTGATTAGCCAGACTGTTTCCACCTTCTGGCTATTATAAATAGTAATGGTATGAAGGGTTAGGTACACATATTTGCTTAAACATCTGTTTTTAGTTCTTTAGGCTTTATGGTAGGTTACATGCTTAGTCATTGAAGGAACTTTTAAAATGTTTCCCAAAGTGGCTACCATTTGCATTCCCACTAGCAGTATAGGAGGTTCATTTCTGCCTACATGGTTTGCCAGCACTTGCTAATATCTGACTTTTTGATATTAGTCTCCTTAATGAGCATAAGATGGTCTTTTGCTTTGCAAATGATGTCAAGCATCTTTTAATGTTCTGATATTATAAAGTAGTGGATGCTCTTTAGCCCTGGTACCAAGGGTGAGCTGAGATTAAATAAGATGTAAATGGGCAAGTCCCTTCTCATCATTCTTCCAACCAGAATCCTACAGCCTAGTGGCATACATTGGCAGCATACAGTCAGGCACTGGATGGCTGCTTGGATGGGGGCCCACTGGCTGACTGTGGCCTTCTTCTTTCTGATAATGGCAGCAAAATAATGATTTCTAAAATGCAATGTTATTTTTAAATCTGATTTTTCCTTTTCTTATGCAATGTACTTAATGTGCTTATGGAAAAAATATCCAGCAACCCTGTGAGATGGATCTGTGAGCAGCCCACGCTTCAGAGCACAGGGCACTCATTGCCTTCATATCCCAGAATGCCTCATGTTTTAGATGTACAGAATTATTAAAGTTCTGAATGCATTATCAAAGAAAAATAGACAACCGAACCCATCATAACAAGAGAACAGTAATCAGTAGTGAACTCTCAAAAGTGAGTCGGAAAATTCTCAAGCCACTATTCAGTAACAATTCAATAACAACTTTTGAATATTAAAGAGACACTTCAAATCTCACATACTTTTAGGTCTTGGGAAGTTATTTATAAGTCCATGAAATGTAAGATCCTTAGTTATAGTAGCAGTCACAGTGTGTCACTCATAAATGGGAAGTTGTCTCAGAAACTTCCACAACTCTGAAGACCAAGTTTTGCTCTCTCCATTTGTCCAAGCCATTGGATCTGAGACCATCTGAGTCAAATAAAGCTTAGCTGATACTTGCATCATGGTGCCTGGAGCAGTCAGAAGCACTGACCTCAGGTCTCTAGAAGAAGGATCAAGAGGCTTTGCCTTACCCAGGCCCCTAATAGATCGATAGGTCACGTGTAATAGGAAACAACACAATGAGCAGTTATGTTGATAATCACTCTCTATAGGTAGTTTCTCTAAAGAGAGACAGTAACGGTCCTCCCAAACCCAGAATCTTTATGATAACTAGAAGAAAGATGTTCTGAAGCACTGTTATTGCTTTGTTTACCACTAGTATTTTCGTTTCTGCCAGCTGTTATTTAATACCCTGGAAGCTGTAAGTCTCTGAGAAGCCTTTGCGTAGCATAAGCCAAACTTACTTCAAAAATCATTTTTCACCCAGAAACAGAAGGTTGGGATGGAGCAGATTCTGCCAATTTGGCGGCAGGGAGGAGGTAGAAAGGCCAGCAAAAGACACTCTGCTAATGCAGTAAGTGCAGGTCTCCTGGGGACAAGAAAGCATTTTCCACAGTGTTTATTTCTTGTGTTAAAGACTTAAGCATAAACCTCTGAAAATCCCTGAGAACTGAGTTTTTCTACCTTGCATCCAACCCTTTGTGATGGATTTCCTGTTTCCATTTTCTTAGGGATTCCTCGAATTCACTTATTCCGTTTCATTATGAAGTAATACCTAGAACCTCAGAGGGTGATTTAAAAGAAGTCACCTCACTATGCGTAACTCTGTATGGTTCCTACTAAACTTTTTCCCACCAGGGCCTTCCCGGCTTGAAGGGGAAGGCCATTTCCAGAGCAGCTTCCTGGTGGGTAAAGAGGAGGCCGGTTGACTCATGATCTATTGCTCTGAGGGAAGGAGAAAGCATTATCTCTGGTGAGTGAAAAGATGTCATGTTTGATGTTCAGTAAAAAACCCACTGTTTGGACAGGTGGGTGAACGAGCATCATGAAAAAGGTAAGAATGAAGGCTCATGTTAGCTGTCAGTTTTAGCTAAGGAACAGTACCCGTATGTATTTAATACATGTCCTCCTAGGTGTGTCTGTGCAGGCACATTTTAAAGTTAAATTAACATGAAAATGAGTAGACTTTAGGGAAAGCTGTTAGCAGGTTAGCCTCTGTAAGGACTGACCTCTGTCAAACCAGAGGGAGTCCTGACAGCAGCTGCCTTTGCCTGTCTCTTTGCTGGATCTCCAGCCTGCTGGGCCACCATGTAAATGTGAGAATTGTCAGCCTCTAGAATCTTGTGAGCCAACTCCATAAAACAGCCCATCCCCATGTCTGTACAATAGGATATGCACATGTACCCTGCTGGAGAACCCTGAGTGGGGTGTAGAGAGTTCGGGAAGACTTGCTGGGTGGTGCATCTGTAGATGGGATGTGGCTGAGGCTGAAGTCACTGAGTGATGTGTCACACAGACTAAGTCTAATGTCCCAGTGTGTGTGCCAGGTCAGCCTCAGGATGCCCACAGCAGAGGAAGGCTCTGAAGCTCAGAGGAAACAGAAGAGGTGGACATCATTCAATCAAACACCATTGGGGGTTATATAGCTGGAATCATATTATGGTTAGTGTCCATAGAATTGTATATTTCTCCTTTTCTCTTAGCAAGATTTTGTTACTGTGCTCCACAGCCTTATGGATTCTAAGTATTTAATCAAACCGTTTAACCATTCAGGGAACATCCTCATGTGCACACATATCTGACCCTCCCTAACTGGGCCTGGAGATCAGACAGCAGGCACATTTTGTTTTCTATGGGAAATGGAAAGTGGAATAAGAAAAGATAACATCTTTTATAGAAAGCACAAAGGTATAGAAGACAAAAATCTAATACAGACATGCCTGGAAAATTTCTAAGTGGACTGGGCTCGGTTTTAGAAATTGATCAGTCTCAAATTCAGCTTTTAAAAATGGAGTGGCAGACGAGGTTTGCCAGAGGAACAACTAACAGAAATTGTGCACAGGATTTGATAATAAAGGTATGGAATAAATAACCAGTGAAGTTAGCGCACTAGGATCGGAGAAATAAAATTCAAGGTAAAAAGTGCCATTCGACACAGTAGCTAATAAAATACTACAGCATTCTTGACTTTCCTTAATAAATTTTATTTCACATTTATTTCAAAAATCATTCAAATCACATGGAGACAACAAGAGATAGCAAAATCATCTCCATAACCAGGAGTGAGTACTTGCAGTATTTAAAATAGTCACCATGAGTTAGAGGTGTCTGTGACAAATAACTTTAAAAGACGGAGACACTGTTCAAAGCGAGCCGCCCGGCAGCACTGTATGTTCATCCTCTGAAGACCTAGCATTGTGTAAGAAAAAGGAAGGCTGATGACTACATGAGGTAGGAAGGCAAACGGGGCAAAGGACGAGAGCTCTGCGGGTGATGGGGGACCCACAAGGGGGAGCACAGGGAGTACAAAGAGTATGCGAAAATCCCATGCAGAAGTGTTTTAGGTGAGCACATAAGGTAGTATGTGCTCACCTAAAACACTAATGTAGAAAACTAATGATCGATTTTCAAAGGTTATATACGCTACAATATGAGTCACACAATTTAAAGGTCATATATAGAATAGTATCATTCACATAAATTTAAAATGAAAGAATATCATGTAATTTGTAGCTACAACAGTTACATGTAGTAAAATTATATAATGTTATTCTATTAATGGTTATCTACTGGTAGATAAGCTGTAATACTTTAATACATTGCCTTTGTCTAAATTATACTTCTATTTATTTAACATGTGTATATCAATGTATAATTATATAATATAAATTTCCTGGACTTTTTAGTGATTAAATTTATTATAAATCAAGGATAATCATTTGTCTTTGAGGAAGAAGGAAGAGAGTAAAAATAAGGTAGGAAAGGCCGAAGATATTTGTTAAACTTCTGATATTTTCACTCTTTCGAAAATCGAGATCGAGTCCTTAGGTGCTCACAGAAACTGAACCCCCGCCAATCAAAGAGCATATATGGGATAGACCTAGGTCCCCTAGACGTATGTAACAGATGTGCAGCTCCGTCTTCATGTGAGACCCCTAACGACTGGAGCAGACGCTGCCTCTGACTCTTGCCTGCCTTTGGATCCCTTTCCCCTAATTGGGCTGCCTTGTCTAGTATCTTAGGAAAAGATGCTCCTAATCCTATTACAACTGGATATGTAGGTTGGTATCCATGGGAGATCTCTCCTCCTTTGAGAAGAAAAGGAGGGAGTGGGGGGTAGGTGAGGTGAGAGAGAGGGATTGGGAGGAGAGGAGGGAGGGGAAGCTGCAACTGGGATGTACAGTAAATTAATTAATTAATAAGAAAAGAAAAAGAAATCTAAAACAGATACCACCATTTGATAACTTCTGCTTACTCTGAGTGTTGGGTACATAGGTACTTGCTATATGACTCCATTTAGTTGTTAATCAAACTTTGAATTGAATCACAGTTGGTAGTTTGTATTTTAGTTTCAATATCTTAGTTTTCAAGTTGTATACAACTTTTACAAATTGCAATTGCCAATCTCTCTCATTTTTTCCATAGTTTATTTATGTTTAAAATGTGAGATTTTCAATTTTGCACACTTACGGGTTAATCTGTGTTTGCATTCTTTCTGTGTTTGTTTTTGTTTTGTTTGTTTGTTTTGTCTTGTTTTTGAGACAGGCTTTCTTCGTGTGGCCCTGGCTTTCCTGGAGCTCCCTCTGTAGAACAGGCTGGCCTCAAATTCAAGAGCTCCACTTGCCTCTGCTGGGCTCAAAGGTGTGTGCCGCCACACCTGGCATGTGTCTGTCTTCCTATTCTTTCTCCCTGACTTCCCACCAACCTGATCATATTAAACAAGTAAGGATTATGGAGTAAGCTTTTGCTTCTATGGGGAGGGGGGCTTGGCTGTAACTTCACAATACAAAGTTACTCTTGCCATCTCCTCTGTGGGCTTGTGTAGGTGGGTTGGGGTGGAACCACATTGGACACTACTGCCTCTTAAACATGGTTGTACACAGAATCCCATGAAATTTTTGGTAAGATGCTGATTCCTGGGCCCAAGCTTTGCCTTTCAAGACTCAGTAGGTACAATTATGTTTAGTCATTTGCTTTTATTTTATTTTTGGGTGTGGTCACTTGCTACAGTCACAGCGGCCACACTTAAGTAATTCAGATGTAGAATAGTGCCCCTCCAATTTATCCATTGAGATCCTGTCAAAGCAGCATGATTTGGAAATTCCAAGTGAGGCCAAGGCTGTGTGTTTTGAATAGAGGAAGCATAGTTCTGAAGTCAGCTTCTAGCTCTGCCCTTAGCCCTTAGTAAAATTTCCTGTACATAATCCAGTCCTTTAGAGCAGAGCCAGGAGAAATGGAGAATGCTTTTGTGAGAGCGAAATTATCACTAGCATGAAACCTCCTGCGGCCTGTTAGCGACTCTTAGTTATAACTTCCTCGTTCAAGAATGTTGCCTCTCCTGTGATCTTCAACTGTAGGATAATTGCAAATAAAAAGCTTTGAGGGGAACTAGTGTAGTTCTTCTTTTTTTCCTGACTGGTTTTGATAATGGCTGAGTTGTTCATTTCCCCCGTAAGTTTATGATATTTACGTAGGGATGGTTTTTGTCTAAAGTCTGAAATATAGTCCTGCTTCAGCATTTACCTGATTCTTTGCAAAAGCTGGGAGGAACATGAAGTGTTCTGATTCAATTTCATAGAAAGTCTTCAGAGTGGCCTGTTACATTCTTCAGTATGATATATTGTGTTCAGAGAATAGCATGGAGGCGTAAAATTACAAGAGTAATATAAGGTAAATTATTTTGGTGCAAATTTAGAGGGAACAAGTTCAGGATATAACCCCTTAAATTTTACTTATCCAGAAATAGAAGAAAGTAGCTATTTAGTTGTAGAGGACCCTAAGAATTTACTCCTTTATTCTGAAGGAGCGAGTTAACTGTGGCTGAGGATTCAAATGGGGAATCAGTGTCTTCAGGTTTAGTCTGGAAATATGGATTAGGGGCTTAGTATCTGAGCTTGGTTGGAGAAAGAGTCAGTACTGGAGTCCCTCTGCTGAGGTTCAGTGCCTGGAGATGGTCCTGGCCAGCACTTCCAGTGGAGTACCATGGGAATTTCCTGATACCCTAGCTAGCCACACCAGAAAGAATGGATAAGAATCTCTACAGGCTGCAGCCCGGGTATTAGCATTGCTTGAAGCTCCCTCATGATTCTATATCCACAGCTGAGAGCAGTGCAGGTGACTGCCAGATCCCTCTTGCCTCTCCAGTTACTTATTAATTGTGCTCTGGCTCTAATATATTTGCTTAGCCCGAGCCAAATTCAGAGATGGCTTTGCTTCCTCCCCCTTTCTCTGCAGGTCTACACCCGTCTTCATTAATTAAACACATTTGGATTCTCCTGTGTCTTATTCTTTCACTAGAAAGCATTTCTTAACCATTTCCAGCTAATTAGAATTCATGTTGATGTTTTGGTTTGTTTGTACTTAAAATCACTTCTTGTATTTGAAACCACATCTTTTAATCTCTCCTGTTTCCTAGGAGGCTAAATTAATGCATCTTCTCATTTAATTATCTGTGGTGCTAGCATCTAATTTAGCGCTAGCACGTGGAAAGAACGCAGCAAGAAATTTTCTGAGGAAATGGCTCATCTCTTCCCATAACTCTCCCATTCAAATATTGCATCAGTTTCTGAACCTTCTTACATAAGCTCTCTAACACACCCAATAGCCCTTTCTTAGGCTATATCAGCAATCACCATGGCCGTGGTGTAACCTCAGTCTCTTTTCCTTGTCACCCATCGTGAAGTGCAGCCTTCTTCCCAGGTGTGTCACCCTTCCTTGATGGGCTTGTGGACTCCTCGCCCCCCCCCAACCCCCCACTATACAGCCAAGGGATTTTAAAAGTGGTGGGAGAAGGGAATGGAAAAGGAAAATGGTATGATTATATTTTAATTGCAAGATGCAAATATGAATATTTAAAAACAGAGTATTTCCACATTGTCCAATTCTCATTCTTTTCACCTGAGTAATACTTTCATAATATGGAACATTTATTTATGTATTTATTTATTTTTATTTATGCTTTATTTACATTTCAAATGTTTTCCACTTTCTAGGCCTCCCCTTTGGAACCTCCCTATTCCCTCCCCCTCCCCCTGCCTCTATGGGGGTACTCCCCCACCCACCCACCCACTCTCATCTTCCCTCCTTGGCATTCCCCTATACTGGAGCATCTAACACCCTCAGGCCCAAGAGCCTCTCCTCCCCCTGATGGCTAACAAGATCCTCCTCTGCCACATATGTGGCCAGCACCATGGGTTCCTCCATGTGTATTCTTTGGTTGGTGATCCAGTCTCCGGGAGCACTGGGGGGTCAGGCCAGTGGACACTGTTGCTCCCTCCATGGGGCTGCCAACTCCCTCAGCTCCTTCAGTCCCTTCTCCAACAATATGGAACTTTAAAAAATATAAAACCAAATGTATATTTTATCCAGAAGAAAGTCCTCCATCTACAGAAGCATACTCTATCATTTGCTTGGTTCAAGTTCTGTATTATCAAAGTGTGATTCTTGTTGCATTGAGTGTTTGCTTTGTTAATTCTCTATACACCTTGACTCCTACACAGGAATTGTTGGTCTCGGGGAAAACTATTTTTAAACCTGCTCCCTTGAAGTTTCTCAATGATGCACACACGTAATTTGTAAACTAGTGAAATTATGAGCTTTAATTTTGAAAATTTATGACAATTACTTTTAGGGTTTGGGGAGCTCAGTTTTAGAAGCTATAGTTTTAATAATATTGAGGCTGGTGTCTTTGAACTTACTGGAGCACCTTGATCATTTCACCTCGACCCTTATGCTGAGGCGTGATATTCACAGTACTAACTTAGCAGTTTTGTTTCAGTTTTGTTATGTTAGACAAGCCTTAAAGATTAATATTAAATTTACTATAGAATATTATCCATTAACATGAGTATGTCATAGCATTTCCATGTATTAATGTTCAAACTTTGTTTTAAAAAATATTGTTATTTGAATCCATACTTGCATTCCTAAAAGAAACACTGCTTGGTCATTCTATGACTTCTATAATACGGTGCTGGACTCTATTTAATTATATTTTATGTAATATTTTTACTCATGTACTTATGAATAATTAGCATTTATTCCTCTTGTCGTTGCTGCCTTTTTAAATATTTTTGGTAACACCTCAATTCCTCCTCACTGTATGCGACCATTTGTGCCATGTAAGATGACCTATAATTCCCTAAATTAAGAACTTCCTATTATTTCCATCTTCAGGGCTTAATAGCTTGGTATAGACTGGTTGCTCTGATATGCTCCCTGTCTTTGTTTACTTCCTAGACTCTTTCAGGAATGCTTCTTGTTGGTGATTAGCCCATCAACGAGGCCAAACCAACAGTCCGTATCGTCACTTCTGTTGGTCATTCTCCACCTCGGTGGTCCCATAATAGCTTTCATATTTCTACTTCAACACACATCAAGTGGCAGCGACATTCACTTTGTAAGCATTTTCGTAGTTTAATCTTTTAAGGAGATTTTCAGTTCCCACCATTGTAACATCAGGTCTGAGCATAATACTGCTACATAGTATGTGCTCAGGAAATGCTAGTTGATCAGTAAGCAACTAAAGAAAACTCAAGCGTAGGTTGACCTCACCCAACTGCTAGACTTCCTGAGGTACTGCACATAGCTGTAGAACCGCAGGGAGAAATAGGCTAGTTCTCTCATTAATGCGTCACTACCTGCCTCTTCCCAGGCAGGACCCCCAAACATGCATCTGAATGAGTCCATCTTTTATATTTCTTATTTGGCATCTTGGTGGCAGGATGCTTTATTTAGACACAATGGATGCTGTCTTAGGGTTTCGATTGCTGTGAAGAGACACCATGACCAAGACAACTCTTATAAAGGCAACATTTAATTGGGGTCAGCTTACAGTTTTAGAGGTTAGATCTATTATGATCATGGCAGAAAGCATGGCAGTGTCCAGATAGACTTGATGCTAGAGAAGGAACCAAGAGTTCTAAATTTTGATCTGAAAGCAGTCAGGAGAGGACTGGCTTCCAGGCAGCTAGGAGAAGGGTCTCAAAGCCTACCCCCACAGTGACACCCTTTTTCCAACAAGGCCATCACCTCCTAATAGTGACACTTCCTGGGCCAAGCATATTCACATCACTACAGCTGCCAATATGGTGGGTGTAGGATGATTCTTTTATGATTTTTTTCATAAAAAATACATCCGTAGTTAAGCACACACCTTCTGTGTGCTTATAGTGAGCCACCACTGTGGATTCTTCACAGTGTTCCAGTGTTCATGTTATGGTTGGTGAAGGTGGCCAACAATAAACTGATATGACACTAATTTTATCACTGTCTAATTTTTGAGAGGATGATGGGGGGGGAGAGGTGGAGGAATTTCTTTAGATACCTGTGGGCACAGATGGAACACTGGAGAGGCTCTATTAGCTTGAGGGCTGAGAAGGAGTAGCTGAGCAACTCCTCTCTTAACTTAGAGAATTTCCCAGGCAAAAGCAGCAGTGAGCTTGGCATATCTTGGGAGAAGGCCAGGGTGGTTGGAAAGTTGGGGCTGTTAAAAAGACAGGAAGCTAAAGGGCAGGACCTTCTCAGCCCATCTGGTGGCCGCAGACTGTATGAGAGCTTGGTAATTGTATTTTAAATGTGAGGCAATATTTTGGAAAGTCTTGGTTAGAGAGGTTTCGTACATTGTATAGTACACGTGAAAGAACATTTGACTGCTAACGGGGAGCAAAGGCATTTTCTTGTGCCCCGAAGCATCATTGTAAAAAGTGTTGGCCTGAAATTGGCTTCTTTGCCCCAAGGAAGGTGTAGGATGGGGTCTGTGCTGGAGATGTGCATGTGAAAAATTACCCCTCTTCTAATTCTGTTTCTTCTTCATTTCATCTTCCCTCTTTCCCAGAGCGGGACTCTCAGCTGTCCTTTATATGAACTGTTTGCTTTTCTTACCTCCTGACAGGCTGTATTCCACATATTTTTCAGCAACCTCAACATCATCAACTACCCCGATATAGTCTAACCACATTGTTAGGCTTTTATATGCCTAGAAGAAGGGTTTTGGTTTTGTTTCTGTTTTTGTTTTTTTGTTTTTCTTTTCTTTTCTGTTTTTCTTTTTCTTTTCTTCTCACTCTTAAGTTTCCTAAAAAAGACCAAAGAGATGAACTGGATCCTATGATTGACTGAACAACATCATTTAAACCATTACTAAGCAGTAATGAACCCACAGGTACTTGCAACAGTAGCACTGAAACGAAGCAACCTTTAAATTGATTTAGCAAAAACCACTTAGCTACTATTTCACGGTAGGGAAAACAATAATAAACTTTAAGGAGAATCATCCCAGGATGTTATGAGAAATAAAACTACCGTAAACTCATTGGTTTCTGTCAGCACTTATTTTTTATGATTTTTATATGATTGTTTATAGAGAGAATGAGAACTGGTTTATGCTTTGAGCTGATGTTGAGACCACATCAGTAGGGAAACTGCAGTCTGCCTACTGTCACGGTGCTGTACTGCAAAGAATGACACAGCATTCCCTGAGCAGTAAGGAAGAAAGAGACTGACCCAGCCCTTCACCCCTCCAGTGACTGTTGAACATTTTGCTTGAGTGTACAGGTGATCCTGAGCAGGATTATGCTGGCTCTCCACAGCCAATGGGTCAAACATTTTCTTGACTCTGTTTTCAGAGACTAGTGGTAGATCAAAACTTGCCACGCTGAGTATTGGAGGCATTGAAATTGATATGTGTTAAAAATCAGGAGTTCCCTGTCTTTGTCTGTACTCAAGAGCCTGGTGTTAAATGTTTTCTACCATGTCCTGCCAGACACTGGACATATTGAAATATACCTTACCTCTCTGCTTGTCCTCTGAGATCAGCTCCTCCGATACACACACTTGTTATCTGTGAGAAGACAGAAAGGAGCCTCAAATCCTTAGACACACTCTTTCAACATGGCACCTCCCAGTTCAGCCTTTACAGAAACTATCTCTCATCTTGAAACATTATGTTTTCAGTTGGAACTAGGGCTTCCTGTTGTGTCATGTCTTCTCCTTCCCAAAGCTTTTTCTTGAGTCCTTAGCTGACTAATCTCCCTCCCATGCCCCATCTCCACTCCTGAGATGTTTTTTGTTGTTCTGCCATGTTTCTCTTCAAACCATGACTAGCTCAGGATCCCCCATGCATCATCCCTGCTCCATAGCTCAGCCTGTAAGGAGTCCATTGTGTGGCATTGCCTAGCTTCTAGCCCACTCTCCATGTCTTGTTTTCCTTTCCTGTGGCTCACAAATGGTACATGAGGATTGAAATGTAGGTCCATTAGTCTATACTGGTGAGGATGAAAACCTCCTTCCTTCCTTTTTGCCTGGGTAAACCTTTTTTTTTTTTTTTTTTTGGCATGTCACGCAGACAAACCTTTGTCCTATCGTCCCTAACTTTTCCTACTCTCTGGTACCATTCCAGAATAGTCTATGGTTTTCTTGGACTCTGTGGCTATGCCATTGCTACTTCTACATCATCTTTGTCCTTTTACAGTTTAATTATGACATTGTTAGGAGCCCTCACATGTCTCCTTTGCCCTTTGCTTGGAAGTGAGCGCAGTGCTCTGCTCACGAGATTTGCTGAAAAGATCAGTAAAAGGGAAGAAAGTTTGTACTCAGGTGAGCTATCTCTTGGCTGCTAGATGTGAAGGAAATCAAAGTATAGGAGTTTAAAACAAGGTGGGATATTTCTGGAAGTTATCCCAAAAGTTTCACGTCTAAGTGGGACATTTTAATTTTATGTCACGTATTTGAGGAAGATGTCATATGGAATGTGAACTAGAATAGAAGAATTCTATAATGCAACATAAGGTAGAGTCAGAACAAATGGGTGGAAGCTACAGAACACATTCTCATTTAAAATATGACAATGTGAGAAGTCTTCCTGAGAGCTGGATGTGGTAATTGCCTATCACGGGGATGAGATTCCTTAAAAGACACTGAGCTCCCATCTCCGACAGATGATAGAGGGGTGACCATCTGTCCGGAGTATTAGAGGCAGAACTGCTGCAGAGAGTCAGTGTTCCTTTCTTAAGGTCTATTGAGACTCTGATTCTATAACTGTGCCATCCAGCCTGTGATGGGTCTGGAGTACCCTGAATAAAGGTGTGTTGGCACAATCATTATTGTTGAGAACTTCACTCTTTAGGAGAGCTATTAAGGACACTGAGGAAGAAAGTCTCTATAAAGACCAATTCCAACGTCACTGGGGAATCCCTCTAAATTTTAGAACTTTTGCTTGTCGGAAAAGTGTAACCTTTGTGAGTGTTAGAACTGAGGACCAGAAGAGCAGTAGTGTTATTTTCATCCCGTATGAGCTAGGGAAACTTCACTCTGTGCACTTTACCTTGTTTCCTTTGGGTTCCTAAGGAGGAGAGACGGATGTTGGGGAAGGGGTGCCTTCTCATTCTGTAGAGGTATCATAACTTCTGGCTTTCCTCAGCTGTAGACAAATCTCATTCACTTCTGCTCTTTCTGATGGATGTTTACACGGGGCTTTGGCTATTCCTTCTTTAAGTACTGATGGAGATGTTGGTCTTGATTGTCACAGTGTCCTCTGCAGAAGCAAATTCTCATATTCCTTGCATAGGAATTTTTATATTTCTCTTTCTCTTTCTTTTTCTCCTTTCTTTTGATTTGTCAGTAGCCACTAGCAGAATGGTGATTTCTCCTTTCTTTTGATTTGACACTAGCCACTAGCAGAATGGTGATTTATTTTTCTCCTATTATGCCCTTCCCCTCTTCTTCTTGAGTCTCCATGACCACCACTCACCCATCGCTGTGGGTTGGGAGGGGATAGTTTCTGGGACCCTTTGGGTCCAGCTGACTGATTACTGTAGAGCATCCATGGCTGTCCAAAGCACAGGGTGTGAAAGGTCTTTCCTTGTGCAGTGAATGAATATAAATACTGGTTTATTTTGGAACCAAAAGACACAGAAGTCTTGATGAAAGGCTCGCAGCATCTGACAAAGCTCATCCCAGCAATCCTCTGGGAACAGCCACCACCACTGCCGCCGCCCTGTTATTAAGGCACATGGTGGAGGATTTGTGCCTCTGTGGGTTGTGGGGCTTGGCAGCCAGCCACTGCTTAATGTGAGAAAGGCCTATGGGAGGACCAGCCCTTTGAAGCAGAGGTGGGTGGCAGCTACTGCATGTGGCTGGGGTGTGGCCTGGGATACTGCATGCCTTCTGTCTCTTCTCCCTTACTCCCTTAGCCCTTGGGCACACCCCCACTGCTGCCAGACCAGGGAGAGTTCTGCTGTGATACAAGAGGCTAATCTCATGAAGCCTCAGAGAGTGGGGCAGAGGAGCAACACCCTGGAACCACAAAAGAGACAGCACCATGTTCTATCTTGTCTGCCCTTGACGCAGATTCAGCTGGGGCAATGGCCAGTGGTTTCTGCCTTGTCTTGCCCCTTACCTATACCTCTCTTGTAATAGCTATGACTCTTTTTTAATCCTTTCATTAGAGATTAGAGGTTAGCAGCATAGACAATATATCTTATTATATACTTACTTGTTTATGGAACTCAAAGTAAGTGATTTCATGAGAGGGAAGATATTGTGCCCAAAAGCACACAACTGGGTTAGTTGGTCTAGTATCTATCCATCTACCTAGCCATCCATCTATCATCTATTGATCTATGTACCTACTTGTCTACCTGTCTACTGAACTTTGTGTGCATTTATGTTAGGTACAGACCCAGAGATGGAGTTGGTCAAGCATTAGGCTCATAAACTTCTTTACTTTCTTTTTTATTGTGGTAACAGATTGTACTTCTAATGTAATGTAAAACAATAGACATTTGTTTTCTCTTTGTTTCTTTGGGTCACACTCCAGTTTCCTTTCTTCTTTCTCCTGTTTTATTTGAGACAATTGCAGACCCATATTTAGTTGTATGAAAAAAATAGAGAGAAACCAGTGTGTCTTTTACCCCATTTCTCACAAAGCTAGCATCTTTGTTTTTAATATTTATTTATTTTATGTTTAATTAGCATATAAAATAACAGGTTTGCCTATGACATTGAAATTTTATGTGCACGTGTGTATATATATGCCTGTTCACGCATGTGCACGTTCTTGTTTGTGTGCAGGTGATTGTGGTGCAGGTTAACGGAGAAGAACCTTACTTATCATTTTCAGGAATGCCATCCACCCCTCACTGGCATGGAGCTTACTAATTAGTTTAGACTAACAGGTCAGCAAGCAAGCCCCAGGGATCCTCCTGCTTCCTCAGCACTGAGATTATAAGAACTATCTACCATGCTGATAGTTTTATGTGAGTCCTGGGGGATGAACTCAGCACCCTATGCTTGTAAGGCAAAACCTTTATTGACTGAACCCCTCCCTATGGAATCTCCATACATACTTGTGTTGGTTGATCCTCCCTGCCTGTATCCCTCCATCGTCAGGATTTCCTTTCCACATTCATATCAAGTGCACTCTGTCATACCACACAAGCCTCTTGTCCCTTTCTCATGGTCCCTTTTCTAGATTCATGTTATGTGACTCCACTCCCACTCCCACAAATACACATACATACAATTTAGAAACTTGTATCCACCGGGCAGTGGTGGTGCACATGCCTTTAATCCCAGCACTTGGGAGGCAGAGGCAGGTGGATTTCTGAGTTCGAGGCCAGCCTGGTCTACAGAGTGAGTTCCAGGACAGCCAGGGCTACACAGAGAAACCCTATCTCAAAAAACAAACAAACAAACAAAAAACCAGAACAGCCAGGACTGCATAGATCCTGTCTCAAAAAAAAAAAAAAAAAAACAAAAACAAAAAGAAAAAGAAAAAGAAAAAAATAGAAACTTGTATCCATGTGTGCTGCTCTTCCAAGAGACAGCGCTATAGGAAGAACTACAGGTGTTGCTGGTCTCTCCTCATCCCCACGGACAAGAAGGCACTTGCCCTCAAATACTTGCCCTGGCACCTTTTGGAGTTTAAGAGCAAGTATTCTGTTACATTTTGAACCTAGAACACTTATCTGTCTCCTGGCCAATCTCTCTCTCCTTGCTATGTCAGAAAATCTCTGGGGATATGAGAGAGACTGTGAGTTGAGCATCAACAGCAAGCATGCAAAGATTCACACCTATGTAATGAAGTCTCTGTAAAATCTCAAGCTGTCAGGACTTGAGTGCTTCCAGATTGCTGGGTATGGGAAGTCAAACCAGTGGGAGAGCAGGAAATCTGTGTAGCCCTCCCTGGAAGGTGGTCCTGCTGGACAGGGCAGGATTTCTGCTCCTACCCCACCTCCCCACACACATTTGGAGCTGTGGATCACTTCCCTTTGGCTGTCTATCTGGGTACATCCTAATAGTCATGATGATAGGTAGAGTCAGAACTGAATTATACTAGAGGGCAGAGCTGAGAGACCTAGGTAGAGAAACATTCCCACACAGTGGCCAGAGTGGTGAGCTAAGTTCATGGGAGTAGTGTGCCCACTCTGGCTTTCCTTCCTTCTATGATGGAGTATGTTTCTCTCGGTTTTGGCAGGTTGCAGCTCAGGGTTTTTATTGTTTGGTTTTCAAGCCAAAACACATAAAGCTCAATGCCTTGACAGAATGAAATTTGTTTACAAGGTAGAGTCTAGGCTCCTCCCACTCAACAGCACTTGCTCTGTCCTCGGGAGGAGTGAGCCTCTGGGATTCCAAGCTCCTATCCTTGGCAGGCACAGGGGGCAGACCCTTAGATGACAGGGCTTGAGTTGACTGGCCCTACGGTTGTTCTACAGTGAGTGTGATGGATTGAACATGAATTTAAGAGAAAAGTAATTGATTTTCTGCCAGACAGCCATTTTATGTGGTCCTTTATCATATACCCTCCAAAAAAAAAAAAAAACAAAAAGTGAGACTTCTGATTTAGAAGCACATGTTGGAATAAAAATTTACTGCTACCAGGCACTTTTAACTTGTAGCCACTAGAGGGGGGTAGTGACCAGGTTTCTCTGTCCCTGGCTGGTGTGTGAGACCCTCCTATAGCAAGATATGCCAGGCCCTGCCAAGAGCAGCCCAAAGAGACATGGTGAGTTAAATCTGGAGGAGAGACAGCACAGCAAATGCCTGGAATCACTGTCAGCTTCTTCCTGGTCCAGCCATTTGTCATAGTGGAGTAAGGACAACTTGTTTTCCAGGAGGTATTTCTTTCTTTTTAAATATTTGTTTGGCAGTTGCATGCATATGTACATTATAATTACATTCAAACCATTTTACCCACTGGAAATCCCCTCCTTTCCTTCTGAACCCTTTATTTTTCCCAGCTAGTCCCCAGTGGTTACCATTAAGAAGATGATGCCCCCCACTTGCAGCAACAGTTGCCATCCACAGCTAAGGGGTGTGCCTAACTACATGACAGTTTTTACAGGGTAAGCATGCTTCCAACTCTGAACCTTCTGAGCACCAATGTGATGCCTCAAGTGGAAAGTTCCACAGATTCTGCACCTCACTGCATGGGATCCACCTCACTGCATGGGATGCACCTCACTGCATGGGATGCACCTCACTGCATGGGATGCAACTCCCTGCATGGGATGCACCTCACTGCATGGGATGGGTCTCAAACCACAAGTGCACTAAGGGGGATGTAACTGTAGCTATGTACGCAAGGTATATGTAAAATGAAATTAATTTGGGTTTTAGACTTGGGTTTTGTGTCCAAGAATAATGTCTTATTATTTATGTGCACACACACACACACACACACACACACACACACACACAATTTCAGAATTGTCTGGGAAAATCTGAAATCTCAAGCATTCATTGTCTCAACAATGTTGGATTAGTCTCTAGTCAGGTCATCTTTGAGGTCATAGCCTAAGAATGGGATAAAAGTGAAACTTGTGCCAAAGTTAACAGAGTGTTGACTTTGGGGACCAGTGTCCTGATAGGCACGTGAGTCTGACATATGACCTTATGAGGAAGGGACACTTTTAGGATCTAGAATGAGCATAATGGCTGTTCAAATCACAACTCAGATGGATAGACGTTTGTAGGACTTAAAATTCATATCCTGGCATAAAAGTAGAAGGTGCCATAGAGGGCAAGGAAGCTATCCAAAGGGAAGAGGGGACAAGAAAGGTAACAGGAGGGGAAGCAGACACATACCATGTGTTCCCATGGGCAGAATGGGGTGAAGAACGAGGCCAGGTAATGGATGTGTATGCACACGAGCGTATGTATGTGCAATGCTATACATACATGAAAGCTTACTAAAGAAACCCACTATTTCATAGGATCACACCAAGTAATCATAAAAGTTAAAACAACAGTGAGCACTGTCACCTTTAAAATATGTCTCTGTGATTACAGAGACCTGCGTTAGTGCACTGAAATATCAGCTTCCTAAGCAGACCAGAGGATAGTGGCCAGGGCTGGGTTTCTTAAGCTTTGCTAGCTTCTGCTATTCAGGCAATGCATTTATCTCTCACGCGGTGTTAATAATGATTAAAAGATCAACTTGTGTGAGGTGAAGTAGTGCATGCTCTGTATCCCTAGCACACCATAGACAGAGAAAGGAGGATCGAGAATTCTGGAGCAATGTGGGCTAGATAGTGACACCTTGTCTCACAACGTAGAAAATTGACCAGGCTTTCCCAGTATCTGTGTCTTCTTTTTAAAGTTCCCTATGAACAGTAAGGCATAACATGTATAGGAGTCTGGCAATTACAGCAGGCATTTGCTGGAGATAACTCTCTGTGGACATGGCTTGGTAGGGCTTCTGTTAACTTAGTTGTTGTATTCTCGATGTTCCCAGGCTGTCCCTGTAGGCCACACAGTTGTCCAGTGAGACTCCTTTGTTCTTTTTTTGAATGTGTATCTCTGTGTGTTGAGAAGTTGGACATGTGACTGTCCAATCCAAGATGTGAAGATCTGGAAACACTACCACAGACCCTCCCTTTCCTGGAATTTCCCTGCCCTTGTTCTGTAACCAAGAAAATTCCATAGATGCTCAAAGTCCATCTCATACATTTTGCACCAGGAAGGCCTTCTGGCTGCCCATGCCACACCCCATGGAATTTGTCCACAGCTTCTCAATTGCACCGGCTTTCTGCCATAACAGACTGTTTAATTAGATGTTTAGTCTCTGTCCTCTCTCTCTCTCTCTCTCTCTCTCTCTCTCTCTCTCTCTCTCTCCTTTTTGGTGAAGTCTGTCTGCTTTAGTCTATGTGTCTTGCTTTCTGCCTTTAATAAGCACAGACTTCATGAGCTCCCTCCTTTCACTTAGGAGTCAGCCAAAGGTCTAACCTGGGGTACAGTGGAGGAGGGAAGGGGTGAGGTTGGGCTCCAGATCTGTTTTGTGTCTGTAACAAGAAAAGCCAGATGGACTCCCATCCTCACTTCTCTATAGCTCTGTTCACACACTACAGAGCAGCTCAGACAGGCAGTGCTGTCCTGCCAACCCTGGCAGTCATACTATTCTGGCCAGTATTTGTATTACGGTAGACAAATGCCATAGTGGTGCCAAACTGTAGCTGGCCCAGGAAGGCTCTGGAAAGAGAAATAGAAATTTCTTCCTGTTTTGGTTCTGCAAGCTTTTCTGTTCTTTCACTAACCCAGTAAAGCAACTCGCACCTGGGTCCACGCCATTAGATCCTGTAACCTCTCTTTACATATTACAGTGCTGTTTCCCTCTTGTCCAATGGATGGGCAAGTGCAAGCGTGTTTAAATGTCTGTGTAGCTTTGAGGAGAATGAGGACAGCTGCTACCTGGATAAGATTTGTTTTAATGCATAATGTGATATGGATAGGCCTTCTCACCATTGTTAGCAAGCCTAGATGCTTCTTTGAAACTCAGGTTCAACAATGAGGGCAGAATTTTAAGGGTTAATATGTAGGTGAAGCTTTTAGTAGCCTCGTGGTAGCTAACCCACTTGACCAGGGCTGTCTCCCATCACTTCTCTTTGACCTCTTCTCCGTGTTTCCCCAACATCAACCAGCCTAAGATAGTTTCACCAGCTTCTAAAGATCGGATACAAATAACAAGGCCAGCCATGGCCACAGTGTGGTTTTCTAGTTTTTTTGCTGCTGCTAAGTTTTAGTCCTTAGTCTCAGGAACATTGACCTACAGGTTGAAAGACACAGTCCAGGCTAAGATCCTCTCTGGTGGCAGAGGAGAAAGTGCTCCTCCATGTTTGGCTGCCTTCTCTGATGGCTTCATTCCTGATCTCCTGGAAACAGAATAGAGATCCCAAAGATTAATCCTGCTGCCCTTTCAGCACTTTGTCTGGAAGCAGAATCCCTCACCTCTGTTCATCACAAATGGCCCTTATAACCAGAGAAAGCAGCAGGAGGTCTCCTTGGCTTTGCTGTTGCTAGGAAGCACAACCATGTTTATTTCAGCACTACTGGAAGATTTTTAATAACACAAAAAGCTATAGGTTATGTTATTCTTACCATAATGAATATGTGCTTTTCTGAAAATATCTTATTAAATCAGAATTATCTCAAGTCTTATTTTCCCACAATCGTTAAATTAAGAAAAAAGAAATCAGCTAGGAGACAGGACAGGAGTGTAAGAAGCTCCACTTGCAAACAAGAACAAAAGGATTTCTACAGAAGCAGCTTATCTTGGGGTCTGTGTAGCCAAGGACTCAAGGAAAGTGCTCAGCCTTGTAAGGACCCCTCCCCCCATGTATAGTCATGGTCTATAGGGCAAATGCTTAACCCTGTGAATTCTTTCCCCCTCTGTATAGTTATGGCCTGTGAGGCAGGTGCTCAACCCTGAGTTGTGAAAGGTGATCATGCCTTTTGTGATTTATGCTTTTCTGGACACTTCCCCAAAATGTAACACATTGTCTGGATGTAAGGGAAAAGGACCCATTCCTCATCCCCAAGAGAGACAGGAGTTATAGAAGCTTAAAACTGCAGGGGCCAGGAGCATGGGGCTCAGGAGGTGTGGCTATCCTTTCCTGGGTGAGTCAAGGAGAACGGGTGAGGAATTTGAATTGAGCTTGAAAGAACAGACATCATAAAAGAAACATCCAAAACAAAGCACATTTAGAGCAAGATTAACAAGATGGGAAGAACGTCCAGGGTTGCTGAGACATCCTCTATGATCTGGTAAAAGCGAATGCATAAGAGACGTCGGTTGAGCTCTAGATTTCTAGGGATCTTGATTGGATGCCAGGGAATGTGAACTTTCCTTTTTTTCTTGTTTTTAAGAGATGATCACATTATACAGCCCAGGCTGGTCTTGAACTTGTGTTCCTTCTGCTTTTGCTCTGCTAGTATCAGGATGAGCTTTCTTTTAATGTACCAGTCAGAAGGCAGGAATAACTTTGATCCTAATCTGACTACAATTAGAAATCCCTCTGTGAATGCAAGGGTGACTTCACATTCTAATGGAGCTGGCTTCCATTATCTAGTACCACCCAAGAGAGCCTTCTGTGTTTAGGAAAGCTTCTGAATTGTTCAATGTAGTGGGCACCAGCCCAAGTGTGTCTGGTAGGAGTATACAAATGGACACAACTTAATTTCGATATGATTTACTTATGCTATTTAGACAGCCACTTGTGGGCTGTGGTTGCTACTTTAGAGCAGTGCTGGCGGGAGTAGTGATGTTATTGACTTCCCTGCTAAGAAACTGGGATGAATTGATCTGACCACAGGTGTTCACCCTGATGTTGATAATGCATTCACTACCATGAGAAAAAAGGACATGTTTGCAAGGAGACATCAAACTAGCATCTCACACACACACACACACACACACAGACAGAGAGAGAGAGAGAGAGAGAGAGAGAGAGAGAGAGAGAGTGAGTTTGGGGATGGGCAGATGGCCTGTGTCAATATGCTGTTACTCTTGGTACCCCTTTGACATTTTGCTGCTGATTGGCTGTGTGAACCATATACACAGAACCTGCAGGAACATACCAGGAGCCAGGTGGATGAGTGAGAAGCCATTTCCATACACACGAGAAAAGATAGATGTAGTGCATGGAAAGTACATCACAAAGAAAATGTTTGAGGCCCAATTCTTTTGTTGTTTCTACTTATGTCATGCATGTAATATGTAGGTAAGTGTACATATATGTGTATATAAATGTAGAAGACAGTTCATTGCAGAGTAAAGAGGAGCCCTCTCAAGGGGTCCAGAAGGACCACCATGCTGATCCACATTCAAAACAGATAACTTTTCTGAGGGGTTTCCTTGTGAAGCTGATTAATAGGCCCACTTGAATCAAGTCTTTCAGGGGAATCTTTGTTCCTTGTAAGCAAGTGTCCAACTAGATAATGATCTCATAATATTTAAATGGTTATCTACTAGCAAACTTCTGGGTCAGCTATATGACTCAGATCCCATTAATTTGATCAGTTCTCCAAGTCCTACACTTGCAGTCTTTGATCTTTGAACTTGTTAGCTGTGAAGGAGGGCCCATCTCTAATGGCTTTGAATCCCACTATTATAAAACTCAGTATTTGGCAAATTTCCTCAAGGACTGGAGCTCAGAATCATTTAGGAGTTGGACATCAAGTTAATCTGACTACTTCCAGCTAAAATGCGCATAGAAAGGTTTAGGGTCTCCACTTTCTGCTCCTGACTATTTGCAGGCCTTGGAGAACAATCAAAGACACTAATATATGCACTTAGACTAAAGACTCTTTTGAAATGAATAGGTTGCACTTAAGAACAGATAAAAGAAGACAGCAATTAGGAACACAAGGTCCCCAAACCCCAGTAACTACTCCTGAGATTGTGATGGGTATAACTTCTTCATCATGAAAAGCTGCCTGCTTTTTACAGTGGCGTCTGGCTTGAATTATTTTTTTGTAACCAGACCGTTAAAAAGTATCCATTTTAGCTAGGTGAGATAGCACACACCTTTAATTCCAGCACTCAAGAGGCAGAGGCAGGTGGAACTCTATGAGTTCAAGGCCAGCCTGGTCTACAGAGTGAGTTCCAGGACAGACAGGGCTACAAAGTGAAACCCTGTCTCAAAAAACCCAATAAAATAAAATGGTTCCCATTTAGAAACGTAGGAAAAATTGGAGAAAGTAGCTTTGGTTGGATTGTAATCAATTTCTAGTATTGTCTTAAAGAACTAGTCATCATGGAAATCAGGAAGTTCTGGAAGTGGAGAGGAGTCCACTGACCCACAGCTTTTTTTTTTTTTTTTTTTTTTTTTTTTGAGCCCTGTTTTGGGCATTATAGGAAACCAGAAACAAGTAAGCATACAAGTGTCCCTGAATAAAAGAGACAGAGAACAAGACATGGCTTTTAGTGAAAGATGAACTGATAGCAAATCTTTCTTCATCTATTTATTTGAACAAGTTTAAAGGTAACTTAGGTATTGAGTTTCCCAGGGGTCTATGAGAGACGCTTCATCAGGAAGGTTTCTCCTCACTCAGGAGTGAGGAATCCAGCTGGCAGTTGCTGGAACCTTGGTGATTGCAGCTTCAAGATTAACACAAGGATCCTTCCCATTGATGATGATGCTTGAGTTGGAAGCCAACTGGCACTGGGGACTTCCTCGTTCCAGGGACAACATCTGGGATTTTGGCCTGGAATGCTTTCAATCTCAGGGTGGTGACCCTCCAGGACCCTGTCTTTTCACACCAAGGGCAAGGGGCCTTATGAGGATGCCTGATCATTGGCCAGTTTTTTCTCCACCGACTTGTTTAGTGACAGACAAAGCATTTATTTTTCAGTCTGTTTCCTCTGGGAGAGAAGCCAGCAGGAGATCTTCAAGCTCCCTCTAAGAACTTAGAAGTTCTACAGGAATTTATTTTCTCATTTTCTAATAGCTTTGGCATCTTTCCCCCTCTCTGTCCTTCTCTTCGCCCCCATTTTTGTTATGTGCTTTACAGAGAAAAACCTAAAGTGTAGGCAGGTAGTTCTACCTTCAGCACCTCTCTGCAAAGCTCAGTGTAGAAGCTGTGTCTCCCCACTGGCATGGTGACAGCTGAGTGTCCTGACAAACTCCTTATTTATTAGAACATAATCATGACATGGGACCATTGTAAAAGCAGAAATATAAAAAGCCTAAATCTCAGCAACACCCAAAGTCATTAAATTCTTTCGATTTAAGATATAGCCTGGATTTTTATTATATTATACAATATTGATGCATATCAATTAAAGGAAGGACAGTAATCTCCCAGAAATGCATGTCAGTTCAGTGCCACATGCCATAAACTACATTTTCTTCACACTGAATTATTAGGTGTGATAAACATGAATGGAACAGTTGAAGAACTGCCCATTCCCCCTCCTGAAGTTGGTTTGAAGTACATTTCAAGATGCTTTTAGTTTTCTGGTAATGAATTCCTTTGTAACCAGCAAAAGTATGTATAATTATTCTGGTATCTGTTTCATCTGTCTGGATGTCAAGTTCACAAGATCAGGGCAGTGTGAGGAAACAGTGAATAGGACCAGTTCGTATCAGCAGGTCCCACGAGGGCTTGGGAATATTCTAGCAGAATTATTTAAAAACTAAGAAGAATTACTGGATACTGTGAACTTCTCTGATTGTTTCACTTTATCTTACAACTCAGGCTCCTAAATTATGATTTAAATACTAGATATATTCCATGCTTCTTTTGGTATTTAGCCTTTTAGACATGGGATGTATTAATTGAGGAGAGTTAAAAATAATGAGGGCTTTTAATTCACCTCCCCAAGATGGCCGTTATGAACACTAAAGCCTATCTGTTTTTACTTTGCTTCTATGATTATATAATATCAAATCTAATACTGCTTGATATTTTAATTTTTCTAAAACATCAGTGTAATGGCTGTAGAGTATTGGACAGTCACTGAAATGTTTTTAACGAATTCCTATTGAGGGCCATATAGGTTATTGCCTCTTTTCCTTCGACTTTATTGTTCTGAAAAATCCTTCTGTCTGGAGACTCGGTTTGAACGGATTACTATTCTTTTAGGTGTAGAACTTTTCAGTTGAAGAATAAAACCATTTATTTGTACCCCCTTCCCCACATGTTTTCATCATTGACTAGTACCATTAGATACCATCCTACTTGTCCCAGGCCAATGAGAGCTGTGGATACAGGGGAGAGCATCTACAGAGGCCACGAAGAGGGGAGACAAAAGCCTATTGGAGATGCATAGTAAGAATGACAATAAAGATCCAGCTCTGTACAGCCAACAATGCTGTCTGTGCAGTGTAAGCATGATGATGGTAGTTGTGAGGTTTTCTGGCATGAAAACTGAAACATGAGAAGAGATGAGGTAGATGAGGAAGCACAGGCAACATGAACTGGCTGCTTTCAGAACAAGACTAATCTGGCTTTGCCTTGGAAATCCAGAGGCAACATCTAGGGCAAAGCCACCACTGTGTATTCAGTGCCTGGATACATTTGCTAGAATATGATTTCACAGGATTTCTTTAATGAAGATGAATCAAGGTATAAAGAAATGTATCTTTGACCACTATAGAAAGGAGAGAGATCAGTCCTGGCATTTGTGTCTAAGGCAACAATCATCACTGAAATGCAAAAGGCTCTTTTTTGTCTCAGCTCTGGGTCTCCTTTGTCTTTTAGTTCCTGTTACTAAAGACTGTGTTTGTGTTGGACTGCACAGGTATGCTAGACTATGATCAGTTCCTGAATATAGTCTCTGCTGTTTAGCTCTTGTTGATAGCCAGGTGGATACCAACTAGTACCTAGGGCTAACTGACCTCTTTCTTCAACCAGTAGATTACATGTCACACACCAAAAGAGATGTCTGTATGTTGGCACTGGATGGCCATGGCCCAAACACTTTTCAGGATCACATATGCCACTTAAAATCTTGATTATTTTTATGCATTCATCCTTGAAATTGGTTCAGCAAGGAAGGAAATTGCTGAACAAAGACTAGAAAAAAAGTAAGATTAGCTTAATTTTATTAACCTTGGAGTTCTCTTACATAAAAGTCAACTCAGCATTGTTGAGTGATACATTTACCTGTGGAGGTGAGGAATTTAGCTTGATATGATCCATGTAGAATGGTCAAAGTCAGGAAGCAGTTTTGATTTGCTCCTTCAACACTTAAAAGTATGAATTTGGGCCCATTTATTTATTTGAGTAAAATGATCCCTTCATTTATAACACAGGAACTCTGCTCAGTAGGCCTTGTTTATTGTTCTGTGACAGACCATCTGGCAAAGCATTTTGTAAACTGTAATATTCTATCATGATGCAGATTCATTAAGATGTCTGTCTAGTTGAAACATTTGAGAACTTGTTTGCCTTTAAGCATACTTCAGCTTAATTGATATCTCGGTCATTCATTTTCATATTTAAACCTAAACTGGAGATCCTGATTCAATCATCTCCCCTACTTGGCCTAACTAAAGATCTGAAATGTTTGCTTTCCTGGGAATGTGTTAACTGGCATCTTGAAGAGGAGACTGGGTTGCAAGACCTTGCAAGAGTAAATGCTAATTGCACATTACAAAGCCATGGACTTTCATGCTTTTATCAAGTTACTTGGTATTCTTGGCTGTAGAGCCAACCATTTTGTATGCCTTTACAGTCACAAATGGCAGCTTATCTGGGCTCCAAGAGCTTTTAAGTACAGTTTACAGTCAGTGGCTATTTACATCTAAGGTAGTTAAAATTAAGTCAAATCAGACATTCTGTTGCTCAGTGGCTCCAGCTATATTCCAACTCCTTTGCAGACAAATACTGGGAGTGGGTACTTCTTTGAACAGTGGGAATATCAGAACATTTTTGACATTGCAACAAGTTCTTTGGCGTAGTCCTTTCAAAGAAGAAAACCTGATATCACAGTGTTTAGACTCATTAAACACAGTTGTCTCCAGAATTTTTATACTTATTTTTAGGCATCTACCTAACTTTTTATCACAGGTATCTTTTCAAGTCTTTGATCATTTGATATATTAGGATAATATTTTCTCTCTATTGTGACCCATAGGTCCTGTATAACAGACATGTGTGAATGTCCAGTCCATAAAAACTGTTATTGTGAGTCATTTCTGGCATATACCCGTGCCTGCCAGAGAGAGGGAATCAAAGTGCACTGGGAACCTCAGCAGAGCTGTGCAGGTAAGAAAACCCTAGGGGTGGGGGTGGGGTCCATCTAACAGTAGGTCATTGTTATGGTTAGGATAACAATGGAGAGCCAAGCAGGCTCATGCCCCTCCTTGACCAACAGGAAATCCCATTGGTGATTCAACTGGCTTGCAACTTGACAAAACACAGGAGCTTCCCATGGGGCAGAGTAGACAGCACTTAAGACAAATGCTTTGTGACATGCACATTTTAACAATTTAAGGATTTCCATTGTTGCAAAATCCTCTCAACTTCAAGTTAACAGCTGGATGTGCTTAGAACACAGACAGTCACAACTAGCTTGGATCATGTGTGAAACAAAAGAGATTCAGGACCATTACAGTCATCTAAGGTCTTCAGGATAAACATGATCTGTTAAAATAGGTTGTTGACAAACAGCAGAATGTTTCTCTCCCTTAGATAGGCAGATTCCTACAACAGTGCTTATTATTAGCTCTCTGTCCTTATTAACTAGCTCATTTGATATATGTAAAATAGAAGCCCCTCTTCATCCAAAAATACATATCATAAAGTGACTACACACTGGACATTGGGCTAGATGCTGTGGGTACTATACTCAGTGAGCTCCTTGTCATTGACATGCTGCTGCCTTGTGAGAGAAGACAGAAGCAAAGACTTACAACACTTGAAAATAGTTGAGCATGGAAAAAAGAACAGACAGTACAGAGTTGTAGAAGGCAAATGGAAAAGAGTGGGTAGCCACTTGGACAGTGTAGAGGGGTAAGTTTCCTTAATAGAGATGGTGCTTTAACGTGATGCTACAGAACTGAGGGGAGTCAAGGAAACAGTCTGAGCACTAGAACCTGGGTGAACAGTCACAGAGCAGCAAAACCCTAGTATTTCTCACACTGTAAAGGGGTCAGTTCTGGCTTGATCTTGATCAAGAGAAAGGGGCCCAACATGAAAATGGGTGGAGAGGAAGCTGGAATGCACAATCTTTCCAGATCATGGAAAGGAATCTAGCTTTTGTTTTAAGAAAAGTGGAAACCAGTGGGGATGGAAGAAAACTTATTTTTACAATGTGCTGCATAGAAATAGATTGGAGAGAGCCCATATTGAACACAGGTGGCCGAGAAAGGACCACTGAAGGAGCCATTGTTTAAACCTGATGGTATCTTTGATTAATATTTTGGTGATATCCACCATGGAAATAAGGGACTATGGTGGAATTTCACCACACCAAAGTGTGTGAATATTGTGGTGTAAGCATGAAACATCTTGAAGAATGTCCGACTCATAGAAGTTAAGTCAGTGACAGCCAGTGCTACTTAGAGTTGAAGGTAGCGAGACTGAATACGTATCATCTAAGCTCAAGTGCTGGGAAACCTTTTATTACAAAGGGCTAGATTTGCCAAGAAGTAACAAGCGCTGGATTTTTATAACTGCAAGATAGTCCTAACAGCCTTAGCTCAGACCATAAATGAGAAGGCAGTTTATGCCACACATAGCCAAGGCCAATGAGAAGTGATGTAAATGGCTGAGTTCTGACCTACCGGCTCCTATGCTAGGTTGAATATGAGAGAGTGATGCTTGTTTAGGATTGTTTCTTTCTTCCATCATTAATCTTAGCTCCCTTGCTTTGAGTTCTCCTCCCCTTAAATCTTCCAGAAAAATGAATAAATTAGATGGAGGCAAATACCCATTCATCCTGCTGTATTAGAGATTCTGTCCATTATGTTAGTTGGTGTGGTTCTTTGTTTCAGATCCTAGTAGAAGCAGGATATATGAACCCTCTCCTCTTGGCCCAGGGCTGTACTGAGCATGCACATGATGCATGTGAGGACTTCATTTTTTATGTCAACTTATTCACTTTAGGGACTGAATCCCTTTAGTAATAGAAAAGGATTATACTCCCAATATTAATTTCACAGATACAAGGAAAAAGAACACCAACCTAAATCATGTCCAAATAATTAAAGCAAACAATTAATTAAAACAACCTTTAAAAAATTTCATGAACATGGGGTGTCTCTCCCTAAAGGCAGGGTTTAAGAGATCAGCATTGGACCTGGGGGAGGTAAAGGTTTTAATAGTTCAGGAGTAGGGGGTTCCAAATTGAGGATAGAATCAGAACATAAGCATAACAAGTTAACCACAGTAGCCTTCTGAAGCAAAGACAGAGTTGCAAGGTGGACATAACAATATGGCCATATCAACCTTTTGAAATAAAGGCACGGTTGCCCTTTATTTCAGATTTAATCATAAATAGGAATGGAATGAAACTAGTTTGTCTTTACTAAAAGATGGCTTTGAAGCCTAAGATTGAGGCAGGCTGGTTTTATCACCTGAAAGGTTCCATTTACCTTTCAAAATTTATACACACAAACACACACACACACCAAAGGCATGCACACACACACATACACACACACATATAGAGGTGTGTACACACCCCATACAAACACACACACACACACACATGCAAAACGAAGATATGCACACACATACAGAGACATGTACATACCACACACACACATAGCACACACAAACACACAGGCATACACACATACACATGGCATGCACACACACTCACACACAGGCATACACACGCACACACACAAATACATACATGCATGCAAGCACATGTGCACACACACCATAGATTTCCAGATTGTCAGTTGGCACATAGAAAAATGGACTTCCAGAGCTTGGTGCACCTCTCAGAGGTTTATTCAAATTCATCTAGGATATTGAAGACTGTAAAACTGTAATTTACTTGGTTTCAGCTTTTAGGTGCTCTGAGTCATGATAGCACTTAAGGTTCCCGAGACAGAAAAGTACTTTCTAGTGTGAAACACTTGAGAGTTGAACATATGAGAAACAAATGAGGAAGGAAACTCCAAGTGCACAAGCTATATTTTAAAGGTTCTCCTGGAATTTAGCACCATCACTGTTGTGAACACACCATTGCCTTTGCCCAGAGGACCTAATGCAATTCAAATTAAGCCAAAAATTACTAAACAAAAAAATCAATAATGCTAATAACTGCAGTAAAACTTTGTGTGCTTAATAACAGCCATCTTTTAGATTCTGCTATTTTTCTGGTGGTATTCTGTTTGCTGAGGAGTATACTAGCCTTTTAGGATGCTTTTTATCGTTATCTCATGCCTGTGAAAACCTAGATGGTGATACTATGAACCCCACCATGTCTCATTTATAAAGATATTGAGAACCTAGATGCCTCCTGTGAATTTATGAGATATGGCTGGAGAACCTACTTATGAACTCTACTGTATTTTGTTGCTAAAGATATTGAGATTTAGAATGTTAAAAGAATTTCCTCATGGTTTTAGAGCTAGAAGGTGAGAAGCTAAGGTAATTGATATCACTGTAAGAACACAGAGAAGCAAGAAAACTCAAGGGAAGGGTTTAATAGAGCTGGGTCTTTATTCATTCACTTCATTCATTTGATTCCTGGAAGGTGATTCTTAGGACCAATGGATTCCATAAAAATTTTAGGATGTTGTGTCTTGTATCTTACATTGCCATCCTTAGCCGACTATTTACCCCCTACCTACAGCTGGCAGTAACTGTCACTGCACACTGACCACCAGATTTAGTACATGGAAGAAGGTCTGGCTTCTGCGTTCCTCTGCAGTAGGGTGGATGTGGGTGTTGCTTGAGCAATTGTCTTCTTCTTTATTTGTTTCCACATCTCACAGCTGTTTCTAGTTACTCCCCTACATCCACTCTGTCCTGATGCTATACCTGGAACTGATCTTTGGCTGACTAGATGCCTCCTGTGAACTCACGAGGTATAGTTGGGCATTGTGACCATCAGCATCCGGGCGAAAGAGTAGCACCTAGAAACAGCTTAGTTCCAGAGGGCACAGAGAATGGCTTATTGAACAAATTGGTAAAGCTTTGAGTGACAACTTTGTGTTTCTCTGTAGCTGATGAATAGCCCTGGAGGCTACATGAATACTAAACCTCGTTGCTACTCTGGCAGTATCCTGATTTTGAAAAAAAAAGAAAAATGATTTAACTAAATGAAATCCTTCAAAGGCATGCGAGCAAACCAAATCATATGCGTGTTTAAAACTTATATTTTTCTTTTATGAGTTTGAAGAACAAATGGAATCATAGAGGGTAAACAAGGTCAGGACTTGCTTTCCAGGAGCATCTTGACATTGTGCTGAAAGGAAGATCCATCTGATAGTTTCATTCTTCAGCTTAGAAGTTGTCTAAGCTTTCTCTTTGCAGGGTGTTATGAGGGCTTCTGCATTCTCTGCCCCTGGGTTGGTGCTCTGCCCTTCTCTGTCATCATTCTCTCTCCCCAAACTCCACACCTACTCAACTACCAAGGCAAGGATCATCCCTTATCCATTCACACTGGTTCAATATCACACCTCTGTTACCTGGTCATGTCCACACTAATCTCTGAGTAATCGGGCCTTCTACCAGGGAAGCGCTTTCTAGTGGTTTTTGTCTTACAAGTTTCTAGTGGTGATGATGGTGATGGTGATGATGATGGTGGTGGTGGTGGTGGTGGTGGTGGTGGTGTGATGATTTGCACCACTAATATTCAAACCCAGGGCCTTGCACATGCTAAGCTTATCCTGAACTATGTTGTCAGCTCCCTGCTTATTTTTCCTCAATGGAATTTTTCTCTCTTTGATCTCCCTTGATCTCACCCAACTCTCAGTGTTGAGTCAAAATTTTCTCTCTTCTCTTCCACTGTATTGTGCTTTCTCTCTTTAGAACTGTGCATCTTATATCATCTTATGGATCTAGGTATGTGTCAGTGTCCCCTCTCTGCTTCTGAGCCCAAGATCTGGATGTTGGAGATGATGTCTGGCTCACATCTGTTCCCCAAGCTTAATATCTGATACTCAATAGATGTCTATTGATTTAATTTGAATTGAAATTAAGATGACATTCTATGATACATCTTGTTTGGTCCTTCTACTTCTTCATCCTCTGCAGCCTACTTTCTACTCTTAGACTGTAAAAGATATCTGTGATTGACATGGAAAAGACAAGGGGTCCTTGAGGGAAGCTAGATGGTGAGGCTAGAAGAAAGGAATTGGATTTTAAGACAGAGGACACAGGATAAGTCATATCTGTAAGGAAAGGAGACCGTGGAAAAGAGGGAATGTTTCTGGAAAATGTCCCTGTTACAGCAAGAGCCGAAGGGGACAAAGCATTGACAAAAGCTCAAAGACAGGCAAGAAATGGGAATGTGGAAATAAACTTGACAATCAACAGAGGGAATCCATGTCGGACATAGGGGAAAGGGTTAGATGCCATTACATTGAAGCCACCAAACTTAGGGAAAAAATAAACAAACAAACAGATGTAAATAATCTAATAAGTACATGCTGGCATGTCCCCCTGTGCACAGTCCTGTGTCAGAATCTTGAGGTATAGGAGTAAGAGATCTGTCCTCAGGAGCCCAGTCCTCAATTCAGCTCCTTGTAGTGACTTTTAGAATCATTTAAATCTATGATTACACAGACTTTGCTGCAACCTCAGAAAAAAATTTTGAAATATGTGACTAGAAATTGATATATTTTCAAAGAACTATAAGAACTATAGGAGAATCCTATGCATTTCTCTGAGAATCACAGCTGCAGGGCACTATAGGAGAATCCTATGCATTTCT
>JADRCH010000163.1:3080051-3148613 GCA_019843965.1 Rhynchomys soricoides
CTATAGGAGAATCCTATGCATTTCTCTGAGAATCACAGCTGCAGGGCTGAGAGCTCAGCCTGTAGTGATTGACTTGCTTGTCAAGGACAGGAGTTCCATCAGAATCCACACTGAAACAAAACAAAACACAAAGATGGACTAGAGCAACTCACAGACACATACACACATTCACAAACATCCTCACACATACACAACCTTAATATCTCACACTCATATACTCAAGACATAACGACAAGCACACAGATACATACATTCCCACACACTCCCACCCACACTTTCTGTCTCTGTCTCTCTGCCTCTCTCTCTCTCTCTCTCTCTCTCTCTCTCTCACACACACACACACACACACACACACACACACCATCACTGCACTGTTATTGAACAGTTCAAACAGATCTGTAAATATACTGTCCAAGTACTATGAGATGCAGAGAAAAGAAAGGCATGTGGGGTTTTCAAAAACTATTTGAAGGAGGTGGCATTTGAATTTAGATAAGAAATTAGAACAGGCCAAGAATTAGAGATAACCATAGAAGATTTGGAGCTCTACAACTAGAAAACAGGGTCGAAGCTGGAATTGGCTGGAAAGAAAAGGGGAGCATGTGTGAGAATGACAGGGGAACAGGCTAGGAGGCAACTGGAATATTTAGTGCTAAGATCAAGCACAGGTGCCCACGAGATGAGTGCATCTGGAAAAGGTTAGCAAGGAAGCAGAGGGCACACAGTGTCATGAGCCAAAGAGACAAAATGACTGAGTGGCTTTTGGGTGAATGAAAGCTGTCAGGTGTCAGCAGATACGGTAACCACTGAAACCGTTGGAAGGAACAGCTTCAACAAAGTGAAGGGTGATGATGGAAGCAGGTTCATGGCGTTAGTGGGTCACAAAGTGGGGCGAGCACAGGGATCAGGGATTTGTTTAACAGAGAGGAAAAAGAGGAGGCTGCAAGCAGCAGGAGAGCAGAGGGGGTCACTGAGGGGATAGGCAGGACACCCACAGTCAGCAGGGCTGTCTCTGTGTGAGTGAGAGGCAGTGAATGGGAAAGGAATGGGAACTCAGGCCCTTGACCCAAGGAAACCAGACAGGAACAGGTTACATGCAGTGGATCAGGATGTGTTGCCATGGAGTTTGAGGAAGACAGCGAAGGACCTTCCTTTCTGCGCCAGATTTGGAAGCAATGGTTGTCCATCTCTGCAGTGATGGGGAGCATGGATCTGAAGGCCGTTTATAGGTCTAGTCTCAATACTGACTGCATGTTAAATTCACCATCTGTCTGATGGGAGAAGGAAGTATTTATTTTAAATGGTTGTCATCCTGGTCCCACTTTACCATCTTTGGAGGTTCTTTCTAATTGAGTTGATCTGAAACATGGCCGTGGCTTCACCAGCTCTGCAATGATTTCCAGCCATGACCATTATGGTTTCAGAGAAAGGTAACAATATTGATGCAGACTGTATGTGGACTGATTTTCAGCTAGGGGGTTCCCAAATTATTAAGTATGTACAACGAATGGGATACCTGTTAATCACCGGGAAGAGAACTTTTGAAATTTTCAGTGTAGAGTATAAAAGGTATCACAGGTGCAGAAATCAGAAGTGATGAAGGAAGAGAAATGCTGATCTCCATATTCCATGTCCTCACCTATTTATACAATGTCATAAAGAAGAAGCAGTGTTCTCCTTTAACTGTCTAGAGGGGGTGTGGAGTTGAAACGGAAGAGAGGAGAGCAGAAGAAGGGAGGAGAGGGTAGAGGGTTGAGGAAAGAGGGGGGGAAGGAAGGAAAGACAGAAGGAAGAAGGAAGAGAGGAGGAGGGATGGAGAGATTCCCAAACTGTTTGAAACAACTTGTAATAAGGAAGCATGCGTGAGACACAGTGGGGAACTCCTGCCTGGCCACTTCTCTCCTCGTTTGGTTTTAACTAGAGCTACAGGAATTCTGGGTACCATCATAGAATTTACTTAATGCTTCTTATTAACTCACTACTCGTTAAATATGGACAAATAAGAGTGCTTATGATAACTTTCAATGAATCTTTTAAAAGACTGAAAGTGTGGTCTATTAAAAACAAGCAGCTATAAGATTTAGGATCACAGGATCAGTACCTTAGCAGGTTTGCCTTCACACTGTACAAACTAAAGCAGAGACATTAAACCAAGGAAGTGACTCTCTGCTGTTATTAGCTTCATTCAAAACCATTTCAAATGACCTTTGGGGTGTTGCTGGTATTTCTGGAGAATCGCTGCTCTCAGTTCCCACAGATGTCCAAGTCCCACTGCTAAGAATGAACCATGTTTGTCTTCCTCATTGGAGCTAACAAAAGTTAGAAAAGTCAAGTTTTCACAAAGCTTTCAGAATGTCTGTCTTCTTGCTTTCTGGTAAATCTAGTCCTAAATTTTCAGCATCTCAAAAAATATTACCCAGATCACTTCAGTTCTAAGTTAACAAAGAAATCGAATCGGTAGGACCCGCCTGTGTCGTCCTATTCGAGTTAGGACCTTCTGACCCCGCCAGCTGCTGCTCTTCTGTGGTCACTCATCTGACTCTTCTACATCTGGAACTACCCCTCTCTTCCTCTAACTTGTCTCAGGTTGATTCATTCCGCCCATGATCACTTTGACTTAAAATGTGCCACGTATTTCAAATACTCTCAGATTGTGTGTGTGTGTGTGATTGTATACCTTGAATATTGAAATAGTTGTGTGTGATTACTTTTCCTCATAATAACTTAGTAACAGGAAGGAAGAATTGTTCATGGTTAAATTGTCATGGTATTTTGCAGTAACTAAATAACCTTACCAATTTTCTAACAGCCTTGCAAATTGATGGTCTCTCTTACCTAGAAATGGGAAGCTTCAATTACTATTATTTTAGTTTTAAGGTTCATTGACCCAGGAGAAAGGTCTTTGGGTTTGTTAATTCCCAAAGTGTTCAAAGCAAAATGTTACCTATTCCTTATTCCCTCATTAAAATGTAAATCTGGGCTTTGACAGTAGCAAAGTCTCTGCATAGCCCACAAGACTTGTCTCCTGCAGAAGCTGAGCTACCATGACCATTTGTTTATACTTCCTTTGTCCCCCCCCCCTTTTTTTTTTTTAGCTACCCAGTGCAAACACGGTGCTGTTTATGATACCTGTGGCCCAGGATGTGTGAAGACGTGTGACAACTGGAATGAGATCGGCCCATGCAATAAGCCCTGCATCGCAGGTTGCCACTGCCCAGCAAATCTGGTCCTTCATAAGGGAAGGTGCATCAAGCCAGTCCTCTGTCCTCAGCGATGACCTTTGTTCTAGTCCATAAGACTTTGAAATCTAGTGTCTTTGACACTGACATAGAGGAGCCAGTGAAGGACTGTAGTATTTGTGTGCCTGATTCTGCAAACACACAGAGTATATATGTGTACATATATATAGATATATAGATATATTCGAAACATTTCATCATTTATATAAACTATAGGTGGATTATTATATGTATATTTTTTGCTATAAGACATGTATTATTTCTAGAATCCCAATATCTAAGCCATTGGATGCATCATATAAATACACAGGTGCTTTTAATTTAATAAGATGGCATGCAGACTCATCAGGTATCTTTAGCAGTGCATTCATGTGTCATTCTGGGGATGTTTCCTAAAAGCCCTCATGCCTGCCTGCATTAATTTAAGATTTGAGTCAGGATCTTTGAGTGAGATTTTCTTGGAGAAGGGTACTTGATCTAGGGGTGTTTCGTATTCCCAAAGCCTGGAATGTATGTCAGAGAAAGATGGCGTGAGATTGGGGATGGGCCCTAGTGAGTGAAAACCAGGGGGAGTCTGTCAGACTTCACTGGGTCAGAACTGGATATTGTTCCCACAACTGGATAGTTGCCAAGGAGTATGTATTTTTCACTCGCATATCTCTTTTCAATTTTGCATATCTCACGAGTCTCTTCATTATTTATGCGTGCAATGGATATGGCCATTCGTATGTCATGCACTGAAGTCAAAGGATGTCTGGATGACATTTTATTAAACACGAAAAGCTATTTGGAGAAAACATTGCACAACATGTAAAGAATCTCAGAACAATTTAGGACTGGCAAATCCATTGAGTGGCTAGGGGCCATCTACGTTTTGGTACTATCCCATGATGTATAACATGAAAGCCTTTGGCTATTCTGTCTCATTACTGTCCAGTGTTGTTTGGTGGGTATTCATGTTATGGGTATTGGGCAGGAGAGAAGAGTCTGCTGACCAGTTGTTTTAGCCTCATTCCAAAGGAGAATTGTTTTTGTATTTGTTCTAATTCACTGATGGTACTAACAGTTATTGGTTCTTGTTTTCTGTTGGATAAATCAAAATGTCAAAAAGCAAAAACAAAAAACCCCACCCCCAACTCACTGATGTTGAAAAGTAATATGTTCTGCATTGTAGTAAATAAAGGGCTTAAGATTTAAACAAACACAGCTTTCAATTCCTGGCGTCTTATATCATATTTTTATAAATTAGCTATATTAACTCAGTTTTAATAATTTTATTTAGGTATCACTTATTTGCCCTACATTAGCTTTCTTTTAAAATAAAACACATTTGGATAGACAATAGAAAGTACTCACAAATACATTAGAACCTTACCTTTGTTAATGAAAGGTATATGTGTTGACTTCACATACACTCTTGACAGCTAAGGTGCTAGTTTGGATTTTTTCCTCTTGGAATACCTCTTGTGTTTGGATCTGTCCAAAGTTACTGTACAGTGTCATGGTGATTGCTGACACCAGAGCATCTGGTCCTATCATTGCTGCTTGCTATACTTAGTTCTTAACCTGTCCACTGTGTGCAGTCTGAGACAGCCAAGGACTTCATGCAGTGAAGCACTTTACATTTGCCTGGGACTGAACTGTGTCCTGATAAACAATGTTTAAACACCTGGCTCACACTCCAGCTTCTTTGTAACACAAAGGGACTAGTTGTGCAGTGTGAAGGGTGGTGAGTCACAGACTTGAACATTCCTACCCCTATGGCCTGCTGGTCACTGAGGACACAAGAAACTTGTAATCTTTAATCTGAGGCACCGGAGTTTTCAGACATTCAGACTTGTACTCTGCTTTCTTCTGATGGGAGGGAAAGGGCTAAACTATTTCTCCTGTCCTGGTGAGTTTCCAGCTGCTATACATTGAGCACCTTCCTTTAGGTTGAGTTTAAGTCCCTTTTGAGGTCACTCTGGGCTTTTCCTCCTTGGAAGAAAGCTGTAGAAAGGAAATTGATACAGAAGGGGAAAGTGTGGGCAGTTATTTAGTCTCATGGTTGGTTCATTCACAGCAGGCTTAACTTTACCCACCGAGCTTAACCAACCTCTTTCCCAACATTTTAATCATGGCCAGTCAGGGTGGATGAATGAGTATGTGGAGCAATTTCACCATCCTAGGTGGTTTGAGTTTACAGGTGTGTGCCTTATCCAGGGATTAATGTAACATCTGGACACTTTAAAAAAAAAAATCTAAGAAGAAAGAGACATCAGATAGAGCAAAGGGTTTTTTCAATAGACCTATGAATCCAGTCACGTGGTTGATGGGAGACAATGATAAACTTGGCAGAGTGGTCACCCACATGTTCTGGTGTGGCCATCACTAACGGCTTCTGTGCTTACCCAGTCCTCACTAGTAGCAGACTTGCTTCATTTACATGGATAATCTCAAAACCCACCACCCAGAGTCAGGTAGTGTGACATAAAAATGTCCCACTTCCTTCTAGAGTGCCTCATCCAGGAGAGTGGGGAGAGTTGCTCTATGCTCACTAAGTCCAGAGATAAAGCAGGGGCCGACACTGCTCCATCTGGGTGCAGAGTTCTTGACTCTGCTATTAGCTGTGAATCCTGAATCTGATGAGGAATAAGCACTACTGAGGACGTTCAAATGCAATTTTGATTCTGTCTGGGGCTTAGTGGGTCCTCTTCCTAGTTCTGTGAAAGCGTTAGAGCATTATGACCAAAACTCTTGGACCAAGAAGAAAAGTGGGCCTTTGACATCACTGAGTGCAGTTTTAAAAATCAAGCCAGTGGCATGCTGAGAGTCACCACCTCTTCAGATCAAAGTTGTCACCATGTCCTAACTTGCTGTTTACAAATAGAATGCTAGAAGCTCCTCCCAGCACATCTAGTTAAGACACAGTGAGACACACACACACACACACACACACACACCCCGCCCCTACTTGGCCTTGAATATGAATTAACTGCTTTGACAGGACACTTTTATGAAATATTTCAGCTGTGCAAAAGGAATCAACAAACGTCCATGAATATATTACCCTAATTAACGAGCAGCTTCAGTAAAACTCTCTTGAATAAGTAAACAAAGCCTGATGAACAGCACTCCCATGCCTGTGCCAGCTCTGTGTGGACTGCATGGAGCTTGTTCTTTGTGAAGTTCCCATCCACTTCACTGCTCACTCCTTGTCACTCCCAGTCATCCAGATCTGACAGGCACCAGCCTGTGCTCTGGGAAGCTCTTAGTGTGGAAGAAACTGCCTTGGGGGACAAGCATGGGGATATTTTAATTAACAGTCTCCTCCCAATGTAACTCAGGAGAAAACAAGAGCAGGCTCTGGTTCTAAATCCTTACACGCAAACCTTTGGGGATCCGGAATTTTAATTCTGAAAAATGGAAAGCATTCAACTGTCTGAGAGGAGCGACTGGAAAAGCAACTAGGTCAGGTAATTATGCGGACCCTGACCTAGGCAACCAAATAGTTTAATGAAACAGTTCAAGAACTTAAACAGGCATGAGATCCATCCTATTTGTGGTTTCCTTGCAGATTACTCTGAGCAAGTTAAGTTTGAAAGGTGAAGGAGGATAAGGAAGGGGACTTTTATTTAGAGATGAGCCTTGAAGGGTAGGAAGAATGTTCGAGGCAGAGGGGGAGGCGTTATTGAGACAGTAGTCAGCTTTGAACCTGTCCTGTGCTGTGACCAGAGAGGCACAAAGAGAAGTTTGCACAAGTGTGTGTGCGCGTGCGCGTGCACGCAGGCTCGCATGCTTGCATATTGTCAAGAATGAAGCATTCTGAGCATTTAAGGCTCTGGTAACTGAATAAAGAGAGAGGGTTGGATGACATTGTGATTCGAAGGATTGCAGGCTTCAGGATCTGCTGGGGTGTAAGACCTGCAGCTGAGACATGACAAGACGTCTCACACCTGAGAGTTGGGGCACCCTCTCAAGATGCCCTCCCCCTCCGTCTCTGTGTGGTCTATTTCTTTGCTCTGTCTGGGAATACCACTGGAAGAAGGAGGAAGGACCGTTTGGTGGGAGTTCTCTCCAAGCCCCAGGGTTCCACGCACAGTGAGGAGCTGCAGTTGCAACCCCCTGGGCAGTTTTCGATTTAATAGACTAGAGCAAGGATTCTGAACGGAGCGTATATTTCAGCTGTTTGTTGATGAAGATGTCGCCGGATGGGATACAGGGCGCTTTCGGTCCAAACATCTGGTCCTGATGGTCTGGCTCTTGTCATACCTAGGGATAAAGGTCCGGGATTCACAGCCCACACAGAGTTCTCTTGGAGCAATTCTTTCTCGTTTTAACCACTTTGTGTCATGAGTTACCTTGAGCCTTGAGTCCTTACGGAAGATGCCTCTGCTTCCAGCTGGAACTTGGATTATTATGTATTTCCCTTAAGGGTCATGGAACAGTAAACTTTGTGGCTTTAGAAAATGTTTTCGGGGTGAAAAAATTAACTTTGGCTCCAAGAGTATAAATACTATTTATTACATTCTCTTGTCTGCACATTCCAGCATAGAATTTAAGGATCAGATCCTGAACAGCCTCTCTTGGCCTCGGTGTTGAAATGGGCATCAGAGGAGGAAGTAGGTTGTAGTAGGCACTTGTAGTAGTGACCCTGTGCTCTTGGGCTAGGCGCCCTGTGAGGGACATGTGACTGCCTCATCACTCTAAAAGGATTCTCCACTAAGCATGCGGTCTGGCTCTGTAACTCAAAGATAGACCAGGGAGACTTTCTACTGACCTTGTTTGCTCACTTCATTTGCTCTCGGTGCTAAAAGGCTGAGGAAAACAACGAGAGCTGGGAGGAAAAGGAAGGATTGGATGACAAGGTTCTCCACAGCGTCTGCCACTCCAGCACATCCGGAGCTTCAGTTGGGAGAGGGGACGGGGGAGGGGAGGAGGAGGCAGGGGCGGGAGCCGGTACAGGATCACACAGTGAAGCATTCTCCATTCTGTTGATGGCATGATATTTGACAATGTTTGTTTCAACAGAGCCATGCAGCCCCAGCAATCTATTTAGGAAATGAATCCACAGAGCTGTCCCCAGTCTCTTATTTTCTAAGTTGTTTTGGGGAGAGTCTTTCAGAAGGCTTGGGGACAGCTGGGCACTCCGTTTAGACCTCCCTGCGGCTCAACGGGCTCAAATGGCTTGCCCTTTGAAACCCCAGCAACTGAAGGCAAACTTTGTCTTCGCGTTCTGTAGCTTTGGCTTGGACAGACGGCCGGCCGGGTTTCTTAGGTTAGAGAACACAACCCTGAGAGGGTGTCAGCCTGGGGGCAGAGCTCCTAGCCTGCTGTTCCAGGGACTCCCGGTGAACCCATCAGTGTCTTGTTTTGGTTTGAGAATGGAGAAGACAGCAAAAGATGGAAGGATTTTTTTGTTTTGTTTTGGTCTCACCCCCCCCCCCCATAATACTTTTTTCTGAAATTGCTATTTCTTTCCTTTTATTTTTTTACTTTATTTACATTTCAAATGTTTCCCCCTTTCCAGATCTCCCCTTTGGAAACGCCCTATTCCCTCCCCCTCCCCCTGCCACTATGGGGGTATTCCCCTAACCACTCACCATCCACTCCTGTCTTCCCTCCTTGGCATTCTCCTCTACCTGGGGATCTGACACCCTCAGACCCAAGGGCCTCTCCTCCCCCTGATGGCTAACAAGACCCTCCTCTGCCGCATATGTGGCCAGCACCATGGGTCCCTCCATGTGTATTCTTTGGTTGGTGGTCCAGTCTCTGAGAGCACTGAGGGGTCAGGCCAGTTGACACTGTTGCTCCCTCCATGGGGCTGCAAACCCCGTCAGCTCCTTCAGTCCCTTCTCCAACTCCTACTTTTACTTCGTGAAAAACTATAAAAGTGTCAGGGAACAATATGGTATAACGGATTCTAATTTTTGTTCTTACCAAGCATGATAATAAAATAAAACAAAATAATATGCAAACTTGGGGACTTTTACATTCTATTAGATTCGGTTCTATTTAATCTCACTTCTTGAATGTAAATTTTATTATTTCTAATTTATTCTAAGTGCATGAATTTTTGGTGCAACTTTCCAAAGCAGGGTGTCTTTTTTTTTGTATCTATAATTTCTCATTTGTATGACTAGCTTATTTTGATTATCTACCCCACCATTAGGACATGCATACTGAAAAATCTGCCTAAATAATATATATGCGTGTCACCATTCACACACAATATAACATTTATTATATTTAAATCTGTTATGCATGCAACTTCATTCTTCATTTCTGCCCTTCCACACAGAACCACACCATATATTTTTACTATGAAGTGAAGCATATGGGTGCTTAAGCAGTAAGAATGCCACTGATACAGACTCATAGAGATCCTGCACCACAGCCTGAGAGGGGCTGCTTCAGCAGGGGTTGTTGCAGATATGACTTTATCTGTGTCACCTTTAAACCACTGGAAGGAAATGAAATGTAGTTCTGAGACTCTAATCCTAACTACACATGTGAATGGGATCTCGGAATCTAAGAAGCTGCTCCTGCCCTCTATCAGAGTGGTGGGCTAGCACCCAATGTCTATCTTGTTGGGAGACAAGACCCCCCTTCCAGCTGGTCTGGCTGTTCTCACTGAAGTGATGGAATGAATACTGGGATTATGTGGGCCAAGTTTCACTAGTCTGGTCCTTGGAAAGTGAAGAGGTGGTCAGAATGTACACATGTATACAGAAGAGTTACCAGAGAATGTCTAGGAATCCCTTGGGCTTGGCCTTGCTCTGAGTAGAAGGTAAGGCCTTCGGGTGAGAGGGGCTTCCCTCACAGACAAGAGCATCTTAGTGTTTCCAGAAGAAGAGATCAGGGAGTAGAATAGAATATTCAGGGTCAATGCCAGTTCTACCCCTATAAGGAACAGTCACCGTGTGGCTTCTCTGGAGCTGTTCACAAGGATAGGAATGGTTTTCATGCCGGCCGCTACTCTGCCTCCTCCCTCTAAGTGCCATTCTTGGGCCCCTACATGCTGTTTTTTGCTGGCTCTTCTTCTCCTCTGAAGGAATGAAGGGAGGCATCTGTTCGCTTCTCCATCACCCTCTGACTATGTCTAAGCTTACCTCCCTCCTCTCAGTGCATTAGCCTTCTGTTTTGTTCTGGCACAGTTGCAGCTGACCCACAACCTCTTCTCCAAGAGCCGTTTGCTGGCAATCTATCTGAGGCCTTGGGACATCTCTTCATTATCAGAATGAGGTACCATGGTTTTTGGTTCCCTCTGTTTTCCACATTGTACATCTCTAACTGGTGCTTCAGTCTAAGACATTTAGGTGATGCATGTGATCAGAAAGGAAACTATTCAGAGAGCTGGCAACCCTTTTGGAGCTCCCAGCAACACTGAGTTAGTATACTACCCAGTGGACCAACATGGATGGCAGGATCTGTTTGCCACAAGCCTTTTGAAACTCATCTGACAAACACTCTTTCCTTCTTTAGGTAGAAGGTCTGGAATCACAGAAGAAAGAATTATTCTGCTTTGCCATCTCTTGACTTCTGACCCATATCATCTTTCTTTCTTTCTTTCTTTCTTTCTTTCTTTCTTTCTTTCTTTTTTTTGATTGAATATTTTCTTTATATATTTTTCAAATGTTTTCCCCTTTCCAGATCTCCCCTTCTGAACCCCCCTATCCTATTCCCCTCCCCTTGCTTCTATGAGGGTACTCACCCATTCCTGTCTTCCCTCCCTAGCATTCCCCTACACTGGGATATCTAACACCCCAGGTTCAAAGGCCACTCCTCCCACTAATGGCCAAGAAGGCCCTCCTCTGCCACAGATGTGGCCAGCACCATGGGTATTCTTTGGTTGGTGTTCCATTCTCAGGGAGCCTGGGGGTAGGGGAGATCAGGCCAGTTAACCCTGTTGCTCCCTTCATGGGGCTGCAAACTCCCTCAGCTCCTTCAGTCCCTTCTCCAACTCCTCCATCTGAAATGCAATGCTCAGTCCAATGGTTGGCTTTGAGCATCCACCTCTGTATTTGTCAGGCTCTGCCTGAGCCTCTCTGGAGACAGCTTATCATGCTTCCATTAGCAAGCACTTCCCAGCATCCACAAGAACATCTGGGTTTGGTGGCTATATATGGGATGTATCCCCAGGTGGGGTAGTCTCTGGATGCCCTTTCCTTGAGTCTCTGCTCCACACTTTGTCCTATTTCCTCCTGTGAGTATTTTGTTTACCCTTCTAAGAAATACTGAAGCATCCACATTTTGATCTTCCTTCTTCTTAGGCTGCATATGGTCTGTGAATTGAATTGTGGGTATTCTGAACTTTTTGGCTAATATCCACTTATCAGGGGCATACCATGTTTCTTCTTTTGTGACTGAGTTACCTCACTCAGGATGATATTTTCAAGTTCCATCCTTTTGCATGCGAATTTCATGAAGTCGTGGTTTTTAATAGCTGAGTAGTATTCCATTGTGTAAATGTACCACATTTTCTGTATCCATTCTTCTGTTGAGGGACATCTGGGTTGTTTCCAGCTTCTGGCTATTATAAATATGGCTGCTATGAACATAGTGGACAGATCCTACATTCGATAGAGGGCTAATATTCAAATTATACGAAGAACTCAAGCAGTTAGACTCCAGAGAACCAAATAACCCTATTAAAAAATGGGGAACAGAGCTAAACAGAGTATTCTCAACTGAGGTAACTTGAAGGGCTGAGAAGCACCTAAAGAAATGTTCAACATCCGTAGTCATCAGGGAAATGCAAATCAAAACAACCCTGAGATTTCACCTCACACCAGTCAGAATGACTAAGATCAAAAACTCAGGTGACAGTAGATGCTGGTGAGGATGTGGAGAAAGAGGAACACCCCTCCATTGCTGGTGGGATTGCAAGCTGGTACAACCTCTCTGGAAATCAGTTTGGCAGACCCTCAGAAAATTGGACATAGTACTACCTGAGGACCCAGCTATACCACTCCTGGGAGTATACCCAGAAGATGCTCCAACATGTAATTAGGACATATCACACTTCTTATAGTGAGTGACCTCAGCATTTCCCTAAAGGGAAATAACTGAATTTTAAAAGCTTCCCCTGATAATTGTCCCGAATGAGATTTCAGATTTCAGAGCATCAAAGTGCAGCTTGGTGACATCAACTGTACTGCAAACCTTAAGACACAACCACAGGAAATACTTTTCTAAGCCAGGTAGAAAATAGGCTATAGTTTGGGTTTTGAATGGCTCTAAAAGGTCCAAAGTGGTACAAGAAAAGGCTTAAGTGCTAGGAACTGGTGGACTATCTGATACCATTAGGGAGGATGGGGCCTCAACTCCTTCCTCCTCCTAGTTTTCTCCCTGGACACACATTGAGCTACTTTGCTCTGTTGTATTCTCTGCCTTGAAAACAATTTTTGTCAGTCTCAAAGCAACAGAGCCACAGGTCCTGGGCTCTAGCCTCCAAAATGATGGGCCCAAATAAACATTTCCTTTTATAAGTTGATTATCTGAAGTATTTTATTATGGTCAAGATAAGCTAGTGATATTTAAAATGTGTTTGCCATTCCAAGGCAAGATGGCCTACTTTGCAGACTGATGTGTTACCGTTTTAGCTACTGTTAGTGTTCTGTGATAGGGGCCCTGAGAAGTCATGCTCCAACCCCATAGAAAAGAGGGCCTTGAGTTCCTATTAGACCTGTGTAGGAGAGAGCCAGTCCTATGCGCCTTCCTGTGCTTTACTGGCTACATGACTACAGGAGGACCTAGTTCCTCACCACCATCCCTTTAGCACCAATAATGACATTTGAAAAACAAAGTAAAATGACATACATATACCCAGGACTCCTTTAGGAGTCCTTTGGATAGAGTTTTATGTTCCATTTGCCCTTTTGTTTGAGACACAGAAATTCATGAACACAAAAACATAGCTCAAGCTGCTTGTCAAATTGCAGACTGGAAACCTCGGCTTACTACAAATTGGTCTAATTATGCTTTATTAAAACTGGTACCCCAGGGTGAATTCTTATCCTTTGCACAAAGGATGACATTGCAGATTTCTGCATACAATGCAGGCGAGTCGAATGCTTTTATGGGTGAATTTTCCAAATGGGGATAGCAAAGTGCCAGGGACAGCATGCCTGAAGCATTGAGATGTGTAATCACTAGGGATTGCAGTTTTCATTTGAGCAGATTAAATAGAAATAAAAAGAAGCCTCTGCAGTGCCTGTACAGTCCAGGCTTAGGCTAGGACTGGGGGGGGGGGGTGACATAGGAGGAGCTGTGAGAACTCAGAGGAAGACAGTGCTTAGTCTCCCTGCCTTCTTAGCATCTCAGCTCCATTTTCCTTCTCCTTCTTTGAAAGCTTAGTAGGGATCTTAACAAGTCAGAAAGGGTTCCAGCAGATAAGGCCATGCTGACCTTACATGAGCTTTCATATTGACATGACTCTGCTCAGCTGTGAGAACACCAAAGCCATCAGAGTTAGATAGAGTAGAGTAAGGGGAGAGAAACACCTCCACCACTACTGATTGCCCTTCCTTGTTACTCTACCATCTTCTTCTTTCCCACTGCAGGAAAGAGTCACCTGTGAAAAGAATAATAGGAGATGGAGATACTGTCTTGGTGATGGAGTCAGTGAAAGTGGGGTGCCAAAACAGGGAACTTTGAAGACAAGTAGCCAGGTCTGTTATATAAATTTATTTCTGAATTCCAGACTCAGGTATATCTGACGGCCTCTTTGCCACTGGGAGATCTTTTCATTCATTTTGTTTGTTTGTTTGTTTTATTTTTGTCTCCTTTTGCTGATATTGGAAATCTTACGTAGAGCCCCACATGTGTGGTAGGCCAGCACTGTACCACTGAGCCATACACCAGCCCTTCAGTTAGAGAGCTAATGAACTTCGTAGACTTTTATGGGTGTAAACTGAACTCTTGATATCCTGAGAGTCTGAGTGTCCTTTTGGACAAGAATCCAGGAAACGATGGAAAGATCCTAGGAAGAGTCAAGTGGAGAGCAGGACATACAATCTGAAGGAGTATGATGGACAGTGGGCCTGGAGAGTCCTCACTCTTGAAAGAGCTGGGCTGATAGTATTATCCATCTATTACCAAGCTTTCACTGGTCCAATCACCTCTGAGGGACTAACTTCCCGGGTCTTACAGTGTTTGAGTGGCTGAGTGGTGTCTTGAAAGGGTCTTGTAGAGGGGCTACAAAGCCCTCATGTAGGGGACAAGAAAGAAGTCGTAGAGGCCAGCCCATACCCATGGCAGTCAGTTGCTACAGAAACTGTGGGTAGCAAAGGACATGTGGAGAAGATATGACAGATAGCAATATCTAAGAGTCACTGTGCTTTATCATCATCCCATATTCCAGTCATGAGTAATTTACCTGGAGTCTAGTTTTTAAGATATCCATGATGGTTAATCTCCAATGTCAACTTGATGGGATTTAGACTCATATAGAAACAAACCTCTGAACATATCTGTGAGGAACTATCTCAATTAAGTTGAGGTGGAAAGTCCCACATTAAATGTGGGTGGTGCCATTCTGTGGACTGAGATTCCTAAAAAGTAAAGGAGAAAGCATATAAACATTCACATTCTGTGACCAGTCACCTCCTGCTCCTGGCAACACACCATTCCAACTGTGATGGCCTGGATACCCCATGAACTGTAAGCCAACCAAACCCTTTCTCTTTAAATTTTTTTGTCAGGTATTGTGTCACAGCAATAAGACAAGCAACCAGGACAATATCTTTGAAGCTGGTCTCCCCATCCCCTAGCTACTATCAACAAATCCACATCTCCTACCTGGATTATGGTAAAGATTTCTTGAGGAGGCTTTCATTTCTTTGATCCCCCTTCCCCCCTCCCCACTACAAAACACAACCAGGCTAATCCTTTAAAATCCTGTCATGATATGACTTCTCCATTCTAAAAACCCAATAGCCATTCTTTTCACTTGGAACAAAATCCCAAATCCTTTCCAAGATCCAGAAAAGCTTAAATACTTTGGTACCTTCCTCTCTTTCAGCTATGAACATTAATATCTGTTCCAAAATTCATTCATTTTAAAGCTTAATATTCCCTAAAAACATAAAACCCAAATACCATTATATGGAAAGAGTGAGCTGTGTTTATATATTTAGGAATATATATGTATAAACACAGCTATACATAAAATAATAATTTTAAAAAAGAGGCCATAAAATTGAGAAAGAGCAAGGGGGCACATTTAAAGGATTTGTAGAAACTGAATGAAAAATGGGAAATGATGTAATATAAATGATGTAAATAATAACAAAATCCTTAATGTTCAGGGCTGGAAAGATGACTCTAGTGGCAAATAACACTGTCTACTCTTCCAGAGGAACTGGGTGTGATTCTCATCACCCACATGGCAACTCACAGCTGTCTGTGACTCCAGTTCTAGAGCATCTTCTGGCCTCTGTGTGCACCAGACATCCATGTGGTACACAGACATATATGCTGGCAAAATGGTCACACACATAAAAATATAAATCTTTTACTAATAAAAAACACAATTTTATAAAGATGTTACATGGTTAGGCAGTAATTAGGTCATGAGAGATTGCTTTCATGAATTGTTTAGTGACTTCTGGAGAGATTAAGGGCTAAATTTGCCCCCAACTTCTTCTACTACATGAACATACATCGTGTGTCCCCTTAGGAGGTTGTGGAATTTCAACCATCAACCTTGAAGCACATGTTATGTACTTACCATAAAAGAGCAAACTATAACACATTTATTCATTTGTTTTTGTCTCTCCTTTCTCCAACTAAATGTTATTTCATGACAGCAGAAATTTTATTACATGACATTCTTCCAGTACTCAGAATAACATCTGACTCACTGCAGATAAAAACTTTGCCCAGGGAGGATCCTGCACAGCCAATGGAGGCACACTAATCTAGTTGGACAGCCTTTTGTGTCTTCAAAGAGCAGTGGAGGGCTCCAGAGCTTGGCATGTGTCCTAAAAGATGCCATGCTTTGGGTCTTGTTCTCTGTTCTTCAGAAATTTTAAGTGCTTAGGCCAAGATGGCTACATGACCAAGAAGGTACCAGTCACTGCTAGCTCAAGTTTGAGGTATCCTGGCAAAAAGCCCCAAGTCTTCTGACCCTTAGAGCCATAATGCAAATGAGGGCCTTCTAGAGCACTCCCTCATGTAGTTTTTCTCAGTACATATGTAATTCCTCCTTTGGGAGCAGCATGCATGCTTTTCTATGAGTATAATAAATTTTACTATAATAGAAGACAGAGGTAAAATTCAGCACCGATTTTAGACTTCTGATTTTTACAGAGTCACATTTCAGGAAAAGGAATGGCAAAACGGCCTTGGCATTGGGCTTCAGAGAGAATTATCAAAACTGGGTATGGACAATGACATGCAGAAATCAATGTCCTGCTCAACTAAGAGAATAAAATAACAAGTGACAGCCAAATCTGGTCAACTGCTTGTTTTTATAAATAATGTTCCACTGGCTCACAGCCTGCTTATTATTTACAAATTGTCTGAGGTTACTTTTATGCTCTAAGGACAGAGCTGAGTAGCTGTGATTGGACAGTGTGATCCATAATGCGTATAATACTTACCATTCAGAAATCTACAGATAAAGTTTGCTGATCACTGAAATAATGGGAAAGCTGTGTATTGCGAACCCAACTGACCTAGATTCTGGTCTCTGCTCTGTAACTTAAGATGCATCTATATGAGCAACTGGTCGACCTTCAAAGAGCCATGCCATTTTTTTTTTTAACTTTTCAAACAAAGTATAATCTGGGTTTATTTATGCAGATTAATGTTGATTTAGATGTCCCTAACTCAAAGGAAGATTCACAATACACATTGGTTGAACAGCAATAACTAAAAATATGATACTGAATAGTGCTAGTGTGCTCAGTATTCTATGAATCAAAGAGATACAGAGACAATCAGATGAAGTAAACCATGAGGAAATCCTGAAGGTCTGCTATTCTTTGCTGTGGTCATGGCATATAAACTTTAGACTAAACCTCTACCATGTGTTACTACTACATTCTACAGGCAAGAAGGATGCCGACTTCTCTGTCAGCTTTCACCCAATCTGGAAAGCTGACGTGGAACCTAGAATGGTCCTTAATGTGTGTTTTAGTTACTTTTCTCATTCCTTTAACAACATATCTGACAAAGGGAATTTAAGACAAAGGGTTATTTTGATTCACCATCTGAAGATGTAGAAGTATCAGGCAGAAGGTCATATTAGATCTGTAGTCAAGAAGCAGGGAGAGATGAATACTTGTGCTCTGTTCACTTTCCCCTTTATTCCCTGCCCCGGCTCCCAAAGAAGTAGATTCACAATTCCTCGTTACAAACTACCCCTCTATTAAAGAGTTTGTTATTTGCATGCTGGGAAACCAGACAAAGACACACTATCTCAGAGAGAATTGTCTTCTACCAGTAGGCCTCTGTATCATGTGTGAATAGGAAGGAGGGAGGCCCAGGTACTGATTCCTCAGGCTCCACAGCACATGTCTCTGGGACCCTGGACTTTGTTTAGACAAAATCCCATAATTGCTTTCTGCTTTATAAAGCTGTCCTAGATGGTAGCCCAAGGGACGGTACTGCACACATTCTCAACTCATTCACTTACTTCATTCTAGAAACACCCTCATCTCTATGTCTCCCAGGTAATTCTAAGTTCTGTCAAACGGACAGTTAATATTAGGTCTCACAGTGTGTTTCCTATACCTGTGGTGGAGGATAGACTTTAAATCACTCCAAATCATACAGATGAGAGAGAAAAATAATATCAGAGTGTAGAAGAAGAGGATGGGTCCATCTGATGATGTGTCATTTGCTTCTGTTGTTATTGTTCAGCTCTGCTCTCCCCTTTTCAATGTGGAAACTCCAACTGATGCTTTTTCCATTTTGATTTGATAGTTTCTACTCCAAGCACTTCTGTCTTTGTCTGGCTAACTTCACCAGCCTCCTGCAGCTTGAGCTAAGAGCCTAAGACTGGCAGTCACAGAGAAGCAGCTTTATACTCCAAGTTCACTATTAACACCTAATATGACCTTGAAAAAGTTGCTTAATCTTTCTGAACCACTGTTTCATGGGCTGTAAAATGAAGAGAATCCATCCTCATTAAATCACTGTGAAATGCTAATGAGATTGGATAACTCCTTCCAGCACCCTTCCCCCTGCTTGCCCTTTACAAAAGTGGTGGAACAACTTACAAATTAGATGCTTTGAAGTCAGAGGCAGCCTCTGTTGTCATTTCCAAGAGATGAATCCTGGCAGGCTGTGTGCCTGGTTTTTTTTTAAGCTTTGCTGACATTTATATATAGAAAATATGGAGGCGTTTATCATCCACTTCTTTTAGAACAAGCTCCCACAGGTCTGAGGCTCTTTAAAACAGAAACATATTTAAATGTATATAAAGATCATAGAAGGATAAAAATCCTCATGTGAAGTCGGGGGCTGGGGGGTAAGACTATGGGATTTGGAGAGGGCATGGCTCAGAATCTGGCATGTTCTAGCTTTCTTCTTGCATGTCCCAGGAATGCTCTGTCACAGAAGGATTGCAGAGTGGTCATGAGTTTGTTTCTATTGGTATAGATTTAAAATACCAGATAGGGAAACATAACATTCTTTTTTATCTGCCAGAGAACCTTTTTCTCCACAAAATTTGTGACCTAGAAATGTCATATAGAATATTAGCCTTCTCTGGGCCTTTCCAACATGTTTTGTTCTTACACCTTCCAGATAAGCAAAATGTAGGCTAGCTTAGTGGGGTAAGCTGGAAGCACCTGTGACCAGCAGATGGCAAACTGGGAATCAAGTTCATTTGAGTCAGGTAATTCCTCTAGAGTCACTGAGGTCCCAGCCGTATGAGACACAGAAATAGATGGTCCCCTGAGTTCAAGTCTCTTGATTGTTGCCTGGGACAAGCAGCCAAGGTAGACAGAATTACTTTGGTAACATTTTTAAAAGTTCACACAAATCTGTAATTGTCCCCAAAATAGCATTTTTTAAAAGTAGATTTTAAAAAATAAATAAGCAAATTCAGAATGCCACAGGAGGGCTTGAGATAGCTAACTGGTAAACCTTACAACCACATGGAAGTATTGGGCCATGGGCATGGCAATCCTGTTGATGCTGCTGGAGGAACGAATGCCCCCTCTCCCAAGCATCAAGACTCACCCTGCCTTCTTTACTGCCCCTTCCAGACAGAGAAAAAGAGTGGATACCTTAAGGTACAGCAACCATCTTAAGGCCTCTTGAGTTGTTTTCTAATTGAGGGACTCAAAGTATGAGGTGTATAGTCATACAGTGCTGTGAAGCAGGGGCTAAAAGGAAACCGCAGAGGCCAGGCTGGGCTATGCAGATGCATTTATTAGGATGGGGCTGGAGGTTGGGTTTCTACCAAATTCAAGTTCTGGCATAAGCAAGACACAGAACTTTGTTTTCTGCCATGCTAGAAAGTCTTCTATAGCTAAGTGTAAAGTATTACCAGTACTAGTGATGCCACAAAGAATGTTTGATGCTTCTGCTCGAACCATTCTGTTTCTTCTTCCCACATCCTCCAACTGACCCTAACTCAACAGTAGGTACCAGAGGTGACCAAGCCAGCTTGGTCAGTCAACAGGGTCTCAAAAGAGAGAGTGAGGATTAAAAAGAAAAAGACAAATAGACAACACTAGAACATGACACCAGCCAGTGCTGAAGCTGAAGCAGGTTTAATTTTGTCCAGTCTGCTTTTATATGATTCTAGGTACATACAAAGAATATGATCAGTCCTAAGGGATAAACAAAGTCATCAAGGAACAAACTTAGTTAAGGAACAAACAACGCATAAACAAAGGTCCTGTGATTACTGTATTCAGGGTCTTAACAAGACCCATCAAGATACAAAGAACACTCAGTTGTATTCATTTTGAGCTTACTTCCATGTCTTAGCCCAAGGTTAAATCCTGCCAAATTTGTAGAAGGTGGCATCAAGAGCTCTCCACAAAGAGGATTCTGGCTAGGCCCAGTATGGAACTAGGAGGTGGGGGCAGAGGAGATGAGAAATTAAGTTTTAAGTTAGCATCGAGCAGACTTCTTCTTTTTTTTTTTGGATTTTTTTGAGCAGACTTCTTAATAGAACTTAAAACTCCCCAAAGTCCTTAAGTGCAAGTATTTGTTAATACGCTGACAACCGGGTAAAGGGAGAGCCCATGGAACTTGCTTAAGGGTCCGCTCATCTATTATTTTTAGGTTCGGTCTTTTCATAGTGTCCTAAATATTTTTGGATGTTTTATGACAGGGTTTTTTTTTTTTTTAATTTAAAATTTTCTTTGACCAGTATATCCGTTTCTTCTATTGTATCTTCAATGACTGAGAGTCTCTTTTCCATCATTTGTATTCTGTCCAAGTTCATGAAACTTGCCTCTGTAGTTCCTGTTCAAATTCTTAAAAGTTTCATAGCCAGAATAACCCCAGTTTGGGTTTTTCTTATTAATTCTTGTCTCATTTTCAGGTCTTGAAAAGTTTTATTTATTTCCTTACACTATTTGTTTGTGTTTTTCTGTATTCCTTTAAGGAATTTATTAAGTTCCTTTTAAAGGATGTCCATCATCTTCATACAGGATATTTTAAGGTCTTTTCTTTGTGCTCCAGCTATGTTGGAATCTTCAGGGCCTGATGTGATAGGATAGCTGGGCTCCAGTGAAGACATAGTGCCCTGGCTGCTATTGATTGTATTTTTACACTGGAGTCAGGGCATCTGGGATTGGGTAGATGACAAATTTGGATGCTGGTTTCTGGAGTTGTCTTTATTGGGTTGATGTTTTATTTCCTTGGCTTCTGGTAGGAAAATTGCTTTAGTTTTGTTTTTGTTTTTGTTTTTGTTTTGTACCTGATAGTTGAAACCACTGGGGGTTCCAGGTAAAATGTGTTTCTGGGTATTGGGAAATGGCATTTAGAAATGAAGATAGGCTAAGGGTCTGAGAAGGTCCATAAAATGGAGGATAGCAGATTGTTCAGCAAGAATATACTTATTTTGTTTCCTGGCAATATGGGGAGACAGTGAAGAAAGGTTGCTTCAGATGGTCTGTTATAACACTGGAAATTATATTGGGGAGTTAGATCTAGAGAGAGAGAGAGGTGGGGGAGATCTATAGACAGTCTACCAGCTTTCTTGGGAGGGGTGGTTTTTGGTAGAGTGGGGAGCCCGGACAAAACACAGAACTGGACATGGAAGTTAGAAGATCTGTAGGATCCGCAGGAAATGGGGGGAAAGGAGCAGGGAAAGCTGCTAGAAGCATCCTGCTGCAGATGTGGGGATGAGTCTCCAGGTATTGGATCTAGGGAAACAGAGGGAGAAGAGAACTTTTCTGGCAATCTACTTGGTTTTTGCTATATGATTTTATCTGTTTCCTCTGATGACATGAATAACTTGGCTATTGTGAGGCAATGAACTTTGATGAACAGATGTGACATATTGACCTGGAGTCTCTTGGATAAATACATGGGAATGATATAGTTGAGTCATATTCTAGATCTGTTCTTAGTTTTCTGAGGAATGAGTATGGAACTCATTACCATAGTGGCTGAACTAGTTTTCATTCATGACAGCAGGGCATCATGGGCTCCCTTTGTCTATATCCTTATTAGCACTTGCTATTTCTTTTTAAACAATTGCCATTTCGACTGATATGTGAGATATAATCTCAGTGTAGATTTAATCTGCATTTCTCTAATGGCTAGTGATGATGAATATTCTAAGTATGTTTATTGTCCATTTTATTTCATCTTTTGAGAAATTTCTATTTATTTTATTAGTCTGTATTTTGACTGGGTTGTTTGAAATCTTATTAATTTTAATAATCAAAATATTAATTTTCTTAATTTTTAAAAGTGATTTTTAAAAGATTTTTATTTATTATGTATATAGCATTCTTTCTGCATGTATGCCTGCAGGCCAGAAGAGGGCACCAGATCTTATTATACATGGTTTTGAGTCACTATGTGGTTTCCAAGAATTGAACTCAGGACCTCTGGGGAAACAGCCAGTGCTCATACCCTCTGAACCATCTCTTCGGCCTTCAAAATATTAATTTTCTATCAGGTGCATCATTAGCAAAAATTCTCACTCATATTTGAGTTTGACTCTTCACTTGATTGTTTCCCTTGTATAGAAAGTTTTAATTTCATGAAGTCACATTAGTAAATTTTTGACATTATTTCCTGGTCCAACCAAGTCCTACTCAGAAAGTACCTATACTTACATATTGGAGTATTTTCTCTCTAACACAGTGGTTCTCAACCTCCCTAATACTGTAACCCTTTAATATAGTTCTTCATGTTGCTCTGACCCAGAACCACAAAATTATTTTTATTGCTACTTCAAAACTAATTTTTCTACTATTATGAATAAATGTCTAAATATCTGTGTTTTCCAATGGTTTTAAGCAACCCCTATGAAAGGGTCATTCAACCCCCAAAATGGTCACAACTCAGTTGCACAGTTTCTGGTCTTAGATTAAAATTTTAATAAATCTGGGCTGAATTTTAGTCTAATTTCATTCATGTGGACATGTGTACTACTTTTTTTTTTTTTTTTTGTCAATTGGACACAAGCTAAGATCATCTAGGAAAACAGAATCTCAACAGAGAAAATGCCTCTGTCAGATTGGCCCGTTGGAAAGTCTGTAGAGGTACTTATGCCAGTACCCTGCTATTTTTATTACTATGATTCTGTAGTATAATTTGAAACCAGTTATGGTGATAGCTCCATGTTCTTTTTGATTTGACTATCTGGAGTCTTTTGCACTTTCATGTGAAATTTCCCTAATTCCCCATTTCTGTGAAGAACAACAACAGCAAAAAATGCGAAGAATCAAAGAAACAATGCTAGTTTCTGAAAAAATTAACAAAGTTGGCAAGCCCATAGCCAAACTGACCAATACAAAGATATTCAAACTCACAAATTTAGAGTTGAAAATGAAGACATTACAGCAGATATCAATGTAGTTCAGAAAATCTTTAGCAGACACCTTAAAAACCAATAATATGGAAAAATCTAAAAGAAATTAAAGAGTTCCTAGATTCATAAGTTAGATAAAAATTAAATAAATAAACAGATTTGTAACCAGTAGTAGCATTAAAGCATAATAAAACTTTCCTCAAAGTAGCCACTTATAAGTTCCATGAGACCTTTAAAGAGGAGCTAACTTACTAAAGCTCCTTGAACTACTCTATAAAATAGAGAGGGGAGGAATTCCTCAACACTCTCTTTACAAAGCCACCATTACTCTGAAGACATAATGAAATAAAGACATGCCAAAAAGAAAATTACAGACCAACTGCCTCACTGAACATAAATCTAAAAATTCTCAATAAAATACTTACAAAATGCCCACGATATCCTAACACAGTCAAAGAACAATAAGATGATCTAAAATCCAGTCTTATAAAGATGATAGAGGCCTTTAAAGAGGTAATGAATAAGCCCTTAAAGAAATATAGGAAAATACAATCAAACAGGTGAAGGAAATAAATAAAATAAAACTGCTCAAGAACTGAAAATAGAAATAGAAGCAATAAGGAAAACCCAAACCAAGGCAATCTTGGAGATGGAAAACCCAGGAAAAGAGAGCAGGAACTACAGATGTAAGCATCACCAATAGAGCACAAGAGATGGAAGAGAGAATCTCAAGTATAGAAGATACGATAGAATAAATTGATATGTTGGTCAAAGAAAATGCAAAATCTAAAAAGTTTACGGAATATCACAACCAGGAAATTTGGGACATTATGAGAAGACCAAACCTCAGAATAATAGAAGTAGAAGAGGAGGAGAAGGGGGGACTAAGAAGATTCCTGGCTCAAAGAAAAGACCCAGAAATTATTTCAACAAAATCATAGAAGAAAATTTTCCTAACCTAAAGAAAGAGATGCCTATAAACATGTAAGAAACACACAGAACACCAAATAGATTATACCGGAAAATAAAATCATCCTGCCAAATAATAATGAAAACGTTAAATGTACATAACAACAACAAAAAAGAATATTAATATCTGCAAGGGAAAAATGCCAAGTAACATTTAAGGCAGACCTCTCAGAACTACACCTGACTTCTCAACAGAGACTCTAAAAGCCAGAAGGGCTTGGGCAGATGTCTTGCAGACCCTAAGAGACCACAAATGTCAACCTAGACAACTATACTCAGCAAATATTTCAGTTACTAGAGAGAGAAAAAAGATATTATTTGGCAATACCAAATTTAAACAATGTCTTCACACTAATACAGCTCTATAGAGGATAATAGAAGAAAAACCCTAACCCAGTGATGCTATTTAGACTCAAGAAAACTCAGGAAATAAATTTCACACCAGCAAAACCAAAAGAAGAGACTCTCTCTCTCCCTTTCTCTCTTTCTCCTCTTCCTCTCTCTCTCTCTCTCTCTCTCTCTCTCTCTCTCTCTCTCACACACACACACACACACACACACACACACACACACACACTGAGCAACAAGATCAAAATTGCAGGAATTAACAATCATTGGTCTTTAGTATCTCTCAATATCAGTGGACTCAATTCCTCATTAAAAAGGCACAGACTAACAGAATGGATATGAAATAGGATCCATCATTCTTCTGCATACAAAAAACATACCTCAACATCAAAGATAGACATTATTTCAGAGTAAAGGGCCAGAAAAAGAATTTCTAAGCAAACAGACCTAAGGAGCAAGCTGGAGTAGCCATTCTAATACCTAATAAAATGGACTTTCAACCAAAATTCATCAAAAGTGACAGGTAAGGACACTTCACAATCATCAAAGTAAAAATCCGCCAACATGACATTTCAATTTTAAACATCTATGCCTCAAATGCAAGGGTACCCATATTCATAAAAAAGAACATTACTAAAGCTTAAATAACACAGCAATCCACACACAGTGGGATACTTCAACACCCCATTCTCAACATCACCAAGACAAAAACTAAACAGAGAAACTAACAGCCATTATGAATCAAATGGGCTTAACAAATATTTGTAAAACATTTCACTCAAACACAAAATAACATACCATCTTCTCAGTCCCTCTCAGAACTTTCTCCAAAATTGACCATATTCTCAGTCACAAAACAAGCCTCAATAAATATGAGAGGATTGAAATAGCCTCTTGACTTTATCAGATCACTGTGGTTTAAAGCTAGACTTCAATAATAACAGAAATAACAGAAAGCCTACAAACTCATGGAAACTGAACAACTCTCTACTCCATGACCATTGGATCAAAGAAGAATTAAAGAAGAAATTAAAGACTTTCTAGAATTCAATGAATATTAAGGTACAACATATTCAGACTTATGGTACACAGTGAAAGCAGTGCTGAGAAAAAAGTTCATAGCACTAAGTTTCTCCATTAAAAAAAAAAAAAAAGTAGAGATTTCATACTAGAAACTTAAAAGCACATTTGAAAGCTCTAGAACAAAAAGAACCAATCACACCCAAGAGGAATAGACAACAAGAAAAATCAAACTCAGAGCTAAAACCAATAAATTAGAAACAAGGAGAACAATTCAAAGAATCAATGAACCCAAGAACTGATTCTTCGAGAAAATCAACAAGAAAGACAAACCCTTAGCTAAACTAACTAAAAGGTACAAAGACAGTACCCAAATTAACAAAATCAGAAACGAAACGTGGAACAGACACTGAGGAAATCCAAAGAACCACTGTTCTTGATTCAAAAGCTTGAACTCCACAAAATTCAAAAATCTAAATGAAATGCACAGTTTTCTTCATAGATTCCACTTACCAAAGTTAAATCAAGATTATGTAGACAATCTAAGCAGTCTTATAACCCCTAAGGAAATATATTCAGTCTTAAAAGGCTCTCAACCAGAAAAGGCCCAGGGCCAGATGATTTTAGCACAAAATTCTATCAGAGTTTCAAAGAAGAGCTAATATCAATATTCCTCAAAATATTCCACAAAATGGAAGCATAAGGAACATTGCTAAACTCATTGTATGAGGCCACAGTCATGTTGATAACTAAAACACCCAAATACTCAAGAAAGGGAATTTTAGACCAATTTCCCTTATTAACATTGATGCAAAAATATTCAGTAATATGCTCCTCACAAACCAAATCCAAAGACATATCAAGAACATCATCTATAATGATCAAGTAGATTTCATCGCAGTGTATGAAAATCCATCAATATAATCTACAACATAAGCAAACTGAAAGGAAAAAGAATGATCATCTCATTAGATGTTGAAAAAGCCTTTGACATAATCCAACACCCCTTTATGCTAAAATTTTTGGAGAGGTTGGGGATACAAGGGACATACCTAAACACAATAAAGGCAGTATACAGCATGACAGTAGCCAACATCAAATTAAATGGAGAGAAAGTTAAAGCAATTCTACTAAAATCAGGGACAAAAGAAGGCTATCCACTTTCTCCACATCTCTTCAATATAGAAATTGAAGTTCTAGGCAAGAGCAATAAGACAACTAACAGAGACCAAGGGTATGCAAATTGGAAAATAAGTCAAAGTATTACTATTCACAGGTGATATGATAGTATATGTAAGTGATCCCAAAACCCTGCTAGAGATTTCCTACAGCTTATAAAACCTACAGCAACGTGGCAGGATACAAAATTAATTAAAATAATCAGGAACCTTCCATTACACAAAAAAACCAAAAAAACAAAACAAACAAACAAACAAACAAAAAACAAAAAACAGGCTAAGCAAAAGAAATCAGGAAAACAACACCTTTCACAATAGCCACAAATAATATAAAATACATTGGTGTAACTCTAACCAAGCAAGTGAAAGATCTGTATGACAAGAACTTCAAATCTATGAAGAAAGAAATTGAATAAGTTATCGGAAGACAGAAAGATCTTCCATGCTCAGGGATTAGTAGTATTAACATAGTAAAAGTGGTCATCTTAACAACGGCAATTTATAGATTCAGTGCAATTCCCACCAAAATTCTAACAATTCTTTACAGACCTTGAGAGAACAATTCTCAACTTCATATGGAAAAAATAAAGCAAACAAAGAAACAAACAAAAGCCCAGGATAGCTAAAACTATCCTGAACAATAAAAGAACTTTCTTGAGGTACCACCATCCCTGATCTCAAGCTGTACAACAGAGCAATAGTAATAAAAGCAGCATGGTAGTGGTATAGATACAGACAGGTTGATCAGTTGAATTGAAGACCTTGAAATAAACCCACACATCTACAGAAACTTGATTTTTGACAAACAAGCCAAAACCATACAATGGAAAAAAAAAATAAAGCATCTTCAAAAAATGGTGCTGGTCTAACTGGATGTCTGCATGTAGAAGAATGCAAATAGATCCATATTACTATCCTGAATAAAACTAAAGTCCAAGTGGATCAAAGAACTCAACTTAAAACTGGATTCATCAAATCTAATAAGAAAGAAAGTGAGAAATAGTATTGAATGTATTGGTCCAGGAGACAACTTCATGAACAGAACACCAATAGTTCAGACACTACAAACAACAATTAATAATGGGATCTCATGAAACTGAAAAGCTTCTGTAAGGCAAAGGTCACTGTCAATACAACAAAATGGCAGCCTACACACTGGGACAATTTTTTCACCAACCCTACATCTGACAGATGGCTAATATCCAACATTTATAAAGAACTCAAGAAATTAGAGACCAACAAGTCAAATACCCCAATAAAAATGAGGTACAAAGTTAAACAGAGAATTATCAACAGAGGAACCTCTAGATACCAGGAAGCACTTTAAAGAAATGTTATGTCCTTAGTTATCAAGGAAATGCAAATTAAAATGACTCAGATTCTACTTTACACCTATCAGAATGGCTAAGATCAAAAACTCAAGTGATAGCACATGCTGGTGAGAATGAGGAGAAAAGAGAACACTCTTCCATTGCTGTAGGGAGTGCAAACTTGTCAACCACTCTGAAAATCAATTTGGCCATTTCTCAGAAGATTGAAAATAGTTCTACCTTAAGACCCAGCTATACCACTCCTGGGCATATACCCTAAAGACGCTCCACCAATCCACAAGTACACTTGCTCAACTATTTACACAGCAGCTTTATTTGTAATATCTAGAAACCGGAAACAACCCAGATGCCCCTCAGTTGAAGAATGGATGAAGAAAATGTAGTTCATTTATACAGTGGAATACTATTCAGATATTTAAAACAATGCTATCACGAAATTTCCTGCCAAATGGACAGGAATTAGAAAATATCATCCTGAGTGAGGTAACCCAGACCCAAAATGACATGCATGTTATGTACTCACTTGTCAGTGGATATTAGCCATAAAGTATAGGATACCTATGTTACAATCCACAGACCCAAAGAAGCGAAAAAAAAGGAAGTGCTTAAGAGACAATACTTGAATCTCACTCAGAGGGAGAAATAAAATAGTCATTGGAGGTAGAGAGAGGGAGGTAACTTGATGAGATAGGGCATGGGGATGGGATTCGGATGAGAGTGGGGTGAGTAGGCTACCAGGTGTAGGGAGACCATGGGAGAGAGGACCATGAGACTGAAACGGGGTGGGCGTGGGGGATAATCTCTAGGACATGCCAGAGACCTGGGATAGGAGAGGCTCCAAGGAGTCTATGAGGGTTACTACAGCTGAGACTCCTAACAGTAGGGGATATGGAATCTGAAGTGGCCACCTCCTGTAGCCAGGCAGGACTTATCCCGGTGGAGGGATAAGAACAACCACCTACCTACAAAACCTTCAGCCCAAAATTTGTCCTGCCTACCAAAAGTGCAGGGGCTCAGATGGAGCAGCAACTGAGGGAAGGGCCAACCAGTGACTGGCCAAACTTGAGATCCATCCCATCAGCAAGAACCAATCCCTGACACTGTTAATGATACTCTGTTATGCTTGCAGATAGGAGCCTAGCATAATTGTCCTCTGAGAGGCTCCATCCAACAGCTGACTGAAATAGATGCAGAGACCCACAGCCAAACTTTAGCTGGAACTCAGGAACGCTTACGGAGGAGTTAGGGGAAGGACTGAGGAACCCGGAGTGCATAGGAATTCCACAAGAAGACAAAGAGAGGAGTCAACTAATCTGGATCCTTGAGGGCTCTCAGTTACTGAACCACCAACCAAAGAGCCTAAAAGGGCTGAGCCTACGCCCTCTGTACATACTTAGCAGATGTGCAGCTTAGTTTCAGGATTTTACCGTAACCGGAGTCAGCATGGGGAGGACTTACCCTTACTCTGTTGCCTGCCTATGGATCCTATTCCCCTATCTTGGCTGCATTTTGTGGCCCCAGTGGGAAAGGATGTGCCTGGTTCTGCAGTGATGTGAGGAGCCAGGGTAGGTTGGGACCCAGGTGGGGCCTTCCTCCTTCTCAGCGGTGAAGGGAGCAGGTGTAGGGGGGAGGGGAACCTTGTAAGATGGGGACTGGGAGGAGGGGAAGCTGAGGGGATGTAAAGCAAATAAGTAAATTAATTAATGGAAGAAAAATACTTACAAAACGGTCGTGAACACATTAGAAAAGGTCATTCACAATGACTAAGTTAACTGCATTCCGAGGATGTGAGGAATGGTACAATATATAAAAATTAATAAATATAATGTATGACATTAATAGATAGAAATCTCATGATTACTTCAGTAGGTGTAAAGAAATCAAAATTCTCTTTCTTCATAAAAATACCCCGAAGAAACAAGGAATGGAAGGATCATACTTCAACATGTTAAGTTCTACGTATGATAATAAGCATACAGCTGGTGTTATACTACATGGGGAAACTGAGAGCATTGTACCAGAATCAGAAATAGGACAAGGGTATCCATTTTTCCACTCTTACTCAACAACAGTAAGAAATAGCAAGAATATAAACAGAAAACACAGAAGCAAAGTATCCATATTTGCAGAGGATGAGATTCTATACATAGGAGACCCTAAAGACTTCACCCACAAATTCTTAGATCTGACAGACACCTTCGGCAAATTTTCAGGGTACAAATTAACATGCAAAACCCAACAGCTGTCTTATATGCTAATAAGAAAACTGCTGAGAAAGACATAAAAATATATTCACAATAGCCTCAAAAATGAAATATCTTTAAATAAATCAAACCAAAGATGTAGAAGACCTCTATAATGAAAACTTTTACACACCATAAAAAGAAATTATAGATACCAGGAGATAGAAAGAATTTCCCATGTTCAAGGAATAGAAGAATTAATGTTAAATGGCTACAGTAGCAAGGACTTTCATTTTAAATTTTAATTTAATTAAAATTTTTTTACTTTTATTTTATGTGCTTGGGTGCTTGGCAAATGTACATATGTGTGTATACGCTCCACTCTTATTCAACATAGTGTTAAAGACTTAGGGCAATTAGACAAGAGAAAAGAATCACAAAGGCATAGATAGGAAAGGAAGAAATAAGGGAGTACATGCAGTGCCCATGGAAGCAAGAACAGGAAATTGGATCCCCCAGAGCTAGAACTATAGATGGCCACGAACCACCATGTGGACGATGGAGATTGAGCGCAGGAATATCTTTTGGAAAGGAGCCAGAGCTTCCAACTGCTGGTCATCAATCTAGCCCTTAATTTTATTTTCAGTTTTGTGTGTGCTTGCGCCTGTATGGGGTGTTTATGCATGTGAGTACAGATGATCGTGGAGGGCAGAGGCATCAGATCCCTGGAGCTGAAGTGGTAACTGGTTGTGAACTTCCTATGTGGGTGCTGGGTATGGAACTTGAGAGCAGTAAACATTCTCAAAGGCTGTGCCAGCTCGTCAGCTCCAAGCCTTTCTCTGGACATTTTGCATGGTTACTAGTGACAATTTTCTCACTTTTTAATTTTCTGTTAAGTTCAAAGCTTTTGCTTGTTCGTTCATTTGTTTTGTTGTTTGGTTTGATTTATTTTGGCTGGAAACGGAATTGAGGTCAACAAGCTTTGGTTGCTGTTGTTTGGGGCAGTTTTTATTTCTCTTTCATCACTTTCTTAAAAATGGGTGAAGGCTTCGGATTACTAATGCTGCTCAGGAGACATGAAGGTTTCCCACCAGGGCTCTCCTAAGATCCACTTGGAAGGACAGGACACCACATATTCTCCAGTATCTGGTTCATCTGCATCTATATGTTTGTGTGTGTGTGTGTGTGTGTGTGTGTGTGTGTGTGTGTGCAGCATGTATATGTTTTTTACTACTACCAGGTGCACAAAAAAAGTTCTGGCCTTCATTTAGCCTTCTCTGATAGCATCACAGCAGTTAAGTTGTGAGACCAACCTATAGCCCGATTACTCTAAACTCTAGGTTTCCCATTGGATCCGGCTGGTAGATTCCTAGGAGATGTCAAATTCTGTAATTTCTCGTCTCATTTTATGGAAATAGAACTACTACTTTTTGTCTTGCTTACTATTTGTCATACAGGCACCAGAGGGAAGGTATTTGTTCATGCTCCATCTGCTCCTTTCAGTCTTGAGGGGTTCCGATCCAATCCATCCAGCTCTCAGTTATATATGCATTAGACTAAAGCAAAGCCCAAGAAAACTGGTTGACTCCTCTTCTATCACGATTCAGGTCCTAAGCACTGTAGCCTGTCTGCCTTCTTATTTCAGCTTCTAGAGTTTTCTTCTTTGTTTTGTACATTATACTCAGTTCCTATACTACTTTGTAAAATTCGATTTTCTAACATTTTGTCTATCTGGAATGTGTTCTAGTTTATGGAACTATTAAACCACTGTTTTGATAAATGTCAAATTAACATGTCAAGGGACAAAAATAATCCTTTGCCTGTTGGTTACAACTGCACTGAGCTTTGTCGATTTGTTTGAACAGAGATTCTGCTTTTATAAATGAAAATGGAGAACTGAGGAACTGAAGTTGCACTGTGCGTCCTGCCTTTAAATGACTCCTTGAGGATTGAAACTATGATGTTACATTTATACTACATATGCAGTGCTTTGTGAGCAGCAGTTTATGTAGCTCTCCAATACCCTGGTGCAATAACATTGTTATATTTTACCAAGAAAATTAAATTAATTATCCAGACCGGTTGCAAACTAGTGAGCACCAGAGTTGCAATAATAACTTGAGTGTTCTGCCTTCCATTCACTTCTTTCTTTATATGCTAAGTGGCAGAAAAACTGTTCCCCAAGATCAGAGGTCAAAACATGCTGTAATTAGAGAGGTAAAGCTCTAATAGTCCATATTTAATCACTAGGGATATAGAAAAGATTTAGGGATATGTTTTTCTACATCTGCTTGGCTATATATATTACCATGAGCTTTAGTTGTTCTTAATATATCTTGTCAGATATCCATGGAAAAAATGGCAACTATGAACAATTAAAATCATAAAAACAGAAAGAGGCATTCGAAAAGTATTCAAGTTATCCTTAACTTGTTCATTTATTACAAAAAATTATTAAAAGAATAACAAATAAGAAAAATATTTTTCCTCCTCCTTACCCTCCTCCTCCTTCTCTTCTTTTTCTTTATTTCGTTTTTGCAAGTCATAGTTTCTACTACCCATACTTCAAGATTATCTTTTTGAAATAAGTGAATTGAACCCAAAGGAATGGTTAAGCAAAGAAAAACAATTTAAAAGGAAGGAAGAAAGGACATAGACACTAGTGCAGTTAAGTGATGCCTCCTTTCAGTGTGAGCTGGGACAGGAGCAATTCAGAAGCTGAGCAACATAAAGTGGACCCCTAGAGGTTGTAGAAAAACCTTTCAAAGATGATTTAACAAAGAGCTAGTGGTATAGCTAAGTGGATACATGAAGAAAGGCAGAAGAGAATGTGCTACCTGGGCAACCCAGGTAGAGATCAGAGCCCTGGGTATCAGGCCTCCAACAGGGACTTCAAAGCTGGACAAAAAGGAGTCCTCCATCTAAGGGACTTTGACAGAGGAGATGGCTGCCCTGTGGGTAGGCTGGCATTCCTGGAATCTCATGTGTGGGCCTGAGAACTTCTCATACAGACATGAGATGATCTTCTGGAGTGTATCAGTTTGTCAGTTCTCCACTACTGTGTAATAATTGACTTCTTTACTTAATGACTTTAAATTATGATTTTTCTCATCCCATAGGTACTGCAGTCAAGGTCTCAGGCAGGAGCTGTGGCCAATCTCAAGGATTAGTGAAGAGGAACAACTTTCCAGGACACACATGCTTCTACACCTTCTAGCACTTCAGAAGCTGCACAGAGAACCTTAGGTATGAAGCTGCCACCTAGTTTTCTTCTTAAGGTATCTGACTTTCTGCTCCTAACTGAACCATTCTCTGCTTCCATGATACTTTTTAAGGAAGTAACTTGAGTATTTCAAAACTTTCTTTGCTTTCTCTTTCTCTTTCTTTCTTTGCTATCTTTGCTTTGCTTTATCTTTTTTTGCTTGTAGCACTTTCAGATCAAAGTTCAGCTCTAGCTTGTATACCTGTGGATTGAACATGAGAGGAGAATCCTGGTGCCTTGAAAGTGTGTCACTACGAGAATATGTACATACTAAAATAAGACACTGATATAACCTCTATAAGCTCTTAGTGGGGCTTTAAAACTCCTCTATCCTTTTATTTTTTGGGGGAGATGTGGTTTTGCCCTAAAGTCCAGCCTCATCTAGAATTTGCTTTGTTAGTCCAGGCTAGCTTCAAAATCACCATTCTCTTGCCTTAGTCACCTAAGTGCCAGGATAACAGACATGTAGTACCATGCTCAATATAAAATCTCCTTTCTGTGAAATCTTGTTTCAGTATCTTCTCTGTTCTTATCCAAGATGCCCGGTGCTATCAATATACCCTGTCCATTGATGATACCTACCACAATTGTTCTTTTACATTTCCAGTATGTCTGGTCTTCATCAGGAATCTGGAGATCAGCTGTTCTTCTATTCACATTGAAGACTATGAAGACCTTATAAGGGATGGCATGCCAAGAGTTATACTACTATCAAATAGAATCAAGATTCAAGACCATGTGAACTTATGGTTAGTATTTAGCATCATAGTTTTTCCTCATTGTCTTCATATTGATTTTCATTTTCTGGGGAAAAAATGATCAATGCTTTGCCCTTCAAATTTTTTTATGTCAGTGTGGGATAATATCTAAATAGTCAATAGATGGTGGCACATAAATATAAATTTATGGAGAGAAATGTGTTTCTTGAGTCAGGTCCCAAAGAAACCTGGGACAAGTCTCCCGTAGTAACTGTGGCCCCTCTAAGAACGTCTTACCCAGTCCCCTACCCTACACCTCTCCAGCACAAGGACTGGGCTTCTCTCCTCACCCCTAACTCCTTTTTCATATATAATCTAGCCATTTTGGCTAAGCATGGTCTTGGCTCTGCTCTTGGCCTCTTAGTCCACAACTCCTCTCTTGATTTGCTTGTCCTATCTCTTTTTCTATTTTCTCCACTCTACTCTCCTTTCGTGGTCTGGTTCAGTCTGGACTCCTCTGGGTGCTTCTGGATGTTCTCTCCATCACATCTGTAATAAAACTCTTCCCCTCAACCACACCATGGATCTGTTAAGTCCTCATTTGCATTCATCTAGGATGTTAGATACGGCAGCAAGTAAATGATGCTTTGGAGCCTGCATTTGCCACACACCAAAATGGCTGCCTACATATGTGTTATGGTCTACATGTTTTTGTTCCTCCAAAATTCTTATTTTGAAATCCGATCATTGATACAAAGTTACAAAGATATCACTAAGCCATCAGAACAAAGTTCTCATCAATGGAATGAGTGCCATTTTAAATGACTCATTAGAAAACCACCATGTTCTGTGTGAGGGCACAGGGAAGATGTGCCTATTTATCAACCAGGAAATGGACTTGATCTTGGTCTTCTCAGTCCATTGTCTTGATTCTTGTGCAGCTCATCCAGTCCTGGTATGATGTAAAATGCACCCAGCAAATCTCTGGAGATGGGGCTACTTTCCTCTAGATCTCAAAGTTTGCCCTCAGTGAACTGTGTTTCCTAAAATGAGAATTGCTTTGGTAATAGGATCTCTGCAGGAAGTCCATATCAGGTCCTAACTTCATGGAGTCACATCAACAAAGCTACCAGAGAGTGATTCAGTTGGAGGGTGGTTGAGATAAATCTTGGGCATTCAATTCAGGTACAGAGACACCGAAGAGGTGGGAACACTGCCAAATATGGGGTGAAACCCATAATGCTGTGTGAGCAGGATCATTGCCCTGTGAGTTCGGATGGCAGGATCACGCCATCCCTTGAATCGTGTGGGAAAACTTTCTGTAATTTGTAAGCCAGACAGCTTATGAACTTTTTTCTATGGCACTTCAAGTGGACCAAGTCACTCTTTTGCCTTGGGAACCATGGGGAAAGTTTTGCATCAACTTTTGTGAATGTTGCTGGTGGGATGGAAGATAAAGTTTCAAGCATCCACATCTGGGAGAGCTTCCTTCATTCTCTGTGTTCCTACTTCTCTTTTCTCCTCTAACTGTACCAAGTGCTGATCCCAAGACAGCACGTGCCAGCCATTCTCCAGTCCAGCTGGTGATGCTCCATCAAATCAGAAGCCCCATGAATAATGGTGTTAGAGTTTGCTCGTTTCTCTGACACCACAACATTTCCTGAAGTTTATGTTAGAGGACATTGCATATGAGTCTCCCTCTTCAAGGGAGTACCCAAGGGACTCTGCATAATCTTGTTGGAATTCAAAGATTCTCAGATGGAAAATCCCTGGCACCAGGCAGGAAAGCCTCAGACATGACTGCATAGCGGTTGGTCATTGAATATTTGACCAGATGAATTAATTTATGGAACCATTTAACAAAAGGACAAATGATATTTGACTCTTCTGAGGTAGTAAAGACAGAAGTTATGCAGTGTGCATACAAGTACAACAGACTGTCAGTGGTCCAAAGACAGTTTCGAAGGATGGCAGCTACAGTTTGCAGCCTTTCTATTATCACCTCCTGTACAGACTGTTATACACAAATTAAGCCAAAGGATGGGATGTAAGAATTTAAAAGAGTGTGTACCATTGCTTTTCTGACCTCATTTAGATTTTAGTAGCTACATGAGTTTGGGCAAAAAACTTAATTTTGTGTGTTTCTCGGATAATAGGAATAAAGCCACCGAATTTCACTAGGATGGTAGATTAGGAATTTATGCAAATCACTTAGAAGAACAGTCAGCATGATAGTTCTCAATATTTAGAAGTGTTTACTATTATAGACCTTATGTGTATCTGTGGACACTGGTGATTTGTTAGTTATTGCTACTTATGTCAATTTAGACAAATGAGTGCTCTGAATTCTATATTTCCAGTGTATGACCTAAGTCTATGAGATCAGGGAAGTATCTTCAAGGTTTCCTGGAGAGATGGGAGATAGGGTCTAAAGCCTATGCTCCTTTTATTTTCCTACCCAGAGCTGGGCTATTTCCATGATTCAGCAAAGATCTGGATTCACAGAACTGTCAAAGGCCAAGTAAAAAGCTAGAAATGTACAAGGGAAGGGAGGCTTTGATACACTAAATAAAATCCTCAGCTAAGGCTGTGACCTTAACTTTTTAAAGCTTCTAAGGAACAACATAATGCTAAAATACCCTAAGGATTCCCTTGACCTCAGGGAATATTTTTTTTTAACAGTTCTTTTTAAATGTGAGAATTTCTGGTTCAAAAAAAAAATGCTAGATTTCTGTGGGTAGGTAGGTTTGGCTTTCATAGTAGTGTTTAGATAATAGAGGATACTGGAAAAACTTAGTAAAGTAAGAAACTGGGAAAGTATGGTAACACCTACACAGCAGGAAGAAATGCAATGCACTATTAGCTGTATTGGCCTCAAAGTAAAATAACATTCTGCAGATAGACCAATCCTTCTCCAATCGCATGCAACACTTCAAGCTAAAAACATAAAAATGATTGGTTTAGAGGGTTTTGGATTTGAATATGTGTGTGAATGTATGTATTGTTTGTGTATGTGTGTATGTGTATGTTTGTGTGTGTGTGAGTGAGTGATTTTTATGGGGCTACTTCAATGATAGGTTAGAAACTTGGGAATTTAGAACACAGTTCAGTTTTCCTCTCAGGCAATTTGCAAAGCTCTGACATTCTACTTATTGAGTAATGGGTTAAAATTCTAAGAATAAGACATTGAAGCAGCATTTCTCTAGTCATAGTGTGCTGACAAAGTAGAATAGGCCCTGGAATCTAGAGCTTTCCTGGGTGACACAGGGGTTCAATTCACATCTTTGCTTCTTCGTTGTTTTGAGGAAACACTCCAAAAGCAACTTGGAGAGAGAAAAGTGTTTATGTGGCTTATCCTTCAAGATCAGTCTATTAATAAGGTATGTCATGACATATATTCAAGGCAGGACCCTGGAGGCAGGAAATGTAATGCTTTCTGCCTTGCTCAGCTGCCTTTCTTATCCAGCCCAGATCCATCTGCCCTGGGACAGGAAGGCCCACTAAGAGCTCAGCCCTCCCACATTAACCAGCAAGCAAGAAAATTCACCGTAGACATGCTCACAGGCCAGTCTGTTGGAGGCGATTCCTCAGTTGATATTTTCTCTTGCCAGATAGTCTGGGTTTGTGTCAAGCTGACAAAAACCAAACTGCACAAGAGTTTTACTCCCAAAGCAAGGAAAAACCAGGGGCACTAAGTCTCATGACATGTGCAATGTAGACAGAACTGCCCAGCTCTTGAGGGACTGATCTGGTCAGCTGCCTCATTTTCTCACTGGAAAAGGGAAGAAAGAATGTTCTTTGGAATTCTTTTTTCTATTTTTAATTGAAGAAAACTTGAGACCTTTGCTAGAGAACTGGAAATTGCTAGAACACAATAAGATCAAACAAAAATAATCTGCTAAGTCTTAAGAGATTCAGCATCTACCATGGCTCCTCTCACAGGTGGAAACAAGTATCGGTGACTGCAGGAAGATTAGTAAGCCATAGTATCTGGTCAAGGAAATGTAGACGAGTCAAGGTACAAAATGTTCATGAATAAAGGACAAAGCAAAGGTTGTAGGGACTGGCCAAAATGCATCGCCTGTGATTGGTGTAGCAGAGGAATGAGAAGACGAGTAAGCGCAAACAGCGTTTGAAGACAGTAATGAAAATTGTCTAAACTGAAGAAAACCTTTGCTTATAGGTCTCAGAAGCATGGCAAATTCTGAACTCGAAGAAAAGAATGGAGCAAGCATGTTCCATATGCAAGTCATTGTTGACTTTCTAAACAGCAGGCAAAGGAGAGAAGACAGGTTACCTCAAAGAAACAAGGCTAAGGTGAATGAATGAATTCTCAGTTTCTCCATGTAGACAGAGCCACCTAAGAGACAGTGAGACAGAAGTTTCACACCACTGGAAGAGACTAAGAGCTAGCCCAGCACACAAATAAACTATAAATAAGTTTTATGTGTATAAGTTTATGTGTATAAACAGCATAGAAGTTACTATAAATAAGCAAAAATATTTTCAGTAAAATAAATCTGACATTTTATTTCCAACAAAATACATTAAAAAATACTACTGAAAGGAGTCTTTCAAGAAGAGGAATATTCATACTGGACAGAAAAATGCAGAAAGTAGTAGAAAAGCAGTAGATGGGTAAGAACTTATATAATATAAATTCTGGACCAGGAAAAGTTGTCGGTGTGCAATAGCATCACAGTATCTGATATGTGAGATGACAGGAATGTAGAAAAGCCATAGGGAGAAGTTTGTAAAATGTGTCGGGGAACTCTAAAATTAAACAAACGACAGCAAACAGTAAAGCCATGGAAGTTAGACTATCGCAGATAGTCCTAGAGGAAACCACTGACCAGTCCCAAAGGAAAAACATTTGGCTGCTGTGGAGTGAATGTATATTCCTCTCCTTCCCCTAAGCCCTAGGCAGAAGCCTAAACCCAAGGTGATGGTATGTGGAGGTGGGATCTGGGACAGACAGGCAGTTAGGTCACAGATGGAAGCCTCATATGACTGTCAAATGCCAGGACTAGTGACCTTGTAAGAAGAGGTATGAAAGACACAGTTTGCTTTGGCCACGGAAGCAGGAAGATAATTCTCTATGGTGCAGGATGTGGTCCTCACCAAACACTGGATCCATCAGAGACATTACTGTGGGCTACTCAGTGGCTATAACTGTGAACAATAAATGTTCACAGTTTAAGCTACCCACACTATGGACTTCCATCACAGGTGCCTGAACTGATGAAGGTACTTTTACTCTCTAAGGCAGTTGATCTTGACTCTTGGAAGCTAAGATTTCCATGTAGAATAGATCTTTTTAAAACCTAATGAGAATGAAATGTGCTGATTAAATAGGAAGGAAAAGAGAGTAAAGACTTTTATTTATGTAACACCTCTGGGTTGTACCATGAAAGTTAGAGAAAAACACATCTGTGGTAAAGAAAGGTACCTAAAATTAAAAGAGATCAGGATTCAAGGTGGGATGTGACCAGAGAGAGATTCTCTGTAGCATAAAATGCAATTCAACCAGGCTCTGGATCTTACCCTTCCATGTTAAAGCCCTCCAGGACCAATAGAGAAATTGGGAACTTAATAATGTATGCGTAAATGTGGTCTTGTCTGCCATAGCCCTCAACAGGTCCATGATTAAGTTTATTGCAATTCATAAACACAACATTTTTTAATTGATCAATTTACTTTTTATGTTTTGACAGTTTCATATATGTATATAATGGATTTTATTTCTTTGCACCTTGCATAACCTTGTCTCATTGCACCATTTTCTTTTGTGGAAAAATTTCTTCCCAGCATGTCCTCTAACCACATCCATGCCACTGAGTTTAAATCGTGTTTCCGGTCTGAGAATGGGTGGGAGGTAATTTATTGAAGCACAGGCCTCTTATCAGCTACAACAATGAAGAAAGTGATAACCCTTCTAAACCCTGTGAAATGTCAATAGTCCCTCGGGGTAGGGTGAAGTTCATGAGCTCTTCCCCCTTTCTTAATGAGATATTGACTGGCCCCTTCTTGTACTCATCTTGTGTAGGTAACCACAGCTGGGTAAGTGGGTAAGTTCATGCGGGTATTGGCCCTGTCATGTCTAGAAGACACTGTTTTATAATTCCTCTTCAACCTTAGGCTCTTACCTTCCTCCTGCCTCCTTTCTCATGGTACTCCCTGGGCCTCGGGAGTTAGGTAAAGGGAATGAAAGCCCATATAGGTCAGTTTAATTTTAGACAGTGTGGTAATAATACAGTATAGATCACTGTTTAGCATAACAATAGTTGCAGGTTCTCCCTTAGAACCCAGGACTTCCCCAGCCACGGGCAAGGCTTGGGTTCTTTCTGTGCACTGGACCTTACATTCAAGAGAAAGTGGCTGGCTAACAGTCTAACCCAACACTCCAACATTTATGTCTTTGTTGTACCAATGGGCACAGCTGGCTAAGATGGCCATCATTGTAAGTCATAGGGTTCACAGCTGGATGACACTGTTGAGGATGGCTCTCTCCCAGCAGTCTGTGTCACACCTCCTAGCACCCTGACAGCTACCCAATGGAGGAAGCTTAGTTCCAGCTTGATCTCTGTATCCTGTGACTAAAGCTACACACAAAGTCTTTCTTGCTCCTTCCCTCCACATTCCAATCTCCACTGAACTGAAGCAATGGCGTCAAATGAGGGGCAGTTATCTGCAGTTGACTGTGGAAGCTTGATTATCACAGACAAAGAGCACTAATGAGGAAACATTATCTTTCACACATGGAGTTGTTTTGATGGAACCTAATTTACCTCAAGTATTCTATCCTCCAGGCTGGCTATGAACTGCCTCTTCTCTCCCAGCTCTCCTCTCCCCTCTCCCTGTCACTTTACCCTATTCATTAGCTCAGTCTCACAGGAAATCAGAGAGAGGAGAGGGGCTGGCTTCTCAAGATTTTCACAGAAAGGGAAATCAAAGCGAAAAGAAAGCCACATTTGAATGAAATGCTGTAAGAGTCCCTCATAACAATACTTAAAAACAAAACAAAACAAACCCCCAAACTTCTTACTTTTCCCTTGTATTTTGCCTTCCATCCTACCTGTAACCCTCTTTCTATATCTGACTGTCTGGTTTTTTTTTGACTCTTATTACTATCTGCTATTTGACTGTTGATGTCTCCTCTCTACTTCACTGAATTCCCTTCTCTGATATCTATTTGTATGTAAAGGTCTGGAGAGAAGCTAGGACTGCAGTGCTTGCAATCTGGGGTGAGGTGAGAACAGAGGTTTTCCAGTTTGTATCTGGTCAAGGGGAACTGGGGAAATCAAAGTTACTTGGGAGGAAGTTGTTCAGGAGTACTTCAAGTGCCGCAGTAGGAACTGGTAAATACCCACCAAAGAACAACATAATTGAAAAACATGGAAAAATACACCACTCTACTCCAGCTGTTTCCTGGTTGTGACCAGCAATGAAACAACCCATGAGACAGACTATTCAGCTGCAAGTGAATTGCTCATGGCCACTCTCCTCATGTACATGCTAAGTGCCAGAGAAACTGCATGGTAGCTACTTGGGAGGAGCAAGAAGAAACTTGAGGCTACCCAACATCTGAGGTTATGTCACAGGAGAAAATGAAGAGCCTAGATAGGTTAGAAGATAATGTTCCAGTTGTTGATTCCCCAAATACACAAGTATTGTTTTTGCATTTCTATCTTTGTTTCTTCACAGATTTTGACATGCACAGTAGAGGCTCAAACTAAACCTATTGTTCTTCTTGGGTTCTCTTCTGTGTTGGGAGCTGCCAGAAGCAGCACACCCATGGATGTGTAAGTCTCAGAAGTGATTGGCTAAGTGCCTTCCCATACCTTCTATGGGAAGGTATCTAGAAGGTTCAGAAAGAGAAGGCAGAGGACTGTGGAACCTGAAGCTAAGAACTGGAAAGGAGACCGAAGGCAGCAGCTGTGCTCAGCCCCAGCTAGATTGACATTGGCTGTGGGACCAATGGCTTCTGCCACCAAGATTGTCAAACCTTGGGCTGGCTCCTCATATCTTGCCAGGTTAAGCTATTCGGCTGTGGTAGCAGAAGCAACATGGAACTTAGCTAGTGGCCAAGTCAGAGAAGAAAACTAAGTTGATCGCCATATGTCAAATGCCTTCAGTAAGTGGAAGTCAGCTTTGTAGTTTCCAAAGAGGACCCTCAAAATGGCAGTCCCACTGATAATGTTGTAAGTGACGGTCTGGGCTCAGCTCAGGCTGGATTCTGACTAGGTAAAGAGAAGGATTGCTTGAAGACAAGCAACAGCCTAAAATCAGCATTCCCTAGAAACCTTGTAAGTGGCTTTATGTTTGTCATTAAAAAAGCCATTACTTCCCTTATTCACTGCCACAGCCAACTATCTCAGGCAATGAGACATCATACTCCCTATTAACTCAAACTAACCTGTGACGAATCAAAGTCCCATTCTACTTCCCAGGCTCTTCTGACCCAATACTCCAACTCCTAGGCTATTCCAGTTTACAGAATCCCTCCCACTGCAACCCACCCCCTTAAAACTCCGAAGGCTCTCCCCACCTTTTGCTATTTTTTCTGTTCCCCCATCCCTAGATAGCCTCAGTGTTTTGAGTTTCCCCAAATAAACCTTTCTTCCAACTCAGGGAGTGGTCCAGGTGGGTGGTTTCACTGAGTCCTTGCTTACTAACTGAGAGTTGGGTTGATTTGCAGCTTAGTGTTAACATTTAATGCATCTTGCATTTCTTAGCAGGATGTACTTTTAGGCACAGAGGTGAGTCCTTAGGCTGAGAAAGTGCCTATGTTGGATTTGGTTTTCCTGGCACACCTCTGGAAATTGTCATGAAAATTTCAAACATCAGACTCTTCTTTGCTAGGTTTGAGCTGTCATAGAAATTGATATTGTTGGGCTGGGAGCTTGTGGTTGGTCTTAACACATCACGATGTGAATCTGCTTCATGGAGACCGAAGGGACTGCCACAGTGTAAATTTATTAATGACATAACTTTTACTTTTGCCTGCACAGGGTTTATGAATATGTTTATTTTTGTTAATTTGTATCTCACTGTTCAGCTTCGTGAAGAGATCAAGCGATAGTGTTCTACTTAGATTTCTATTGCTGTGATAAACCACTCTGACCAAAACCAACTGGAGGGAAAGGGCTTATTTGGCTTGCTCTTCCAGGAAACAGTTCATCTCTGAGGGAAGTGAGATCAAGAACTCAAACAGGAACTGGGGTCAGGAGCTGAAGCAAACCCATAGAAGAGTACTGTTTCCTGGCTTGCTCTTCTCTGCTCCACCAACCTTCCTATGCAATTTCCCCAAGGGTGGCACCATTTATAGTGGACTAGGCCCCCCACATTAACCCAGTGATTGAGAAAATGCATCATAGGCATGCAATCCAATGGAGGCAATGTCTCAAATGAATTTCCCATTCCCAAGTATGTCAAGTTAACAATGAAGATTAGCATCACAGATTTCTAGAATGTAATTCAAGATGAAAGTAACTCCTGAGAGGTATAGAGGATCCACTTAAGAGTTATCTGGATTATCTCATATAGCAAACGCCTACATAAGCAGGCCAGCCCCTAAACATAAGAGCAGCTGAAATAAAGTTGGGTTTTGTCATGTGGACGTCTTCTGTGGGATGAAATAGGAGGCAAGGAATTATAGCTTCATTGTTATAGGTTGTCTTGAAATGTGAATTCATTAATAGATGCTGGGGGAGAAGGAATCTAAGCTAAATCTCAAACAGGAATTTAATATGCAGAATCTTTAATGTTTTCACTAAAGCAATAAAAAACAATAACTCCAAAGCAAGTGAAATGAATGAAGTTAAATCCCGAGTCCTGGCCTTTCTTAAGATTCTAGCAGACTCCTTTAGCTAATAACCAGAACTAGAAGCTGGTTTCTTCTGGGTTCCCTTCTGCACTCCTCATCACTACAGGGGGCCTCCAGTCTGATGTCTGAGTTTAGGTTCTTAATATGTACCTCCATTTCTGCCCATGTCTTCTCATTTCCTTAAATGTTTTTCTAATTTGTGATCTTCACATGAACCTCTGAGCAGCACTGCCCTGACCTATGCTCTAACTCAAATGCTTCCCATGCATGTGCTTGATTCTGCCCGTGGCTTTGTTTGAGGCCTCAATTCCTGAATGGATTCTCTTCGTGTCATTCTGATGCTTCCGAGCCAAGAGGCATGGGACTTACCCTGACTTTCTACAGTTTTGTAAGGCTCCTTCTGTGGTTTAACTCAAGTTCCTATGCCTTGTAGAACTTTGTCCAACTTTGCTATTCCTTACAAGCTTCGGCCTTCATCTCTTTCATAAGCTCTGTTCCTTCCAGTTGTGAGACAATTGCTTCTCCATCTTTTCCTTTGCTTTCCAGTACCCCTACCCCCAGGCAAACTCACCATTTTTTGTTCCTTATCTGGTTCTACTCAGGCAAGAAAGGGCTCTTTAAATTAACTATTGCTCTTGGCTGCAGCAACTCCCAGCCCCAGTCTTTATGAAATGATACGCACACTCCCCACACCCTCCTAGATTCTGCCATTGTTTTTACTGCTGAGTCAAAGATCAGTCATTTAATCTGAGTGTTCTTTACAACTTATCATTCTGAATCTGAATTACTTTGAAACTAAAAGGAGGGCTATTAGTAATTGTTACATAATCGCAGAGCAAAGCCAATACTATCCAGGCATGCATTGCATTCTTATCATGACCATGCTTTTAGCAGCCAATTTGAAGCAATCTTCCCCTTGGCTAGGATTGTATCTGGGGCACTGCTTTTGGAAGCAAGAGTTGGATATAACACCCTGACCTGTGAGTGAACTCATGATGTCAGAAAGAGCTTGGTGATTGATGCTTGGTACTCCCGCCCACACAGCTTTCAAAAGTGAGGCAACACACCCAACCATTGACCTGGAATAGTTCAAAGATCCCAATTTTCTTTTCTTTGTCTTTCCCTCAAAAAAACCCACTGAGCTAGCCAGTCATGTCCAGTTTTGCTCTACCTGGGATCTGTGACTCAATAGTCCTCATTAAAACAGATGCCAAATTTGCATTCCCTTCACCTCTAATCTCTCCCCAGGAAATGGGCTGAACTCTATATATTAAGTGAAGAGATATTAGTGTATGAGACAGAGGAAATAGTTGGTGATTTAAATACTACAGACCACGCAGCTTGTTTGGAGGATGCAGCTGCAAAACGACAAGGATAAAGAGCAACTCTGTGCTAGGAGATAATTAAAGAGAAGAGATCAGTGCTACAAAATGAAGCCTGTTATTTCAAGTCTATCCAGGAAGCTCTTATGCCTGTTGTAGGGTGTAGTGAGAAGACAGAGATGAGGGAGAAATATACTATGTAAAGACTGTGGTCTTAGAATGCTTGAGTTCATTCACTAGCTGTATCCTATACTCACCTCTCTTTCAGTTTTAGTCTTCCCACCTATGTAATGGGGACAATAATACACACTGATTAGCTTTGTAATGAAGGTATTCCTGCCTGGTAACATGTGGCAGTCCAGTGTGAAGTAAAATGTTTTAGGAGCTTGAATTGAGTAAATATTTCTTTCTTTCTTTCTTTTTTTTTTTCTTTTTTGACCTCCGCTAGATTTTTTGTTTTCAGAATCCTGAGTTATGGACAAACCTATTACTAGTGAGAACCTTAAAGGCCATTGATTACAAACTATGAGAGCATCACTAGACCTTGTGAAGACCATTGCCCAGGAAATGTTAGGTCTGTGGCTTGTTGATACTGTTTCTTCAGAAGTGGGATGCATGCTCTAAGGTCTTGGCAAAAAGCTGAGTAAGTCTATGGGACAATCTAGATGCCATGATACATGCCTATGATGATGATACACACCTATGATGATACACGCCTATAATCCCAGTACTTGGGAGACTGATCCAGAAGGATCATGAATTCCAGGAAAGCCTAGGTATGAAAAAAGCAAAGGCAAACAAACAGAAACCCCAGAGTCCTGAGTCTATGTTATCTAGGCTTGCCTGAAATTCTTTGTTTTTATTTTTTAGTATTTAAAACATTTAAATGTAAATGTATTTTAGCACATTCCCCCCATCCCCTAAGTCCTCCCAAATGTTTTCCCTTTCTCTACCCATACAACTTTACATATTTTCTCATAAGAAACCAAAATCAATACAACTTCCCCCAAAACCAACAAATAAAATCTCTCTCTCTCTCTCTCTCTCTCTCTCTCTCTCTCTCTCACACACACACACACACACACACCAAAAACAAAATGAAAAACAAAACAAAACAATACAAAAAACTATGGAGTCCATTATATGTTGGTCAAGGACTCCTGAACATGAGGACTGTCCTAGATGCGTTGATACACCCTGTGCCCCTCTATTAGAGAAAATTGATTTTTTCTTTCCCAGCAGCAGGTATAAGTGACCGTTCAGTTTCTAACCTTTACCCTAGTGGTATGTTTTTATTCATATATGAATAAATGTTTATATATGAATGAATAAAAACATAACACACACACACACACACACACACACATATATATATATATATATATGAAATAAAACAAAAACAATAAAAACAAAGTTGAATAAGACAAATCAACAGAAGGAAAAGAGCTCAAGAGAAGGCACAAGAATGAAAGACCCACTCATTAGTACACTCAAGAATCCCATAAAAACACTAAATTGGAATCCATAATATATTCTCAGAGGACCAGGTGCAGAACCTTGCAGGCCCTGTGTATGATGCTTTAGTCTGAGCTTTTCTCACATTGAGTTTTTGCCAAAGGGACTCTATGGGAATCTCCAAACAACCAAGACTGTGGTTGCTCTCCACAAACTGACAGTAAGGTCGTATAACTGAAGACAATACCTATACAGCTCATTGAGGATGGAGATGTTGAACCAGTGACTACATAGAGTTTTTAACCTTAGGTTTCAGCATCCTCATTACAGGAACATACCCTGAATACTTTTGGAAGAGAAACTTAAGCAACAAACCAGCCACAAACTCTTTACCTATAATAGTGTACCACCTGCAAGATATGCTAGGGCAATAATGGCACAGAGCTTGTCGGAGTAACCAACCTGTAACTGATTTGACTTAAGGCCCACCTCATGAGATGGTCCCCATACCTGACACTGCTTGGATGACCAAGAACTTAAAACCAGAGAGCCCAAGGACCTATGTAAAACCAAGGAACACTGGTCTAAAAAACAATGCAGTGATAAAATGATTCTTAATAAGATTCTGCTATACTCAGGTCAGTTCCTTGTTCAGCCTTCATCAGAGACACTTCCTCCTTCAGCAGATGGGACCAAATACAGAGATCCACAGTCAGTCATTATGTAGCGAGTGAGGGACCTTGGAAGACTCAGCTCTAATAAGATGTCTCCATCAAGTCTTGCTTCTCAGAGCTCAGAGAACATCACAAATGAGGAGGCAGAAAAGAGTATAAGATTCAGAAGGAATGAAGAATACCAAGAAAACAGGCCCTCTAAATCCCCATGAGTCAGATTTCTTTAACATACAGCTTTCTAGATGTTTAAATGAGCCAAAATGGAACATGAATTTCTAGGATGGGACCTTGTCTTATGCAGAGGTCTCTGTATATTTGTAGGGTAATTTTAGAAAACCAGTCACCCTTGGCATGCTTTGGCAATTACTGTCCTAATAATTTTTATAGATTTGAAAAATGTTTACATTATAATATTAAATGAGCAAGCAAGCTATAAAATTTTTATGTAGCATAAAATCATGATTAAACCATATTTAAGAGACTGGCAAAAATATATTAAAAGATTAACATACAAACTAAAAGCAGGGATCTCTAAAAATCATGAGGATCCACTGTGAAGACTCACCTCACTCCCTGTATTTTCTACAATAGATTTTTTTACTGTCTCCTGTCATCATTCTTTCAGTTAAGCAATCACACAAAGGTTGGATTCCTTTCTAGCTACCATGTCAGATCCTCCTAAGTGAAATATGTGTCTCATTGTATCCTGTGAAGACAGAACTATAAAAAGCCTCCAGGAACACTTGAGGGATTCTGAGGGCAGTGAAAGCCACAAGAAAACTACACTAACTTGTAAGACTGCTAACCAAAAAATATAAGCATGAGCCATGGAAGACTGCATGGACAAATGAAGAAAGATAGATTTCCAAGCCAAAGATGTTTGAAGGTTGGCTTTCTTGAGACCCCCCAAAAGTAGAGAAAATGCCAATCACAGACCATCCACACATGGTGGACACAAATGTGGGTCCCAACTTACCCTTCTGCTCTGGGCTAGCCTTCTGGGAGGCATCCTGGGATTTATTTATGTGAGAACAGTGAATAGGACTTGGTTACCTGTGATCTCCTGAATCCCAGGCACTGCCCTAAATAGACCAAATTGACAAAAACAAATGGCAGGAAGAAGAATTATCAACGAATGATGTGGTTTAATCAAACTCTTTAAGCCATGGGGCAGGGTGTAGGGTCATTTTATACACTTGAAATATGGATTGCCTTGCTTTACTCAGTAGGAGGCTTGACTTCATTGCTTATACCTTAGTGCTTTGGAGTGTGTTTCTTAACCTATCTGTGCTCTGATGGCAAGATAAAATGGGATAATAGTGATGTAACTCATTGAGCTGTGAAGATTAAATGAGGTGTTGTGTATAAGACTTAGCAGTGGGACCTTTATAAGCTGTGTCATTAGTATCAACAAAGAAGGAAATAATACCTGTCAAAGGTTATCAGCTTTCCCTAATCATCAGTGTTATGGTTTGAATGCTCATATCTCTCCACAGTTTACACTTTGATCCCACCAACATGAAGGAATTAAGAAGCAGTACCTTTGGGGAATGATTCAGTTATAAAGACTTTTGCCTTTATGAATGGAATTAGTGTCTTTATCCCAGAGCACAGTCTTGCTCCATCTCTGTGCCACAGTGAAAGAAAGTAGTCTAATAAACCAGGAACCAAGTCCTGACCAGATATCTGATCTACCCTTGGGAGAAGTCTGTAAATGCCACCCTTTCTTACCATATTAGCACATTAGGAAGTGTCATCTGTGAGGAGCAAGCCCTCTTCAAGCAAAAATCTGAGGCACTCTGAGCTTGGACATTTAAGCCTCTAGTAGTGTGGGCTGCAATTCTGTTGCTGCAATTACTGTGTCCATGATATTTTGCTTGAACAGTCCAAAGGCATATGGGAATTCCATCCTGATTCTGAACTTCAGTTAATGTGTAACATTATCACCTTGGCAGAGAGCTGTTACTTGAGTGATCCTCCTGCTTCTCCAACACTGTGAGCTGGAGTACAGTTATCAGTTGGGTTGAATTGACCTTCGCTACTAGATGACACAACTCTAACTTGGGGCTTCTGTTACTCAAGTCTTGCCACAATAATTCTCTATTGCAGGCACACAAAAAGAAACACTTCTGTTGCTGATAGCCAGTGAGTAGGCTACCACTCTGAGGTGCTTTAAGAGCTCACCTTTGCTTGGCTTCAGGCTGTCGGTTATTGAGATTATGCTCCTCAGAGCCTTCATCTTGAGATTCAGGTTGAAGGCTCAAGTGTTCACAAGGAATGTAGGAAACTTTCTGTTCTTCTGAAAAGATTAACTTGAAGCACACTGTCACTTATAGTGATGTTCCATGTGCCAAAGCAAGTTATATGGCCAGTGCACACACTCTTTGCAGGATAGTCACAGCAGTTGTGAAGAGGAAAGTACACATGAACAAGTAAATACCATGCCTCTGCCCTCTAAGGAGAGAAAAGAATTTTAGTTAAGAACAGAATTCATACCAGGTGAGCATGCAATAAATTTCAATTACATTGTGCTTGGCTATTCTCAATGCAAGGCCCTCATACTTTGAAAGTTCAATCAGACAAAACCAGCCAACCAACCAACCAACCAACCAACCAACCAACAAATAAGCAAAATGTCCGTCCAGATGCATTAGTACATAACACACAGGAACTGAGACACAAATGCATGCTCAGAGCTAATGATTGACACCCTTCCAGATTTCCCATAAGGCCCTTTACACAGAGCTTGGGGGTGGGTGCTTCTGACAGAATGGAAGACAGAAGAGGCCAGGGTCACTTGCAAGCAGCCAGGCTCCCCATCTATGGCTCAGAACTGGATTTTACTAAAGGAATGAAGGCTTTTTCTGTGGTTTAGAGTTCAGAGCTTTCTCCAGAATGCCACTTGTTACTCTGACTGTTCTACAGTTTTGGCCTACTATACAAATATGTTCATGTACACAGTCATTGCTGAAAACATCGCTCCCTAAAATAAGCAGTTAGATAAGCAGGTAGATCAATGAATGGGTGACTGCAAAATTACCTAGCAGGAAAGCAGAGGTTATGGCGGGTAGCTGAGTTGAGTCAGGACAGACCTCAGCAAGACTCCCAGAGATGGAAGTATTAGCTGAAATACTTCCTATGCCTTCTTACCTTTCTGTCACTAAACTAGTGACATTATTATTTACCACTGACACAAATAAACACAGAATGCTGGCCTTCTCTTTTGGCCCATTAGGGAGAGTTCACGTCTCCAGCAACCTTACTTGGCAAGGTTTAGTCTTATGAGTCCAAAGAGTGGGAGGATTTATCCTCTGGGCAGGCTGAGTGCTCACTGGGGTAGAGCCCCTCAGTTGGATACTTCTTTGGGATGTCAGATGTTGCCTCTCCCTAATGGATATGCAAGTTAGTCAGTGGGACTCACATCTGTTTTTTTTTTTTTTTTTTTTCCAAAGAGACAAAATTAATGATTGAAATAACAGCTTTCTTAGGAAGGGTCTATGCTCAGTGATAATGTATAGTGTTCACTCAGGAGAGAGAAAGAGAGAGAGGAGACATCATCCATGCCAGGGAGAGAGAGACAATGCTCTTCTGTTTGGGGGACACTTGTCCTCTCAAAGTCCCTTTGCAAATTTTGTCTAGTCATCCTGTCCAGTGTGTAACATATCACAATGACAATGTTAATAATTATTAATGACAATATTAATAACTAATTATAACTACCCTTCTATCAGGTACATTTATATGTAAACACTACATTTCATTCTCCTGATGATTCTGGGGGACGGATCCTCCTAGAAGGTCCATGTTATAGACGAGGTAGATAGAGCTGCCCAGAAGCTGCCTGCCAGGGAAAGGAGAAGTCAAGCTGCTTGGCTCCGGCTCTCACATATTACACACTACATCATAAGGCTAGCACTTTTTCGTTGCTGTTGGCTAAATGGAGACATGGATGAAGGAATAAAAATAAGAGCAAATGGCTTTTTGTCAGAGAATGGGAAGATCAAATAGAAATACCTCAATCAGGACAGGGGAGAAAGGCTCTGAATCCATTTAGTTACCTCCTCCCTAAAGAACACCTGCTTTTGGAAGGTACTCTGGTTTAGGTTCCAGCTCTGTCATAAGGCCATCCTGTCCATGTCCCTAGCATCCAACAAAACAGCTGTTTTGGAAATAATTGATGAATGAATGGACGGCTATGTGTGGATGGGGAAGGGCATGAAAGCAGTGATGGCCTTTGGTGCAAGAATTCAATCAAAGCCTTTTTTATAAGGGATGTGGAGAGGAACCCATCACAAGGACAAGAGGAAGTTCAACGCTCAGAGGACACGACTGAGGACATGCGCTCAAAGCAGGGAGAGCAGAGTTAGCAGGATGTCTGAGCTCTCACATTCCAACTACCTCCCTTGCCCAGGCTGTGGCGAGAAGAGGACGGATGCTACTCGGTGCTTCCCAGAGTCTCAGGAATGCCAGTGTAAGCAAAGTAGTCTGGGGCAGGTCTTTGTCCATTTGTCCTCCTTCTTTCTCCCCTCCACCAACTCCAACTTACTTTTCATTTATTTTTAATATAGGAAATGTTCCATTTTTGAACATGATTCAAAAAGACATAAATTCCCAGTTTGGGGTCAGCAGTTGAAACCTCTGGAAAATGGCATGTGACAGATATGATTTCTTGTTTCTTGAGAATCGTAATGGCAAAAATATTTCTTTACTATTTCAAACTGGAGGTGAGGATCCATGGCATACCGTCAAAAGACTTTCACAAACAAGAACTCTTGAATAGATTATTTTTTATTTCTAAATTAACAAGCAGAACACATATGAATCTTATTTCCCATAAATTTCACATGGCTTTTCTGTTGAACTGGGATTTATAAAATTGGCGAAGCATCTGGGGAGATTGTATGATGCCAAAATATTTGAAATATGATTTGAATTTTTGCCTAATTTTTGCCCAATTTAATAATTGATAACTTATCATTCTCCTTGGGGTGGGGGGTAGAAGAAGAGTCATTATGCATAGCATAGACCTTGAAAAGTCCGGAAATTTTACCAGTGTCTGGTTCTGCTGCTATTAATATTAACTTAGACATATGAAATAGTATGGAGACTTTATTTGCTATCGATTCCTTGGATGGTGTTTCCGCTTTCATGAGCTGAAATTTTAAAATGTCTGTCATGGTGTCCCAGTGAGCATTGCGTGAGGAGAGTAGTGCTGAGCATGAAGCTGGACACAGTTTGTGATCCATAGATGTGTTTCCTTTCTCTCTTGGATGCAGCAATCCACTTCAGGCTTGAACTAGCCAGATCAACAACCCTCTATAGTGAGGATGCCCAAAGCAGAGGTGACATAGAACAAGGAATACTGTCCATGTGTTCTGCACTCAGTAGGCACAAAGTAAATTCTTGTTAGGTAATGCAGGGAATAGTGAGTCAGATAACAAAAGGGCAGTCAAGGGTCATACTGTTTGTGCACTGGGCATAACTGTGCCCCTCAGTAATGTAACGCAGGGTTGTTGTGTGTGGCAGTCTTAATGACAAGGATCTCTTGGAGCAGTGATATAATGTATTGTTTTAAATTAAAATTTTATTGTAAAGAATGTTTAAATAAAAAAAAATCCCATATTCACTTCAGCTTGAGTTCTATTCCATTTTTTCTGTTTCCTGATTTCAGTTTTCAAGTTCTGATTTGTCTTAGCCACTTTGTCCAGGGGTATATTTGTATAGTTATGGGCATCACACAGGAACTTGTAATTATCCTCTTGAAGGTTAATGAGATGCTTAAATTCTTTGGTAAAATTTATAATGGTTCCTTTAAGTTCTGTGTCTTGGGGATCATCTGGGTAGTTCTCATTAGATAACACTCCTACAGGACTGGTGGGAGACATGTCATCTTGACTTTTCCTATTGTTTTTGACTTTGCTTGTGTGTCTGATGTGAGGCTGCAACTTGCCTTAGGTTGAAGTAATACATGTTTTTCATCACCAAAGCTAGGCCAAGTAAAGCTGGTACTTGAGGCTGTTGATTTGACCAAGGCCAGGCAAGGCCAGTATCTACAGCTAGGGCTGTGGATGTGGAGATGGCAGAAGGCAGATGAAGTGTTGGGAGAAGGGTAGAGTGACCTACCACACATAGATGGCTTGCAAGCCAGAGATCTGGAGTTAGGCCTTTTGGTGTGGAGTTCAAGTTAAGGGTGGGTAGAGGGAGGGATGGGAGACGGAAGGGCTCCCAAAATAATACAGGCTATTGTTGTTGCCCTTTGTTACATTTCAAATGTTGAGGGTAAGTCCCAGTTGCTGAAGACACCTCATAGGACACAGGGGATTTGAGCTGTTTGTAACCTGAAAATCTCTTTTCTGAGGTCTATTTTTTTATAGAAAAAGAAGTTACTATTCAGGATGACAAAGTAGTGAAGCATTCAATAGTCTTATCTGTCTGAGATGCCCACAAATCACAACAATGACCAATATAGTAAAGCATCTGTAAAGTGGCAATAGTGGCATTCCTATCTTGATGGTAACCAACAGCTGCCTAATTGAACTTAGGCATACTCAACAGGAGGGAAATTATGACAAGTACTAGGAACCTAACTAATTGTCCAGAGCTAGTGAGGCTGTGGATCTTAGAGAAGAGCCTATTACTATCACTTTATAGACAAACATGATTCTATCATCTATCTATCTATCTATCTATCTATCATCTATCTATCATCTATCTATCAATCTGCCTACCTACCTGTTTTACATGCCAACATGATTTTCCCTTTTCTCCTCTCTCCCATTCCTTCCACCATTCTCTTGCTTTGCTCCACCCCATACCCAATCTACTACTCCTCTGTTTCTCTTCAGAAAATGGCAGGCCTTCCATGATTATCAGCTATCCATAGCATATGAAGTTGTAGTTAAGATTAGGCATGCCCTCTCCTATTAATGCTAAATGAGGCAACCCAGTAGGAGGAAAGGGCCCCAAAGGCAGGCAACAGAGTCAGAGACAGCCTCTACTCCTGCTTAGGAGTTCCACAAGAAGACCAAGCTACATAACTATAGCGTATACACAGAGTGCCTAGATCAGTCCCATAGACTAGCATAGTTCTTAACTGCATTCAAAGCTTATCCTATACCCACAAATGAGTGTAGCTTCTTCTTGCAGCAAACAGAAGCCATTACAGAAAACCACCACAACTGGTCATTATGCAGAGGACAACTGATTTGGGGGAGCAGAATCCCACATACATGTACAACACAAGTCCTGTGCCTGAGGCTCAGAGAACATTAAGGGTGAGAGGTCGTAAGATAGCAAAAGGCAGAAGATCAGGAAGTCAGCTGTGAAACTGTGTCTCCTAGAATTGATAGGGAAGCCACGTCCTTAATACCTCAAAAATATACCTGCTAAGCAGAGCCTGAAATATGACAATACCAATGGACATGATAACCTGGTAACAAGGAGGCCATCTCACTGGGTTTCAACCATAGACAAAGAATTTCAAGCAACTAGTAACCAACTAACTTACTGAGAGAGGGAGAATAATTATTTCCCAGGGACAAACTCTTAAGTTTTTATCCAATAAAAAGTGCTTAGCTCTGAAATTATATACATCGAAGCAACACTAAATTAACTCCATAGGTTGAAAACACAACACACACACACACACACACACAGAGAGAGAGAGAGAGAGAGAGAGAGAGAGAGAGAGAGAGATACACATATGCATTTATGTGTGTATATGTATACATACAGAGTCATAGGCGTAGGCATAGGCATAAACATAGACATAGACAGATAGGAACTTAGGGTTTGGAGAGGAAAAACACTCTATTGAATTTTGAGTACATTCAGTTCAACAGGCCAGAACAAAAAGAATACTTTCCTCAGCAGAGGTCCTATATATATATGTGTGTGCAATAAATGATAGTTCGCTTCTTCTCCTCGTTTTTCTTTTTCTCTTCCTCTTCCTGTTCTCCTCATTCACCATCCTCCACTTTCATCACTCATATTTGAAATTAACATTATTGGAGTGGTCTTGCCTGTTGAATTCTTGTCAGGATTAAGTGGAAACCAGTCAGATAAGTATATCACACCCATAAATATTGTATAAGTTGTTAATTTATTTCCAGGTGGCACATCCATGATGGACAGAGACTTGGCAGGGCAAGGTAGCATAACAATCATTTTTATTTGGATCCAGACAAGGTATTTATTTCCTTTCAAGGGAAATAAACAACTCATGTACCTTTGTTGCTTTTCTTTTAGAGCACTGAGTTTTGCTTGCCTTTCTGAGGCATTTCAAGTTTCCTCAACTTAGAAGTATTCAGATAAACTATGATAGAAAACATTGTCCTTCCTGCTGTGACAAGATTCCTCATTCTAGGAATGATCCTGGATACTGCAGATCTCCTTAGTCTAAAATAAGAGCTTACTTATTTAAAGGCAATGTCTGAAACTTGAATGCATGGAGGCATAAATAAAAGATGCCTGGTGTTCACAGGGCATATGCTAAATGATTTTCAGTGACTTCACATATAGTATGGAAGACTGAGCCACACGTGTGTACCAATGCTAGGTGCCCTTTCTAGTATAGCACTGGGCTGGCACTGTGCTGTGGCTGTATAGACTCATTGCTGCTTTGGATGGGTGTAAAAACTAGACACATCTCTGGGGTTCCTAGTTGCATTTCTTCTAGTTTATGTGATCTTAATAACAGAAGCTAAGCTTAGCTCTCATTCCTGAAGACAGTGTAAAAACTCCTGGGCAATAGTTTTTGGAGCCTACAGAGAATGGCTTTTCAGCAGGAGGCCTGTTCTGAGCCTGACAGTGGCAGTGTGGAGAAAGAGCAGCTCCAAGGTTCTACCTCTCCAGAAGATGGCTTACATTGCTCCTTACTTCTGTCTTGGTGTCTCTTCTAGCTTCCTCCCTCCTGAAATCCCTCCAGGCCTGCCCAGACTTTCTCCCAGCAGCCACTTTCAATGTAGACTCTCTCCCTATAGTCATGATTTAGGACTAAGTTGGGGCAACTTAGTGATGGGTGAGATTAGGTATCTGCTGACCTTTCTAGGAGGAGATGAAACTTATTTTAGGTTAGAATTAATATAAGCTACAATCCTCTCTTACTCCTGTTTCAGTGTCAAGTCATCAATCCCTTTAATTCTTTCATTAATTGTTCCTTTACAAGGAGCTTTGTTGTGTTATAATGCACACATCACATGATTTGTCCATTTAAACTATTCAACAGTTTTTAGAGTCTTTGCAGAATTGTTCAACCATCACTGTAATCGAGTTTCATTCAACCATGGTTGTTTGGGGACCATTTTATCAGCAAAAGTAGCAGTGTCCTGGTGAGCATACCCCTCAATATGGTGCTAGTACAGCAACTCTGAAGGGCTGCATGACTGTCTGTGTGGTGTAGAATCCTTTAGATACCGCTGCTGACACCAACAGGAAACCCTGCTGGCTGTCACTATCCATCCCTTGGACTTGGGTCACACTTCCAATCCTCACTTTGCATCCTCACTGCCTCCACCCACCCTCCTTGAACATTCCCTTGCACCTGACTCTGCCAATCTCTTACCAATTACCCCCTTTCCCCATTCTCCTCCCATGCACCCCAATCCATTTTTCCACAGAATATTGCATAATGAGTACTCCTATACAGATTTGTTAGATCATATTATTCTGATATGCACAAGCCCTCTAATGGCTTAGAGTAATATTATAAGCTCTTTATTTTTACCATACAAAGTGTTAAATCACCACTGTTGACCTTTTGGCAGCCATTAGCCACATGTGACCGCTGAGCATTTTTGAAGTTGTTTCACATTGAAACACAGATATAAAACATCTAGGTAACATTTGTATGACTATTATTGGTCGAAGTAATACTGTTTTAGATTTGTTGGATTAAATAAAAATATGCTTTTAAAATAAGTTTCACCTGTGTTCATGTATCTGTGCATGTGTGAGTGCATGTGTGAATGCATGTGTAAGTGCAGGTGTGAGAGCATGTGTGAGTGCCTGTGTAAGTGCAGGTGTGAGTGCATGTGTGAATGCAGGTGTGAGCACAGGTGTGAGTGCAGGTGTGAGTGCATGTGTAAGTGCAGGTGTGAGAGCATTGTGAGTGCATGTATAAATGCATATATAAATACACATGTGAGTGCATGTGTAAGTGTATGTGTGAGTGCAGGTGTGAGAGCATGTGTGAGTGCATGTGTGAATGCAGGTGTGAGCACAGGTGTGAGTGCAGGTGTGAATGCATGTGTGAGTGCATGTGTGAGTGCAGATGTGAGAGCATGTGTGAGTGCATGTGTGAATGCAGGTGTGAGCGCAGGTGTGAGCGCAGGTGTGAGTGCATGTGTGAGTGCATGTGTGAATGCAGGCATGAGTGTGGCTGTGAATGCATGTGTAATGCAGGTGTGAGTGCATGTGTGAGCACATGTGTATATTCCTGACCTGAGGATCACCATCTTTCTTCTTTTTCCCATTCTTCATATGGTAGGGTACCTTTCCTTGTCTATCTGCCAGTCTTGGCTTGGATGGCTCCTTTTGTTCATTCATGCTCCAGCTAAATGCCAACTACTCTGAAATGTCTGCTCTCAGCATTCTATGTAAAGGCCACGCTATAATTTGTATTGCTGTAGCCTCCTAAGGAAAACATTTTTTTGCGCAGCACAAATCATGGGCTGACATCTTCCTTCTTTCTTAATTTTTTCCTCACCTTGTCATCTTTTCTCATCTTCTCAACATCATTTTAACACAGCAGGCACTTGTCTGATTCATTGTTGTCTCCTTGTGTCTGGAATGTATGCTGGCATGCAGATAGAACTAAAGCAAAATTTGTTGAGTGAATAAATATGCTTTTAACTCATAGATGCTGTCAAAGCAAAACAGTTGGCTAAATACTTGTTAAACCTGACTTATTTGTCACATGTTGACAAAATAACTACATATACACTGTTTTACAGGCATGTATTCTATCTATATATCTCATAAATAGGCATACCATGTCATTTGGACCTACAAATTATGGTCTGTGGATCAAATCTAGCTTGCTATGTACTTTACTATTATAAATAAATATGAATGGGATCATAGTCATATTTACTTGCTTGTATTTTTTCTCTGACTTCTTTTACACCTTAAGGCAGAGCTGAGACATTTTTAGAGGGACCACATTTTCCAGGACTTGCCTCTGGCTCTGTGGAAGTTTACTCAATCATATAGCAAATGAGAGGCAGCTTAGAAGGACTATAGTCTCTCCAATATATCAGGTATACTCCCGAAGAACATAAACTTAAATAATAGGTATGGATTCAGCTTCAACACAAGTTTCTGCTCTTCCTTAAAATCTTCCCTAAGCTCTCCAGCAGCTCTGTGGCTGTGTGAACAACCCCCTATGAAGACTTTCATGTCTATCTGAACAGGTACTATGACTGGGAATTTAGCAAGGTACGATGTAGAACTGAAGTCCAGACCCATCTTCTAATTTAGCTCCAGAATTTGGAACAGAAAGTCCTTTACACTCCCTATTTACACACTTCAAAAATTCAGCCCAATTATTCTGTCTTCTTTTGGTCTTAGTTTTTGCTTCAAGCATTGGTAATTAATGTCAAGTCATACAAGGCTGACTTGAAGGCATCTGGCACCCAACCAAGCTATTAAGGAGTCTGAGGAGTCTGTATCAAATAAGAAAATAGTAATGGTCTTTTGTTTAGCCATGATATCCAGAAAATTAAAGTTATGCTTAAATCTTTTTGCTTTTTTTATGTTGGTTAAGAGTTATTTTTATATAGTTCTCCTAGCTGACCAGCTCACTGGAATTATGTCTATTTGTTTGAAAAGCTTCCCAAGCCCCATTTTCCTATCCTCAGTGAAATAGAAAAGACCTTAAATAGACCCAGGAGCACCAAGATAAGCATGTCTCAAAAGAATTATTTATAATAATAAAACTTTTTGTGGACTCAATTTGTTCCCTTCAGACTTTGTCTCCCTCCACTATATAGCCTTCTTCTTTGGTCTTTTAATGTTCATTGCTTAGTCCTGATCCCAAATCCCTCTTCTGATGTTGTTGCCTTACCTACTCTGATGCTATACATAGCCATCCTTTGGGCTTGGCATTTCAGTAACCATAAAACTCAACTTCTGGATTCTGATGGGTCACTTAGGAATGGTGTGAAGAAGCTAAGACTGGGCTGCAGAGAAGGCTTAAGTGGTTAAGTTCACTTGTTGCTCTTGCAGAGGATCTGAGTTTAGTTTCCAGCACTGGCATGGTGGCTGCAACCATTTGTATATTAAGTTCCCGGATTTCTGACCCCATCTTCTGACTTCTGAGGGCATCAGACATGTGTGAAGTACACATACACATGAGCACAACATGAAGAAAATAAAATGTCAAAATACAAAGAAAGAGAGAAGCTAAGCTAGAGAGAGTAGCATCATGTCACCCATGTGTCTCACAATCTGAGGTAAAGTCCCAGATGATGCTTAGAACAAGAATATAAAGGAGAAGGTGCAGTGAGCAGACCCCTCTGTGCAGTGAGCAGGGCCCTCTGTGCAGTGAGCAGACCCCTCTGTGCAGTGAGCAGACCCCTCTGTGCAGTGAGCAGGGCCCTCTTCCTATCTGTTTCTGAGGGAAGTGGAATCAGACACTTTCTTTGTCCTGGATGTATGGTTCAGGGTGTGACTAGAACTCTGTATGGTTGAGAAGGAGGCAAAGAGAAGAACAGGGATGGTTCACCTGCCTTTGCTCAACTCTGGGCAGGATGAGAGAGTGGATATTTTGATGGTTGCCTTAGTGTGCTGTTTTATAGTCTCATTCAATCCATTCTAAAATGCATGAAATATCATCTGCTTGGTCTTCCATGAAAGAACACATTAGCCAAGTTGTTTATTGTGTGACATTTGAGCTAGGAGCTGTCAAAACCAATCTGTCCATTTAATTGATTCTGGCTTATTTCCAAAATGTGAAATTTAGTTATTTACTGTTAGCTATTACACCTCTTTCAGTCAAATTTGAATTTTCACAGGTCATAGTAGATCACAAATGGTGTAATTCCATAGCACAAATATTTACAAGCTGAGAGTAACTGAATCTATGAAGGTGCTCAGCTTGGGATCTCCTCCAGCCCAGGAGTGCTAAAATGAAACTAAATTAAATTTCATTCACCATTGAGAAAAGGTGGAATGGGAACATGCCAGAGCTAGCTTTCTTTGTGTAAGTTTTTCTTGCTTGACAATGGAAGTGTGTGCATGTGTGTGCGTGCGTACGTGTGTGCTTGCGTGCGTGCGTGCGTGTGTGTGTGTGTGTGTGTGTGTATGTGTGTGTGAAACTGCTGGTAATACTTATAATTGCTTCCTTCAAATAACACGCCCTTTTCATTTAATCCTTTATAATATTTGTGGTGGTGCCTTTCTTTACATTAGGGAGGCCTGATTCAGAGGAAAAAGTCTTTTATAGGCAGCCATCACTCAGAATGCATCTGCATGTGCTTGGGTGTTCATGGGTATGTGCAAATTTGTGTTCATGTGTCTATGTGTCTAAGCATGTGTCTGCATGTTTTTTCCTATGCATAGAGGGATGTTAGAGCCAGATGAACTTATGGTCACCTTTAGTGTCACTTTTTTTCTATCAGGCCTGCTGGTATGCTAGAATTCAGGTATGGTATGATATTGCGTGATATATCTTGGTCAATTATCCATTAGATTGGATTAAGAGAAGCCTAGGTTAGCAAAACACAGTTGTACAGTAGCATTCCAGAGACATTCTGTGTTCAAAACAACCTCCCCCCACAACAAATGGCAGTGCTGGTGATAATGTCCTTAAATAAAGGACTTGGAGCAGGTAGACAGAAGGATTGTTATTGTGTAATAGAAAGCTAAAGTCAACATTCCTCATGAAACTGGGAAGGCAGGTTTCCATCTTTCAGAAAAGTCACCTTTCCTTTTCATGCCAATGGTCTAGTTCCTGATTATCAGCAGATCAAAGTCCCCAGACCGAATCCCAGTCTGTTCTGTCTATCCCTTTCCTCCTCCTACTGCCTGTTCCCTTAGAGTTGTTCCCCTGGCCACTGCTCTTTGCCCTTGAGGGATAGCCTGGAAGTCTGATTCCCCAAATAAACTTTTCTTTGAACATGCTGTGTGCTCTGGTTTGGTGGTTTCACATCAACCTAGCTTCTATCTGGTGCTGAAATGCACAAGGGACAACTGAGTCATCAGAAGCATGGTCTTTTCTCACTGAACCAAACTCCCAAGTTGGCCCCCTGGAAATAGATCATTTGCCTATACTGGCTGCCTCCATCTACCATATTAGGTTCCATCTATTCAGTTGCTTCTCTCCTCTATCTGCTCTACATTCTTATATCTCCTCACATAAGTATCCTCTTGGAGCTGCCTTCTCTTTCTCATCCTTTTCAGCCTGACCCTCTGAGGACACACCACCCCAGCCTCATTCACTGGTGCCGTTCAGCCCTCCTCACCTCTTTACCCTCACTCAACCTCATCCACGCTTACCTCACCCCCTCCAGCAGCTCACACTCACTCCCATGCAGACAGTCCTTAAAGCCCCAGGTAGGTCCTCGTGGTGTACTCCACACACATTTATCTTCCTCTCAGGTGGAAAGGGCCTCTGTTACTTTTTAAACACCCCCTCACCTCTGTTTTTTCACCAATGACTCCTCTACCTTCACCAGAGAATTCAGGTACCTCAAGCAGGTTATTGCCTCTTCTTGCATAGCCTCTATGTATTCTGTTCTGTTCTTAGCCCTGAGGAAAAGGAGAGAGTCTAGGTGGCTGCCAAAGCTGATCAGATGCTATTCACCACAAGGATGGTTTCTAGCCAGTGGAGGCCAAGGCAGTTTCTCTTGTGGACTCCCACTGGAATTACTAAGTTAATACTCAGAATTAGTTCTCTGGGAGGGTGGACTGAGCTAAAACTGGTTACTTGTCTCTGGGCTGGATTCCAAAAGGTCTTTTATAAGGGGGTAAATTTCAACAAATTGGGGAGGGGAGTCACCCAGAGTCCAGATGAAAGTCCTGCCAAGCTCCTCATCCAACTCATAGAGACTTTCCTTCAGGACACCAAGCAGGACTTTAATTTTCAAGAGGGAATGCTTGTCCTCAATTCTCACTTTTTTCCCCTCAGTCTGCCCCTGATAATAGAAGAAAAATTAAGAGGCTAGATAGTATCTCTCAAACCCATTAGAGAGATCTGCTGAAAATGGGATTTAAGGTGCTTAATTAAAGAGAGGAACAGGGAATGATGGAAGGGAATCCCTTGGTAGACATAAGTATTAGCTCTTGGTAGCAGCCATGAGCCATTTCCAAAGAAAATGGGGGCACTAAAGGACTCTATCTGGACCTTGCTTCCAATGTGGCAACATTAGTCACTGGGTGAATAACTGCCCACTACCATCATTTTGCCAGGACCCTGCCATAACTGTGGACAGGAAGATTGACTGACCATCTTTGCCTCTCCAAGATAGGTCAGTTGCCCTAGTTCCTCTACAAGGAGGTCCTTTGGATCTTCTGGACCTGATGGCTGAAGATTGATACTTCTCTGGAACCTCAGTCTCCATCAAAACTATCAAGATTACCATGGAAAAGACTGCAGTAACTGCCCAAGTAGTAGACTAGACTGTTGTTTTGATTAGGTTTACTTGCTGCTTACTCTGGTAAAGTGTTTCTTTCTCAGATCTCTGGGATGGTTGTTGATGGCTAGCCCTACTAGTCTGGAGCTACAAGTCGTCTTCTCTGTTTCTTCTGTGTCCACCACTGACCACTTTTTCCTCATTAAGTCTAGTCACTCAACCCTGTTACTGGGCGGGGCTCTCATGGATAAATATCATGGCTAAATTTTCCTTTTTTCATTCACCTTTTGTGAATGAAAGAAAAGAAAGAAAAATTACCTTCCTAGTGGCTGAGACTAGCCCCTCCCCCTCCCCAGTTTAGTTTTCATTTAAATACAAGTTGAGTATATTTTTCTATTTTGTCTCAAGTGAATCAATTATGCCAGTCCTTTGGAAGAAACCACAGAAATGCTTTGACAGATACCATCCTTAGGTTTTTCATCTAGCCACAGTTGAAAAGTCTGCTTTCAGCTTAAAAAATTCTGGCTTTATGTTATAAATAACTTCAGGTGCAAAAGGTGGACATGTTGCTTCCTGATGATATAAATTTGAGAGCCTTAAATAAGAATTTAGATAACCTGAGTCTAGTAAGTTGAAAAAAAAAAAACAAAACCAAAACCAAAAACTTCAAAACTGAGGTTCAGTTACCTGCCAGCCTAAATTGGCTTCTAGTATAAAGCTCAGGTCTTGCTTTTTCCTAGAGCAAATCGGCTTCCTACTGAGCTAGGTAAGCTCACAGACAGGTTTCTATGAAAAAACCAACTTCAACACTACCATGCTGTTGTTACTGACTTAGAATCTTCTTTTTTTGCTATTTCTTTACGCCCTGATGATTTTTAAAAGGCTCATTTTTTAAATGACTACTTTTATTCATCAAGCAGATGATTTCATCATGGTAAATGAAGGGATGTTTTCAGACTAGAAAAGAAAATAGAATATTTAGTCAAGTTTTGAGGGTCTGAGGAAGTAAATTAAGGCATCTGAAAATTGAGACTTGAAAGATGATGATAAGATACTGGAATTACAAAGTTCAAAATTTAACACATTACTGCCAAACTTCTTTTTAAATAAGCAGTGTTGTCATAAGCGGTTAATCTACTCTTGGTAAGAGTTATATGCATTGGCTATTAAAACCTCAAAAGTAATGAAAATTATTGTAGTCACAGCCTCAGAAAATTTAACTTTCCTTTGGTCATTTTCAATGTTTTCATGTTTATATAGATAACATTTTAGGAGTTCTTTTTGCAATGACTCAAAGGCATAAGTCTGTTTGAGCTGTTGGCAGACATTCGTTAACTGTTTTCTCTACAATGAGGATTTCCATACAGACTAAAGCAGACATGGTCCTGCTGATATAATTGAACATTTCATCACTATTTTTTGTCAAATCTTAAAAAAAAAAAAAAAAAAAAGTAACTTTTAGGGAGCCACAACCTGGATCTGTCACAACTCAAATGAGCTCTCTTGTTTTATAAAATACTCCTATTAGTCAACAGGACCACTAAAACGTAAGCTCTTCCACCTTCTGCCTATTCCTGAGAGTGGGTTCTTTCCTTGCCCTGGTCTTAGGGCATTTTTCTTCCCTCTCAACACTAAGACCACTCAACATTTTAACTTCACTTTCTGTCCATATCTATATCTGTCTGTTCCAGTGAAATGTCCACCCTGCCATTCAGGCTGTGTGAGACCTCTCCTATCCAGGCCGCCTGGGAGACTATTATAAATGATCCCCAGTCTTCTCCACACTTCTGGCAGAAACAATGGGTCCCTGAATACAATCTCATGATGTCTTCTCACTCCACCGCACTAACCCCAGGTGCTGGCTATCCATCCTAATCATATAACTCTAAACTCCTAGCTCTGTAACCCCCAAACCATGCCATCTCCCTCACCAGTACTGGTTCCTCTCTTCTCTCTGAAGATGCAAGGCAACTGCCTCTTCAACAAATGATCGCAATCCTGCCCTCCAACAGCCTGTATTAATAGCTCAATTTTGGGAAGCTTACTAGCCACAGAAGTAACCCTCCTTCTGTTGTGTTTTATAAAAGGACCAGGATATATTTTGTTAAATGTGTTATAATAAGGTGGGAGGGGTGCCTCAACTGGCCCATGCTGAGGCATTTTTTTCCCCATGAGGTTCCAGCCATATGATGGGTATAGTGAAGAATAGAATTTATTTAGGGCATGGGAAGGGGAATTGAGAAGGGAGTGGGGCCAGAGAAAGACACACACAGAGAGAAAGACAGAGAGAGAGAGAGACAGAGAGAGAGGGGGAGAGGGGAGGCTGGTGGACTGGAACAAGTGAAGAGAAAGGGGGAAAGGGAAAAGGGTTTAGGGAGAAAAAAGAGTCAGGCGGGGTGGGTCAGTCCCTTTTATAGCAAGACTGGCCTACCTGGCTATTGTTAGGTAACTGTTGGGCAGAGCATAGAGGCAATGATAACATTCCTCCATTGTGGTTTAATTTAAAGAGGAGAAGCTAGAAAGAGGTGAAGCAGGAATAGGGTCATCATGATCTTTAGCTACTTCTTGCTGACTTTGGGGTGATGTGTCTCTGTGAAACCTAAGAAAATGGGGATAGGTATGTCCAGTTTAGGAGAGTTGGCTGTTTTCTTGCTGTCCAGGGCTTGTTGGACCATCTGTGGGTAGGAAAGAGCATGTCCAATAGAAGTGTCTGTTTCTGTGAGAGTAGGCTGGAACATCTGTAGGTTGCTTCTCTCGAGCTGTCCTGGATGCAGATTTTGAGTTAATGCCTGGACTTGACAAGATGCTGAAACACACACACACACACACACACACACACACACACACACACACACGTCTATGTGTTAGAAGTAGAAGAAACCCTTAGATCTTGGTGGTTGGGGTAAGGGAAGTCTCAATATCAGGGAACAAGAAATGAATTCCACTTCTAGAATAGGTAACAGGTAGAAACTTAGGCTATTGGTTGGCAGGTGTACTTATTAAGATGGAGTCTGTTTGGTCCATGAGAGATAGATCTGAGTGGGTTTCCTGGAGCTTATAAGTTTACAAAAGAGATAAGGTTGTCAACAGCATGAATAGTCTTTACAGTGAGCATAGGGAAGACCAAAACCCTACATGGAACAGCAGGAGCAAGAAGGGCATTTTCCTTTTGTCTAGGAGACTGAATATATATATAATTTTATATTTAAGAGGCAATTAAAAGAAACTCAAAAATTTGATAATCCTGTGAGTGATAGTTGATCACATAGTTTATCATGAAAAACACCTTAAGTCTATGGTTAAAAGATAACCACAGGAAACTTAAATTTGTAGCTATGATAACTGATAGCGTGGGTTTAGCATAAGAAACACTTTAAGTATATAGTTAGAAAATAACTGAAGGAAACTTATAAATTGAACTTGTGATTTTAACAGTTGGATTGTATGGTAGAATGCTTTATTAGCACTAGGCTAAGTCATAAGAACTCGATTGGTTAATGTTGGACAGTGGCATAACAAAGGGAGGAATAGGAAGCATTAGTCACCGGAAACTGACTTTAGATAAGGAAGTAACAGAAGGTTACATCTGTGAATGTGACATCTGAACTTGTGTATTCTTTATCATGAAGCTTGAGAGCAAGGCAAACCCATCTGATAAGAGATATGGTAGCCTTAACTAGTTAACAAATTAACTATTGAGCTAGTGGGGTAGTGGACTACCTTGGGGTAAGGAGGTCTGTTCTCTAGCTGTCAAGTTGTAGTTAGCTTAGCTGTCAATATAATCAGAAATCTGAGAAGAATAAATTATAATCTCTATGTCATATATTAGTTTAAATGATAGAGGTTGGTCTGTAGTCCACTACTTAAACAGTTTCCAGGTTCCTGTGGCCTCCATCACAACTCAAGTGAATTCAGTCTGGCCATCAGGCCCAGAGATGAGAAGCTTTTTTCCTGTGGAGGAAGAATATGGGAGAAATGACTTAGGCAATATGAGATATTTAACTCTCTGATTGTCCTCTGTCCACAGTTTAGGCCAAGCCCTGGCAGCAGGCAAGGCAATGGAGTAGCGTTTGGCAGTGGTTATCATACCACAATCCAGTCTTATCGCTGTGCTCATATCCTCTCGGAGACCTTGAGGGGTTCACTGTCAAGATTTGGGGGTCTCTGTCTGTCATAGTACGCTTAAACATTTAACATTATATTTAGCAGATTTTTCACAAGATTGAGAGCTAGTATTTACTAAGCATACACGAATTAAACTTTCTGTGCTTGTTTTAAATTATTTGTTCTAGATGTAAACAAGGGAAGTATATTGTAAATTAATAGCAGTAATGACAGTAGCACACTTTTAAGGCAGTGGTCCTTAACATTTTTACTGTTGGAAATCTTTAAATTAATATTAAAATTATTATTTATAAGGCATGATAAAAAATCCTGCTGTGAGCCATCAGGGCTGGAGAGATGGCTCAGCGGTTAAGAGCACTGACTGCTCTTCCAGAGGTCCTGAGTTCAATTCCCAGCAACCACATGGTGGCTCACAACCATCTATAATGGGATATGGTGTGCCTGAAGACAGCTATAGTGTACTCATGTATAATAAATAAATAAGTCTTTAAAAAGAAAAGGTCCTCCTGCTCTGACCCTCCTAAGTGCCTGATGTTCTTATTTAAAAAAAAAAAAAAAAAATCCTGCTGTGGAGTTGGGTCAGGCAGGGAGTGAGATAGCAAGGGAGAGGGCAGAAAGCAGAGAGCAGATGAATAAAACAGTTTGGGAGCCAAGGTGGAGAAAAGCCTACATAGAAACCTTTCCATTATTTGTATAGAGGCAAGAGCTGTAAAAGGTTTTTTTTCTTCCCAAAGCACTGAAGCACTGTTAAGTGGCCATTTAGAGTTATTGTCTTGTGGGTATTCAGGCCAAAGGAATTTGGAAGCCTTTAAGATCAGGAGGCATCCCAGTAGGGAGCCTAGAAGTAGTGGTAAAGACCTTCCCTTGAGTGAGGATGGAGGCATCCCAGTGGGGAGCCTGGAGGTATAGGGGAAGGAGAGATAGAGACTATTAATTTGATTGCATTCAGCATCCCAAGGATAAATTAATAGCTAGTAATGAGCAACCAAGCTAGATTTAACCAGGTCATCATGCAGTAACGTAGTGGCTGAACTGTAGGCCCTATGCCGAAGCTGTAGGGCCAGAGTCTGTGGGAGAACAGTTTACCTAGGCCTAAGATTTTCCAGCAGCACAAGAGAGAAACAAAGAGAATGTGTTTCCAAAGCCATCTCAAGGAGAGAAAGCAAGCTCACTTAAGGGTAGAGGTCCTAACATAAGACTGTGGACATGGGAAGCTGCCTACTTGCCAGTGTTTGGATGGAGGTCTAGCAATTCAATGGCTGGAAAGTCCATGTGATATGAACCTGAATATGAACCTGAGAGTCTCTAAATCTGAGTCGTGGCATCAAATGTTGTGTTTTAGAAAAAGATCAGGGTATGTTTTATTCAGAGCAGTATACTGAGGTGGGAGGGGTGCCTTGGCCGGCCCATGCAGAGGC
>JADRCH010000163.1:3157248-3285860 GCA_019843965.1 Rhynchomys soricoides
GGAATGCTAACACCTCTAGTGCCACTTCAAGCTCTACTGGTATATAGGCAAATCTACTCATGGTGTCTGTTCTATACTCTGCTACTTCTCCAGCTCACCCTGTAAACTGAGGGAGAGTTCTAAATTCTCCTCCAAGTCACACACACAAACAGATGAGCTATGGCTCTCCTTGTCATGAATAAGATCAGTTTGGCAGTCTCAATGGCTTTTATGGGTTTGGACAAGGGTGGATTGGACTACAGTCTATATCTAAGCTTATTTGACTTAGCTGGTGGTCAACCTCAGAATCCAAGAAATCAACCTTGGCCCTGCAACTTCTACTGAATCAGCTCATCTTTTTAAGCTTGATGGTCCTACAACACTGGGGAACCCTGGACTTACTAACCTGTAAGAAGAGGCACACTTGCCTATTCCTCAATGGAGAATTTCTCTACTATGTGAACAAGCACTGCCAAGTGGAAGAGAGGATTAAAAACTTACATGAACTGGCTTACAAACTATGGCCTCCAATATGATGTTGTTGCTGTGGTCCTTACTGGGGCCCTGGATCCTACCCTTACTCAACCCAATGGTCTTTATCCTTCTCATAATGATTTCTCCCTATCTCTTCAGCTTCTTTTAGTAGAGAACTAGGCCCTAAATCAGATGCTTCTATCAAAATTTCCTCTGGTCTCCTACTATTGCCTACTGGCTTGGGCCCCTGCTTTGGACCAGTATTCTAGATTTCTCTCCCCACAACCATGCTTACATCCCTGCTCAGCAAAAAGTGGCCAGAGGACTACCATCATCTTCTCTCATCAACAAAATGCTAGAATGTTAGGTCCAAGTGGATCCCCCAAAATCACAGAGCTAGTGACAATTTCCTAAACAGAAGGACTCTGATCAGGTAAACAGAAGGATTGTTATTGGGTAAACAGAAAGATAAATTCAGAATTCCTCAGGAATCTCCTAAGGCAAGAAAGTCATTATTTTGGTTATTTTCCCCAACTACCATGTACAAGGGCATCTAGTTGCAGATTATCAGCAGATCAAAGCTCCCATGTTAATTCCCAGTCTGATCTGGCTCTCACTTCTCCCCATCCTGCTGCCTGTCCCCTTAAAACTGACAAGGCTTCTACCCTAGCCACTGTTCTCTGCCCCCTGAAAGATAGTTTGATTCCTCAAATAAACTTTCCACTGAATGGTCAAGTTTAGTGGTTTCATCACACCCTCACTTTTAGGTATGAGGGATCTGACCCAAGGAATGAATTGATCTCTTGCTGTATCCATAGCAGGATGGGAAGTAGAGGAAGGTAGGATGTGAGAATTTGTGGGCTGCAGCCAGGTCTGGTCTTCTCCAGTGCCTCTCCTTTCTGCTTCTTCCTGTCCATTGTGAAGTGGATGACCTCCTTTGATATCTACTCTCTCAGTTGCTATGTTCTGCTTCACAACACCATAGGAGCTTGCGGTAAGATAACGACGGGGTCCTATTAACTATGAGTCAAATCAGGCAATACCTCCCTACATTTGATTTTCCAGATACCTCGTCCTTAGCACACACACTGTGCACAGCTGCAGGAGGATGCTTTTCTCATCTGGAAACTCTGAGGCAGGGATATCAGACGAGTATTCTCTCCAGTTCTGATGCCTCTTTACCTGAGGATGGTAAGAGTTATGGATATGCAGGACTACAGGAAATAAATCTTCTTCAAATGCTTCAACAGTTTGAGGTGAGATCCTGTCATGTAATGTTGAAAACCACTATGAGCCCAGAGGTAGCAGTATGGAAGCCAGATCATGAGACATAAGAAGTTTTGAGGGTACCATTTTCCTTCTTTGCTCATGGTGAGATCACAGATCCTGTCTGAAGTTTGCAACCTAATTCCTAACATGGAACCTGATTTTATGTTTGCTCCATCTCTGCCCTTGCACATACCAACCAGAAAAGAACTGCTCTCATGGCACTTTCCTGTACTGTATTACCTCTTACATGCTCAAACTCAGTGTTATTCCTTCTCTCAGAGGAAAGAGGGTCAGATCCTTATAGCTTCCTAAATCAAATGATGTGCTATGAGATGTCTGCTATAATCTTAGTTCTCAGAGTGGCATGCTGTAGCTAATTACTAATATTTTTTTATGGAAAAGCTGAATTTCAATGGGTCTGGTTGGACTACTATTAGGATAGTCACTATTCTTCAAGGGTAGCTAATATTTAGCACTGCTTACTGGGGAGAGTTCCATTCAAGGCTTGGGCTTAGCTCCAGGCACTCATCAATAAAGGATCCTCAAACAATCTGGGGACATAGTTAGTTGAGAGGAAGCTAATGATTAAGGTCTATAGCCTGAAAAGCAACTTTGAAAAATAGGAGGTATTCTGTGTTGGGCCAAGAAATGGAAATGAGACATCTAAGCTGAGTTTAGGGACACAATAAATGTAAATGTATTTGGTAAACCATTGAGAACTGCTGAGAACAGAGTGAATGGCAGCCTCTTGAGAAAAAAAATCCCAAGAACCAGGGGTCCTGATGTCTAAGATAGAGGAGGATAATGTGTTGGCTTTTGACAAGACAGAATTTTTCCTTCATTTTTGACACCTTTCTTTCTTTCTTTCTTTCTTTCTTTCTTTCTTTCTTTCTTTTTCATACTTTACCCCCTTTCCAGATCTTCCCTTTGGAACCTCTCTATTTCCTCCCCCCTCCCCTGCCACTATGGGGGTATTCTCCCACCCACCCACCCTATTTGTTCTATCCAGATTCTCAGCACAGTGAAGGACTGTAAACATTTTTTTTTTTTTTCTTTTTTGGTTTTTCGAGACAGGGTTTCTCTGTGTAGCCCTGGCTGTCCTGGAACTCATTGGACAGAGACTTTTTTCACCTCATCTACTGATTCAAATGCTAGTTAATATCCTCTGGAAACACCTTCAAAGACATGTAACAAAACAGTATTTACGAGCTTTGTAGGCATCCTGTTGTGTTCTCAAGTCAATATGTAAAATATCAGCTCATTGCACTCCACTGTAGGGGAAAGTAAGACTTGGAAATCTTGCGGTCAAACTTGGTCATGTGTGATTGTGGGTTGAGTTCCTCCCTTGGTTTTTCTAGAGCCTTCCTGTTGAGGAAGTTTCCTTTCTTGGAAAGTTTCACAAGCTCTTCTTGGGGACACAATAGGCTCAGACAGTAACCTTAGGGTGACATCCAGGGCACTAATAAGATATAATATATACCTGTGTCCCTGCTGTCTGGAAGTACATAGTCTTCCTGGCTTGCAGAGGAAACTAAATCTTTTTTAAACAAAGAAAAGTCTCTGAAACCATCTGGAGTGTTGTACTGTGTTCCTCAGATCTGACTCTCATTTCTCCTTCAGTTGAAGGGGCAAAGCCCATGCTTCTTGGTGCCTCATTTCCCTTTCTACAACAGAGTAGCACTCAGTATTTGGTCCAGTTCATTACAAAGAGGAAGAGGGGAGGATATTTAACCTCTAACAGATCCAGATGGATATAGATCACATATGGTTGTCAAAAGGTTTGATGCTATTAAGAAAATCACGGTGGCTTAGAGCACTGACTGTCTTCCAGAGATCCTGAGTTTAATTTCCAGCAACTACATGGTGGCTCACAACCATCTCTAATGGGATTCCATGCCATCTTCTGGTGTGTTTGAAGACAGCAACAGTATATATGTGTGTGTGTGTATATATATATATATATATATATATATATATATATATATATATATCCAATACATTTTAAAAAGTATTTATAAAAAAGAAGAAAATCACAAATAACAGTAACAGCACTAATTCAGTTTTAAAATAATTCAATTTCTTTGATGGAAATGAAAAAAATGTACAGTTTTCTTTTTGATCATAAACATTATGTAAAGAATTCAGGTTCATTATGAAAAATATAGTTCAGATAAGTCATATGAAAGATTCACCCACAATCTACCTTTCAGGTAGAAGACCATTTGTAACTTCAGTGCAAATTCCTCCTTTGTTTCCTCTGTTATGTGTGTGTATATGCAGGTGTTATATGGCTGTGCGTCTCCCTCTCCAAGATCCTCTCTAGTGTCTGCTACATTTCCTGCCTCCAGGGTTTTGCCTTGAATACATGTACTAACATCCCTTATAAATAGACTGTGATCTTGAAGGATAAACCACATAAACACTTTTCTCTCTCCAAGTTGCTTTTGGTCAGTGTTTCCTTAAAGCAACAGAGAAGCAAAGATATGAATTGAACCCCTGTGTCACCCAGGAAAGCTCTAGATTCCAGAGCCTATTCTACTTTGTCAGCACACTATGACTAGAGAAATGCTGCTTCAATGTCTTATTCTTAGAATTTTAACCCATTACTCAATAAGTAGAATGTCAGAGCTTTGCAAATTGCTTGAGAGGAAAACTGAACTGTGTTCTAAATCCCCAAGTTTCTAAGCTATAATTGAAGTAGCTCCATAAAATATCACATACACACACACACACACACATACACACACACACACACACACACACACACAGAGAGAGAGAGAGAGAGGATGAGAGGGAGAGAGACATATACACACAGACACGCACACACCACATACATACAAAAATATACACATACACACACCAGATACATAAACATATACATACACACATACACAGATACATACACACATACACACACATACACACATGCACACAGACCAGTTCATCCTCCTGTTAGCTGAACAGTTCTGAAACTCCCTGTTGACCTAGATAGCAATAGATTATGAAAGTCTTTTCAGACTAACAAAATTTAGCTTGTAAGTAGCTGAATTAAAATTCCATTGTATCAGTGCATCATGATTTATTTAAATATTTTCATTGTTGGAAGTTAACATGCAGTTTTCTTCTTCCTACTAGCATGGTGTTAATTTTTAAAATAAGTTTTATTATGACATTTTCTTATATGGCTGTAAGATTCCTTTAGTCATGCTCACTCCCCATCACCATCTCTCATTCTCTTCCTCACAACAGGCCTCTTTCCTGCATGATGGGATTTAGAAAAACTTAATCATCCTGTAGAATGATGCACCCAACATATTTAGTGGCTTTTCAGATCAGTTTTAAGGAAGCATTCCTAGAAGTAGAATTGTGGGCCAAAACATATGCGCATTTTGTGGTAGTTGAGAAGGAGGCGGACAATTTCATAAGGCCCTGCAGGTGCTGCTCATGGCAGAGTACATGAAGGAGCTGCTTTCTCCACAGCCTTGCCAACAATAGGCATTTTCCTTTGCTTAAAACTTTGCCAACTTGAGATGTATAAAATGGTATTTTGTATCCATTCCCATTTCTTGCTTGGTGGTGAGCTTACAGGTTTTTTTCCCCATATGTTTCTCAGCCATTTGCATTTTGCTAGTTATATGCTGTGATTGAAGCCATCTAGAGGTACAGGAGTGGGTTTATTTCCTCTCCAATTAAAAAAATAAAAAACAGAAAAGAATGCATTACTGGAAATCTTGGAGAGTCCTAGTAAAGCCATCCTACAATACTTGGGAAGTCAGGGCTCTTTCTTAGTGTTCTTAGTTTCATTAATAAAAGTATTTAAAAATGGTCACAAACAGAAATTCAAAAACAATTTCTTACAGTTTAAAAGGAAACCCCACACCAGGCAGTGATGGCACATGCCTTTAATCTCAGCACTTGGGAGGCAGAGGCAGGCGGATTTCTGAGTTTGAGACCAGCCTGGTCTACAGAGTAAGTTCCAGAACAGCCAGGGCTATACAGAGAAACCCTGTTTCAACCCTCCCCACCCCCCCAAAAAAGGAAACCCCACATCTGTCAAGCTACAAATCTTGCAGCTGCCTGTTGAGACAACAGCTTGAGACAAGCCAGCAGGAAAGTCAGCCCCCGCAGGTGTTCAGAAGGTGGGTAGGGGAGCAGAGTGGTTAGGGGAGCAGAGTGGTTAGGGGAGCAGAGCAAGGAAGCCCAAACATTAGTCAGGAAGCTTAAAAGCACACAGAGTGGAAATTTCTGGTTTCTTTGAAGACTCAATTGCGTCTTGTGATTTTTTTTCTGGAACTGTCTTCTGAGAGAATGTTTTGCTAAGGCACACCAGTGGTGTTTTTCTGGAAGCTGACTGGAAAAAGGGCATGTAATGTTTTGCTAGAGCACATGCTTGAGAGAATATGCGATGTTTGGAAAGGGTATAAATATAACCCAGCAGACAGTGGATGGTGCTTTGTAGCACTGTTTTGCCTTGCCACTCTTTGCTGGTCTTCACTGGGCTTTGTTGATGCTGGTCTTCACTGATGATGCTGTGGCATTGGTTCTCCTTGCATTCTTTGCTGATCATTGTTTGTTGTGATTTCATAGAGAGAAATGCACCAAAGAACTTCTTATGATATTCTGGCAGCTTCTTGCCACTTCTGCAGACTTGGGACAATTGACAGAGTCTTTCAGTCTTGATCAAAGTGCCATTTCTCATTCATGAATAGTGTTTGCTAGTGGATCGCACTACCACTGCTGGTTTGTGTGAACTGAACTGCTGATATCATGACAATGAAGATTGGAATTGCCCAAGAGAACAATTTCTAACAGGTCCACATCCCCCTTTGGCCTACTCCCTTTTTATTTCCACTACTTGTGGTTGGTGGTGAGCTGGAATGGAGGATAATGTGTTTCAGAACCCTTATTAAAATAGGTTTTGAAAAATCTAAGCCTACAAGCACATCGATTCCCTGGCAAGCATCTGAAAGCAAATGACAAAGAAGAAAAACAACTACTTATGGTTTCTGGCTTTTGGAGGCAGTCTTTGTAAAGATGGCAGACCCAGGTAACCTCAAGGCTGAGTTCGGGAACTAGGAGGTAGGGATTCCGAACAGGAAAAACATGCTATTTTGGGTGAACCTGCCTTCCTGGGGTCTTCTCTAGCAAGGACCCTGTCCTGCCTCATTGAATTAAAATACATGGAAGAAACTGGGCATGCCATTTAGATGTGGATTCCATGTTCTTTGTTCATCCCCCCCCCCGGACATTTCTCTTTGAAGTAACATTTCTAAGTAAATACATATATCAATACTCTACCTAGCTTATCAGGGTGTGAAGGTTCAAGGTTTTGTTTTTTAAATTTGTCTTTACTAATGCAGCCTTTCCTTACTGAGATCACCAAGCCATCATTTTAAGTAACCCATGTGCCAAGCAGTAACATATCTACCAAACCATTTACTCCTTTCATTTTCTCTTTCTTCCTCCTTTTTTGAAATATGGATCAATTTTCTCTGTCTTTAGATAACCTTGGACTTTTAGTTTGGGGCTAAGAGTAAATATCAAAGTAAACTAATGCTCAGTCTGAGCCCAGAGTCTCCAATGAGTGTTTGTCATTAGATGTGTAGGTGGAAAGCTGGGTATAAAGCCAGTGACTGGGAGATGTCTGTATGGGCACCCAGAAGGCTTCTGCTACCCTAGCATGTGTGATAGGAGCACAGGCCATTTGTTAAACCCAAGCTAGGTTTTGATACAGCCTCAGGAACTATAAGCACAGTCCACAATGCAGACATTTTAAGCAAAATTTCACAGAGAATTACAAATGATGAGGTAACTTCTAATAAGAATTTCTGCAACTCCACCAAGAATTATAGAAGCTTCCTCTGGTCAGGTGTGCCTCGCTCTAGCATTTCTCTGACCCCTCAAAGCCTACTTCTCTTTCCTCTCCTGACCCCAGGATAGTCTCTTCTTTTCCCAGAGTCCTTTTTCATGGTTACTATATTACCTTATCTCCCCTGTTTACTAAGTGACTCTATTCATTCCTAAACTGTAGTAGTTAAGGCTGCTTGTTTACTGATGGCCTTTGTTATTAGTAACCATTATTACCTCATGATCCTGAAGCTTTCTGTCTCTTTGAGGACATTGTCTGCCAGGCTGTGCTCCAGTGTCATTGCTTCACCTATGCCAGTGCTGGGTCGGGGTGGGTGGGGGAGAGGGTTTTTAAACTTTAGCTGAGGTCTGGAGCTAAAGATATCCCCCTCTTGTCATCATTGAAAGTCATTGGAAGAACATTCACATAAACTGAAAATATCTATCTATCTATAAACACAACAAAACTAAAAGCTGTAAAACTTCTAATGCTATGTGTAGTAGTTAGTGTTTTAGAAACATTCATTAATGCCTGGCCCTCCTACTGGACATTTCCTGTTTCCCTTTTGAAATCTACAACTCATGTCTGTAGTTGGTTTCACCCAGTGGTAGACACAGCATATTTTTCATAATTATCTGTAACCATCACTAATATAATGCAGTTGTGTCTGATAGACTTCTACTGAAACATTGTGTGTGTGAGTGTGTGTGTGTGTGTGTGTGTGTGTGTTTGTGTGTCAGAGGGATTATAGCACAAAAGGGGGCAGCTTCTAGGTCATTGGCAGGCACTGTAATTCCCAGTACTTTTATTACCTATCTTTTAAACCAGAAAAGATCACACCAGTATGCCCAGTACACAAGAGAGCTGGCGTCTTTTCTCATGAGAATTTTCTCCTTTTCCTATAATTTCCTAAGCCATCATGCCTTAGTAAATATTCAAGTTTTTCCAACACCATATGCTTATTTTTGTTTCATAACCATCTCCTCTCAGAACTATGCCAAAGCACAGTTCAAAAAGGAAGAATTTTCCCACTGAGATTAAGCTCTCTCAACAATATGTTGGCACAAATCACTATGGCTATAAAATGTTTGCATTTCTTTACCTGAGAAGCTTATTTCTACTCATGCTAGATAAAGAGGGCAAAGGAAAACCACAAACACGGTTCCATATGTGTCCAGCTTAGTAAGCAATGGATTTATATAGATGCTTACACAACGTGGGGTAACTATCTGCTAGCTGCAGCATCAAAATGCATGGAAGACAACTCAGGAATGCTGCACAACAGTAGTTTTCTGTGTAATGTGCAGACAACTACACCACTATGGAGTATCCTGCCTTCTCCTCTGCCATTGTTTGATGCTTGTATGACCTCAGGAAGGGGCTTATTGTGTCTTGGAAGTTTCATGTACTGTCTGAGACTTACATGTTTCTTATGCATTTCATGAGTCTACCAAGCCTTTCTCTTCCTTCCAGGAGAAAATGTTTCAATGAAGAGGAAATAGCTATACAACAAATGTACTCCATGCCTTACCACACTGTACAATCCACTCTTAAGAATCTACTCTGCCTGTCCTTTTGTCTTGTTTATAGATGTCCTCATGAACTACTCCCTTGCTTTCTCTACTCCCCTCTCCTCTGTTTCTATTAAGACAGCTGACTTTGAAGCCTTCCCATTTTGCTGACCCTTGGTCAGCTCTCTAGTTTGAGAGCTAGAACTTTCTTGGTCTCTTCACCTTTCTCTTTTCTCTTAATTGTAGGTAGTGGGCCAGGCTGTTTAGTGTGTTCTTTGGAATATTATCAGAAAGCATCTACTTCTGTTATAACTTTTTCTTGCTCCTGAAATTCCTAGATAAGCTTCAGAAAGTTCAAGAGTACATAACCATTTCTCTTTAGTTGCTTTGTGTAACATATAGGCTTCAGTAACCTCACACATTAGCTTTACCTCATTCATCAGAAAGAAGCTGTACCCATCATTGCCAAAGACTCTTATCCTGTTTGCCTTCAAGAAAATCATCTATCATCTGCCCTTGTTCAGAGATGTTTGGCTTAATGCTGTAATTGTAACTGTGAGTAGCTGGACTGGCTCTCCTGCTGGCCTCAGATGCAGTTGTTACTCATGAGTGTGACTAATAGCCATTGCTGTGGACAGGAGATGATTCATTTCCACTGTCTCTTGTGGCTTCTAAGTAAAACATTTAAGCAAAGAATAGACAAAAGGAAAGCCTCAGACAGAGATGACACTGATGTCAGGCCTATCTGACATGTTTCCCTTTCAACTCAGGGTCCATACATTAAGAGTAAAATGATCACAAAAAAATTTGTGATAAATCACAATAGTGTGATTGAAGTACTTATTGAAAATAATGTTATTAAAATGAAGTTTCCCCTAAATTCAGTTAATAGTGTATTGGCATTTTAATAGAAAGTCTTACCTGATAAACACCAAGTACTGAGTAGCTGAGTAGACCGGACATGTGAGTAGCTGAGTTCACTCCAGACATGTGACCAACAAGTCTCAAGTGTGTTTTATGCTGAGTTTCCCTTAATCCACTACTTCCAGGTACACCACAAGAGCCAGTATTGAATTTTTCAGAAGAAACTACATAAATAGGTTCTTCATACAGAGCTTAAAGTGAGGTGGTTATATTTTAGGACCTGGAGTGAAAACAACCAAGAGATTCTAAGGAAGATTCATGGTGTATGGCCTGAGGTGTGCCCACATCAGCCTTACCAGGATGTTTGTGATGAATTCAGAGCCCAGCTCCCATGTAAGACTTCCTGACCCAGAATTTATTCTGATATAAGATCCCAAGTGCTTTCTATTGAATCATGAAGAGAAACGATGACTATAAGTTAGACACCTTCAACCTGACATGTATAGGATTAAAAACACCTCACCACCCCACATGCATCCCCTCACCCCTTACCCCTCCAACACCCTACACACAAGCTCCCCCCCACATCTCCACATCCTACACTCTATACACACTCTCACACCCCTACACACCACACCAACTCCCAGCCCTCACTCCCAGTCCTCCCCACACCTCACACACACCCTCCACCCGCACTCAGAAAAATACAGTGTTGGTGTCTCAATAAATCATAGAATACACTTCTTTCTTTCCCTTCCTTAAAATTCAAATCTCATAAAATATTTATAGAAAGAAAAGCATTTGAATAGATAAAATTTGTTTGTGAAGATTTATTAAATGAATTAAGCCAGTGCTTAAAAAGTTTTTACTACAAAAGCACTATGGGAGGGGGGGATTGTCTTTGTAAATGCCACAGCTGGCAGAGTAGCAGTCAGCACGAAATAAAGAAGAAAATCCAGTTCAACATGAATTAGCTGGTGTTGGGTCAGACTTCTAAAACCTGAGAGTAGTTTATTGTAAACATATTTAAGTACGCTAAAATTTAGGAAAAAAATTCCTGGTGTAACACAATCCCCTGTACACAAGGAGGCATAATAATTATATTAAAACTCTTTCCAAAGTACATCCATGAACTTTTTCTAGAGACAGGGTAAATGTGTTACCTTAAGGGCCTAGGGGAGGATCTGGTGTGGTCTTGGCTATACAGCTAATTTAGAGGTATTTGGTGCTATTAGCCTCCTCCTGACCTTGTTATGGGAGCATGGGAAAATTCCCTGGGCATTCAGGTAACACAGAGGTCACCTATCCTGGTTATGGGAGCTTGGGAGAACCACTGCCCATCTAGATAATGTAAAGGTCACCTAGACTGTTAGCCACCTCTGGTCCTACTTATGGCAGCTTGGTATGGCCTGGCCCTACAGATAATACAGATCACCAGCCTATTAAGCACCTCTATGCCCAGCCTTCTGGTTGGAAAATGTATTATACATCTTTAGAAAAGACAACTCTGCAAGTTTAGCATTCCTTGTTTCCCTAGACCTTTGTTCGCCCAGTACAACATAAGAGTTATCATAGAGGCAGAGGCAGGAGGATCACCGGAGCAATATGAATGCAAGAGACCCATTTCTTTTTCTTTCTTTCTTCCTCTTTCTCTCTCTCTCTCTCTCTCTCTCTCTCTCTCTCTCTCTCTCTTTTTAACTGTTTGATAGGTTTATTATACAGCAATTTTCTGATAATTAAACATCTTAATATAACTTTGCAGTCAGAATGCTTTTCGTGCATTGCAGAGAATTTTTTTTTTTTTTTTTTGCATTGTATGTATTTTTAGAGAAGGGTCAAGTGAACACAAATAGATTAACCAAGATTGCTAAGAAAGGTGGTTGGGTGGGAGAGAAAACATGCCATTCAGAAATAGACCATGAAGTTAATTACTTGGATAAACCAACATAAAAAAATATTGTTTAAGATAACAGTCATAAACTCAAATTTCTTGGGGGTCACCTGGGTAACATAAAGAAATCAAGTTGGGTGGAGAGCGTGTGGTACTATGAGTGTGCACTCAGACTAGGGAGGATGTAGGACTAGGTTTTCTTCACATCTTGCCAGATGACGATGGCATCTAGTGTAGCTAAGTCTTATTCCAGAGAAACAGGGCTGATGTGGATGTGTGAGCAAGCTGTATACCACACAAGTGCTCAGGAGAGAGGGCAACAAGAAGCTGAAGTACAGCCCAAGCTGGGCTTAATAAACCCAGGCCAGGCCAGAACATTTGCACTGGAAGGCAGAGGGGACTGATTTCAGCCTCTCCTCATCTCCTTCAGCTTGCCTTGGTATAGATCAAAATCATACAGTGAGGACCCAGGAGGATCCCATCTCCTGTGATAGAGACTGCATACAGAGACTGTTATAGAGATTGGAGACCCATTTCTTATGGTTACATTTTGCTGTTAAATGGGTGTTATCCTGTGTCTTTAAGAATTTATAATGACTGTATAATGTGTATGATGACAGCTATTTATTAACCAGGATGCTTCTTTTACCAGAAAGCAATTGCACTGTTTTTCAAAGCCAATGATACGTGGCTATAATGGTTATTGTCAGAATACAGAGAATAATTAAATTAATGTATTAGAAGCATAATTCAGACCCTTTAAGATAATGATCATGTGTACAATGGTGTATGAAATTAGATATACACATTTTAATATAATCTTAGCATTAATAGCTTTTGGTAATGGCTAGAACACATGTAGGCTTTTCTGGTGTAGGTTAGCAACAAAGTTGATACCAAAGACTATTCATTAGATCTCTCTCTTCTGGGACATAAGATACTGAATGTATAGTATCTTAATTATCTTCACAAAGAAATAAGATAGTGGGATTCTACTTCAGCCAAGAACTACGTATAGGCTATATATAGAGCTGAGTACAGAAAGCAAAATATGGTGGAGATATTTTTACTCCCTGATATGTTTTCTCCGTGTAGTCAGACATATATTCCATTTTTAAAAGATTTATTTTTGTTATTTTTGTTTATATGTAGGTAAGTGTTCCAGTGTGAATATATGGCATATGCATATAGGTGCCTGTGGCAGCCAAAAGAAGGCTTCTGATCCCCTGGAGCTTGAGTCATGAGCAGTTGTGACTCACCTGTTGCAAAGCATGTGGGACCATGCTACCAGAACTGGAGACATGGGGCTTGCTCAAACTTTGGAAATCTCAGAGATCGGAAACAGTAGGGATGGAGCTGTCCCCTCTCAGCCTCCAGTGACTTCTCTGAGACCACCAAGAGGACCAGAAACACTCAGTCACATAGCACAGAACCTGGAGTTCTCCATGCTACTGAGGCATCTGGATAGCCTTAGGTTTGAGCCAATGACCTTCTCTTTCTGGATATTCTCATGCCCTTCCTCCAAGAGGTATACAATCCCTGGCTCACCCCAAATAAGGTGTATGCATCCATATCCACCCCCAATAAATAAATATGAACAAACAAAGACCATCTCAGAGAGCTGCTTGGTTAAAAATCACTATTTGGAAGGCCTTTACCTAAAGGAGCAGTGCCTAAGACTCCCGAAGGAGGTTTTCTTCCCCCCCCCCCCCCCCCCCCAAGTACTCAGCACTTGCTCTCAATCCGACTGGACCTTGCTCCTCCTGGCTCTTCCTCCCCCTTCCTGCCTGGTATGAAGATGCCCAAGGGGAAATGGCGACGACCTCAGACCCCGGTTCCTGACTCCCTCTTCAGGCAGTACACCAGCAGCACCTGAGGGCTGGAACCACAGCAATTGTCCCAGGTCCTGCTTTCCTCTTCGAGTCGGGCATGTAGGGGCTTCTGATGCTGAAAAGGAAAACACCAGGTATGGATTTCCGTTCTGGTCTTTGCTCTGTCTTCTCTGGAGGCAGGCAGGTATCAGGACTCTCAGCAGAGAGGCAGAATGCAGTTCAAACCCATGTGATTGCCAAGTGCTGGACTCTTCGAAGAGCAGCAATTTTTAACTGCTAAGACATCTCTCCATCCTCAAAGCATATATTTTAGTAATATATCAGCAGAGTCTTATCAGAAGGCTTGCTGAGTAGATACCCCCCTCCTCTCTTTTTCTTCCTTTCTCTTCCTCTCCTTTTTCTGCAACAAGGTCTCATTAATAGTCCTGACTTGACTTTCAACATTGTTCTAAAAATATAATAATCTAGGTTTTGAAAGAAAATATAAAACTGTAACCTCTAATTTGACTGATCTGGATCAATAATACACCAAGGAAGACTGTGCTTTTTGTCACTTGACAGCTTATACTTGATGACTGTTTTATGTCATTTTAAAAAACTTGTGTATTATGCCATTTAATGGATCATTTTTGGAGATAAGTTTCCTAACTGGACCTAAGCGAACAAAAAGCATCCCTGACAGGCTGGAGCTCAGAGCAGCCTAAGTCTTCCAGGGCCACTCAGTTCTCACGGCCCTTAGGTAACTGGGGCACACTGTTCAGTTCCCACTATCTCTTGTGCTGGTTAAATTACAGAATCTTAAGCAGGAATATGGCACCTTTAATTTGGAGACTTGGAGGAAGATGTCTTTTTCATCTTCTCAGGGATTAATCCTAATGTAGCTCCTCTATTGCTTTTCTTAGAGCTTATTTACAATTGTATGTACTGCTGTCGGGATCTGTTTTTATATCTTTCAAGATTTACTTCTCTTTCAAATCATCTAAAAGCAAGTCAGTCCTCAGATTAACTGGAATAACATTGGCCACTACTCAGTGTATTTATTTGATTCTATCAGAAACTTTTGAAGCCCTTGTATTTGCTGTGTGAATGTAGTCTACCTAGATATTGCGTTATAGCTTATTTTATAGATGATTTTTTTCTAGTGTCTTGTTTCATGGTATGGTTTGGATATAAAATGCCTCCAAAGGAACTCATGTAATAAAAAATTGGCTATTAACAGATTGGCTTTGCTCTGGGAGATAATTGGATCCTGGTTGTTTTTTATTTGTTTTACCTTATCAGTGTATTAATCCATTGAGTCCTTGTATACAAGGTCTGTTAAAGCTGGAGTCTGGATGGAGAAAGTTGATCACTGGTGTGCCTGTCAGGACTGTGTCCTTGGACACAGGACCTTCCTTGCTGTTGTTCTGTTTATCAGCAATTGTGAACAAGTGGTTCTGCCCACACAATGTCTGTGTACCCCAGCTACACAGCAATAGAATCAAGCAACTATTGGCTGAAATCACATGAGAATCAAGGCAAAATGGATGTTTTGCCACCTAAGTTGCTATTTTATGTGTTTTGTCTCAGTAAGAAAAATGCTGACACTTTTCATCCGTATTAGTTGAGGTTCTCTGTTCTATTTGTCCTCCAAGATTGCAGTGCACAGAGCTATGACAGATTTCAAGGAGGACAGTCATGGAGAAGAGACACAGAGGTGGCAAATACCTCTCAACTAGGAGGTCTGCTCTTTGTTTAGGAGAGGGCAGGAGTATGCTAGACTATGACACAGGACATAAGAGACTATGACTATGACATAAGAGAACACTATGGAGAAGCTGGTGATGAGTCCTTTAGCCTGAGTTACTAGCTACATGCTGATTCCCACACCAGTCTCAAATTGATCTGAGTGTCCAGTGTCTGGAGTAGCTCTGGCTAGGAGCCTCAATGGGAAGGTTTGGGGTAGGCAATGCATTTCAGCACACTCTGAGTAACATATGCTCACGGCTCCCCCAGAGTGTTGTTTAGTTTTGATGCAAGTCTTCTTTAAGTTTATCAGACCTACTAAGTCATAAGTGTCCTGGAGAATTTCTATTTACTGGCTCAACATGGTTAAATGAGTCATCCTATCAGTTTGTTCTGATCAGGATGATGAGATGGGTTCACTTGGGGCTTTTAATTGTTGCATCCTTGTCAACTAGTTCAGGTCCAGATACAAGGAAAGGGGAAATTTTACAGGAGCTTTGTCTATAGACACTGCTTAGACAGCTTTGTGAGCAGGCAGAACACTGAGATTGGAGATGTGACACAATATCCTACCTGATTAGAGAATTTGTCTCCTTTCCAAGTAAGCTAAGTGAGTGTTCTTTTTCACCAATTATGACTACAGGAGCAACTGCCATGTTTTCCTAAACACGTTCTCTGTCCAGAAGTAAGCCAAGAATGGGTACTGCAGTGAGCATCTTCCCATGCAAGCTTTAGCATCCTTCCTGGATTATCTTTTGTAGCTCAGCAACTGCACAGAGCCTCCATATCCAGCCTCCTCCCCCTAACTCCAAGGCTGGCATTGTGTGAGGCAGTTCTTTAGATAGTCCAGGCAGTTTCTCTACGTAGTTTCTCCTTTGTAGGGTAAGTGTTGAGCTCTTCAGATCTCTCATAAGCAGTCTTTACATTTTTCCTCCATATAGCATTCGAAGACCCCATTCTCAGAGCCCGGACTTTAGCTTCCTTTAAGGTAATAAAGCTTTCTGTGGGTTGGAAATAACACTTTATTGGAGTACTGTACTCTCCAGTGCCTGTTCGCAGTGGTGATTTATATAGAAGAGTGAAGCAGAGAATGGGAAAATAAAAAGAATTCTGTATGTGTGTAGCTACATATGGTCAAGGGATACCTTGCTTGAGAAGGGGAGTCCATTGGAGAGCTTCAGAGGGGAAGCTGAAGGCACTGACACAGATAGGATGTGACCAGAGGTGCTACATTTGTCTTTACTCTGCCATTCTGGAAGGATATAGGCAATTCAGGAGATGCAAGGATAAAGATGAGCTAGCTCAGCAAACTCCATTCAGAATGATGGCCACTGAACAGCCTAATTATGACAAAGGAAGAGACAGATTTTCTTATCTACTGGCAAGAGGCAGGTGAGCCTCCATGACTTCTTAAGAACTGATGGAATTCATTCCATCTTAACCAAACTCCCAAATTGCCTGATAAGTGTTTCACTTTTCCAAATGCTCTAGCCCCTTCATGTTGTGCAGAGCCCTGGAGCCTTTTATATTCTAATTCTGCCCTCATCGGAGGGGCTTCAGACAAGGAGTGAGTTACACCTGTGACTTCTAGTGAACCAATCCCCTAATGAAGAAAAGAACCAATCACTGGGCACGTAGGAAGGACTTCCAAGTCAGAGGAGGAGGAAGAGAAGGAAGAGGAAGAGGAGGAGGAGGAGGAGGAGGAGGAGGAGGAAGAGGAGGAGGAGGAGGAGGAGAGAGAAGCAGAAGAGGGAGAGTCTTTTTGGAATGGGGAGAGCACATAGGTAAGATGTAGCTAGTAGAGTCTCCTGGTACCATGGAGGATCCACAAGGATTCACCACCAGAGGAATCGGACTTTGATGAGTTTTACAAGATTAGGTTTTAGTTGATGTGCCCAGAGATTGAGTTATCCTTGTTTCTGAACTAAGTTTGTGTTGCATTTTTCTTTACATGTCGGCTCATCTGGGTTCCAGAAAGGTACAACAACAAAGTGTGGGTTTGCCTGATGTGCACCACAGAGGCCATGGGAGTATTGAAGCATGGGGCTGGCATGGTAGTGACCTGTCAGTGGGAACCTAGCAGGCTGGGTGGAGAGATCTTGGAGCTTTGAGTCAGAGCTCCAGGAGTTAAAAGCAGGTTGGCCATTGCCCACCAGTGCATGGCTGGCCAGCCCGCCGGGGGATGAGAGAACCAGGGAACAGTGTGGGAACATGTGATAGATTCTTTTTTTAATATTTCACACAACACCTTTGTTCCTCTAAGGTCCATCTTTCCTAAGCCATCTGACTAGACAAGAAAGTTGTCTGTGGGTTTATAGTCACTTGAGCCCTGCAGAAGGTTGGAGACCACTGACGTCTGAGCAGCTTAAGTCTTAAAAAGGAACATCTTGGGCAGAGGAGTGTGAGTAACTCCCCTTGACCATACCACTCCCCCCTCAACTGAGTGCCTCCAAATAGGCAGATAGTGGGCCAAAAGTAGACTTTTGGGGAGCCTTTCATGAGGAAAAAGAATTTTTATTAGTGAGACTTTAATTTCCTGGTGAGGACATAGCTGCGTTCTCATGGCTATCACATTTCATCCCGTTCAGGTTCAGGCAATTTCCCCCCAGTCTAAGGAAGACCAACTGTATCCTTCAAAGAATACTGTTATCATATGGTCTCCCACTAACAGGGGGGCTTCCTGCTCCATTGAGGAGAGTAAATGTAGACAGAATCCTTTGGGTAACAAAGCTTCAGTTTTTCATTTCTCATGGATACCCCAGTCTTGATCATCCCACAAACGTTTCTACCACAGGTCATTGGGGCCACCTCAGTTCTCAAAGAGAAGCATTAAATTTTCCAAAGATCAGTCTCCACATATTTAAATGTTAGATCTTAAGATATTGCACTACTTAGGAACTTTTTGGAAACCCCTCAATGTCATCTATTGGTTAGATGTCCTCTAATGTTTATATAGAAGGAAGATGTAGATGTTTATGTAGAAGGAAGGCAATGTCTTCTAACAGAAGGACTGAATCCCTGAGGCTTAGTGACTTGAACCTTGCCAGAAGGTATAGGGAATCTCAAATTTTTGTTTCCTACTTTCAAACTTCTGAGGAAACTCAGCTTTGATTCTAACTAAGACACAAAGCACATCTATTCTGTGTTATTTGTTTTCTCATATTACCATTTCAACTAAGTTTGCATGGTTTAGAGAGAATTCTGAACATCTCAGATGTTTGCTGACTCAGCCAAGGCCACACACCTAATAAAGACTCACCCCAAGAGCAGGTTTTGAATCTAACACTGCACTAACATCTTTGACTTTGTCTATGTTTTATAGTTATAGAAATTTAAATTTGTCCATTAACTTTAAAAGGTTGCTAATGAAACTGTCATGTTTAGGAGTGATGATTTCTTTCCACCAGTTTTATAAAAGACAATCTTGTAAATATTCCTACTTCATGAAAAATCTGGAACCCAGAAAAGGCCTTAAGCTGTGCTAACCACCATTATGATCTTCAGAAAGGGTCACAAGTCCCAGTCCTGTCACTCTTTAACCTTCAGGTGTCCCTTGGAGTAGGAAGAAGATATTTTTCTATCACATAATCTAGTTGAATGGTTCCAAACATGGTTCCATAGATTGACTGTGAAAGAGTCACCTGAAATACTGATTTTCAAAATGTCAATTTCCAATCCTCATCTTGAAGATTCTGACTCAGTGGCCTGGGTTGGGGGCATCTTAGTGAGTTGATGCAAGCTATTTCTGGAAGCTCTGAAGCTTGGCACAAAATGGAGTCATAAAGATGGAGACCTGACGCTGGCCTAACATAATAACTCCTGGCTGGAGCTGAACATGCTTACTTGAGAGGGATGATTGAATCAAGTTTTGTACTTGCATATCTTTGAGCCAATATGTAAGAGTGATTATGAGTATTAACACACTGGATGACACACTACATAGTAAGAGCTTTCCTTGTCTACACAAGCTAAGGCAGCACACAAAGGGCTCATGTGTAAGACATAACAAGACTTTATTGGTGAGTGCGACTTTTTCCTTGCAGAGAAAAGAGATAGATTCTTTCGTGAGATCTCAGCCTTGATTTCTCCTGTCAATTTTCTCTGTTTCATTCCTCCCAACTTTCAAGTATTATGGCCCAGCCCTCCAGCTTTAATTTCATGTTTAACAATACACTGAAAGCACTTGTACTGAAGAGCCATCGGAAGAAGGGCTCCAGATGCAGGGACTGAGGAAAAGCCGGGAGGTAAGAGCCTGCCTGCTTCCACCTGTGGCCAGAGACCTCTGCCTGGACCACCAGGCCTCCATATACAAGCAGTGCAGGGAAAAAGCTACCTGCCCACTTACGCTGAGGAGCCAGCAATAGGAGGACTCCAGATGCAGGATCTGAAGAACAGCTGGAAGAGAGAACTGGTATCCCAGGATTACTGGCATCTGAGCTTGAAGGAAAGACAAGCCACAGTCAGAGAGAGAAAGACCAGCTAACACCAGAGATAACCAGATGGTGAAAGGCAAGGGCAAGAACATAAGGAACAGAAGCCAAGACTACTTGGCTTCATCAGAACCCAGCTCTCCCACCACAGCCAGCCCTGGATACCCCAACACACCAGAAAAGGAAGACTCAGACTTAAAATCACTTATCAAGAGGATGATAGAAGATTTTAAGAAGGAAATAAATAACTCCCTTAAAGAAATACAAGAGAACACAGGTAAACAACTGGAAGCCCTTAAAGAGGACACACAAAAATCTGTTGAAGAATTACAGGAAAAAAAAAAAAGAATTACAGGAAAACACAATCAAACAGGCAGAATTACAGGAAAACACAATCAAACAAATGAGCAAAACCATTCAGGAATTAAAAAGAGAAATAGAAACAATAAAGAAATCACAAAGGGAGACAACCCTGGAGCTAGAGAACATAGGAAAGAAATCAGGAGTCATAGATGCAAACATCACCAACAGAATACAAGAGATGGAAGAGAGAATCTCAGGTGCGGAAGATACCATAGAAAACATAGACACAACAGTCAAGAAAACGCAAAATCCAAAAAGCTCCTAACCCAAAACATCCATGATATTCAGGATGCAATGAGAAGACAGAACCTGAGGATATAGGTATAGAAGAGAGTGAAGACTCCCAACTTAAAGGACCGGTAAATATCTTCAACAAAATTATAGAAGAAAACTTCCCTAACCTAAAGAAAGAGATGAACATAAATATACAAGAAGCCTACAGAACGCCAAATAGACTGGACCAGAAAAGAAATTCCTCCCGTCACATTATAGTGAAAACACCAAATATACAAAAGAAAGAAAGAATATTAAAAGCAGTAAGGGAAAAAGGGCAAGTAGCATATAAAGGCAGACCTATCAGAATTACACCAGACTTTTCACCAGAGACTATGAAGGCTAGAAGATCCTGGGCAGATCTCATACAGACTCTAAAAGATCACAAATGCCAGCCTAGGCTGCTATACCCAGCAAAACTCTCAATAATCATAGATGGTAAAACCAAAATATTCTACAACAAATCCAAATTTGCACAGTATGTTTCCAAAAACCCAGCCCTACAGAGAATAATACATGGAAAATGCTAACTCAAGGAGGGAAACTATACTCAAGAAAAAGTAAGAAAGTAATCTTTCAACAAACTCAAAAGAAGATAGCCACACAAACAATATAAACAACATCAAAAATAACAGGAAATAATAATCACTATTCTTTAATATCTCTTAACATCAATGGTCTCAACTCCCCAATAAAAAGACATAAACTGACAGACTGGATCCATAAAGAGGACCCAGCATTTTGCTGCATCCAGGAAACGCACCTCTGTGTTAAAGACAAACACTACCTCAGAGTAAAGGGCTGGAAAACAATTTTCCAGGCAAATGGCCTCAAGAAACAGGCTGGAGTAGCCATTCTAATATCGGATAAAGTTGACTTTTAACCAAAAGTCATAAAAAAAGGTGAGGAAGGACACTTCATACTCATCAAAGAAAAAATCTACCAAGAAGAACTCTTAATTCTAAACATCTATGCCCCGAATGCAAGAGCTCCTATTTTCATAAAAGAAACTCTACTAAAGCTCAAAGCACACATTGCACATCACACAATAATAGTGGGAGACTTCAACACCCCACTATCAACAATGGACAGATCTTCGAAACTTAAACTAAACAGAGACATGTTGAAACTAACAGATGCTATGAACCAAATGGGTTTAACAGATATCTATAGAACATTTCATCCTGCATCAAAAGAATATGCCTTCTTCTCAGCACCTCATGGTACCTTCTCAAAAATTAATCATATAATTGGTCACAAAACAAACCTCAACAGATATAAGAAGATTGAAATAATCCCATGCCTCCTATCAGATCACTATGGATTAAGGTTGGTCTTCAATGGCAACAACAACAGAAAGCCCACATACACATGGAAGCTGAACAATGCTCTGCTCAATGATAACTTGGTCAAGGAAGAAATAAAAAAGGAAATTAAAGACTTCCTAGAATTTAAAGAAAATGAAAGTACAAGTTACCCAAACCTATGGGACACAATGAAAGTAGTGTTAAGAGGAAAACTCATAGCTCTGAATGCCTCTAAAAAGAAACTGGAGAAAGCGTATACTAGCAGCTTAACAGCACACCTGAAAGTTCTAGAACAAAAAGAATCTAATACACCCAAGAGTAGTAGAAGGCAGGGAATAATCAAATTAAGGCCTGAAATCAACCAAGTGGAAACTAAAAGAACTATACAAAGAATCAACAAAACCAAGAGCTGGTTCTTTGAGAAAATCAACAAGATAGATAAACCTTTAGCCAGACTAACCAGAGGGAACAGAGACAGTATCCAAATTAACAAAATTAGAAATGAAAACGGAGATATAACACAGATTCTGAGGAAATTCAAAAAAATCATCAGATCCTAATATGAAAGCCTATATTCAACAAAATTGGAAAATTTGGACGAAATGGGCAAGTTTCTAGACAGATACCAATTACCAACGTTAAATCAGGATCAGATAAACCATCTAAACAGTCCCTTAACCCCCAAAGAAATAGAAGCAGTCATTAACAGTCTCCCAACCAAAAAAAGCCCAGGACCAGATGGGTTCAGTGCAGAATTCTATCAGACCTTCAAAGAAGACCTAATACCAATACTCTTCAGTCTATTCCACAAAATAGAAACGGAAGGAATACTACCCAATTCATTCTATGAGGCCACAGTTACACTGATACCAAAACCTCACAAAGACCCAACAAAGAAAGAAAACTTCAGACCAATTTCTCTTATGAATATCGATGCAAAAATACTCAATAAAATTCTTGCAAACCGAATCCAAGAATACATCACAACGATCATTCACCATGATCTAGTAGGCTTCATCCCAGGGATGCAGGGATGGTTCAGTACACGGAAACCCATCAATGTAATCCACTACATAAACAAACTCAAAGAAAAAAACCACATGGTCATCTCGTTAGAGGCTGAAAAAGCATTTGACAAAGTTCAGCATCCCTTCATGATAAAGGTCTTGGAAAGATCAGGAATTCATGGAGCATACCTAAACATATTAAAAGTAATATACAGCAAACCAGTGGCCAACATCAAACTAAATGGAGAGAAACTTGAAGCAATCCCATTAAAATCAGGGACTAGGCAAGGATGCCCTCTCTCTCCCTATCTATTCAATTATAGTACTGGAAGTTCTAGCTAGAGTAATTAGACAACAAAAGGAGATCAAAGGGATACAAATTGGAAAGGAAGAAATCAAAATATCACCATTTGCAGATGATATGATGGTATACTTAAGTGACCGGAAAAACTCCACCAGAGATCTGCTATACCTGATAAACACCTTCAGCAAAGTGGCTGGATACAAAATCAACTAAAGCAAATCAGTAGTCTTCCTATACTCGAAGGATAAACAGGCTGAGAAAGAAATTAGGGAAATAACACCCTTCACAATTGTCACAAAAAATATAAAATATCTTGGTGTGACTCTAACCAAACAAGTGAAAGATCTGTATGACAAGAAATTCAAGTCTCTAAAGAAGGAAATCAAAGAAGACCTCAGAAGATGGAAAAATCTCCCATGCTCATGGATCAGCAGGATTAGTATAGTTAAAATGGCCGTCCTGCCAAAAGCAATATACAGATTCAATGCTATCCCCATCAAAATCCCAACTCAATTCTTTGTAGACCTAGAAAGAGCAATTCTCAAATTCATATGGAATAAAAAAAACCCAGGATAGCAAAAACTATTCTCAACAATAAAAGGACTTCTGGAGGAATCAGCCTCCCTGACCTCAAGCTATACTACAGAGCAGTAGTGATAAAAACTGCATGGTATTGGTACAGTGACAGGCAGGTAAATCAATGGAATAGAATCGAAGACCCAGAAATGAACCCACACACTTATGGTCACCTGATCTTCAACAAAGGAGCTAAAACCATACAGTGGAAAAAAGACAGCATCTTCAACAAATGGTGCTGGTTCAACTGGCGCTCTACATGTAAAAGATCGCAAATTGATCCATTCCTATCTCCCTGTACAAAGCTCAAGTCCAAGTGGACCAAGGACCTCCACATAAAACCAGATACACTAAATCTAATAGATGAGAAAGTGGGGAAAATTCTCAAACACATGGGCACCGGGGAAAAGTTCTTGAACAGAACACCAATGGCTTGTGCTCTAAGATCAAGAATTGACAGATGGGACCTTATAAAATTTCAAAGCTTCTGTAAGGCAAAGGACAGTGTAAATAGGTCAAAATGGCAACCTACAGATTGGGAAAAGATCTTTACCAATCCTACATCTGATAGAGGGCTAATATCCAATGTATACAAAGAACTCAAGAAGCTAGACTTCAGAGATCCAAATAACCCTATCAAAAAATGGGGAAGAGAGCTAAACAGAGAATTCTCAACTGAGGAAACTCGAATGGCTGAGAAGCACCTAAAGAAATACTCAACATCCTTAGTCATCAGGGAAATGCAAATCAAAACAACCCTGAGATCCCACCTCACACCAGTCAGAATGGCTAAGATCAAAACAACCCTGAGATTACACCTCACACTTGTCAGAATGGCTAAGATCAAAAACTCAGGTGATAGCAGATGTTGGCGAAGATGTGGAGAAAGAGGAACGCTCCTCCATTGCTGGCGGGAATGCAAGCTGATACAACCACTCTGGAAATCAGTTTGGCAGACCCTCAGAAAAATGAACATACTACTACCTGAGAACCCAGCTATTCCACTCCTGGGCATATACCCAGAAGATGCTCCAACATGTAATAAAGACACATGTTCCACTTTGTTCATAGCAGTCATATTTATAATAGCCCGAAGCTGGAAACAACCCAGATGTTCCTCCATAGAGGAATGGATACAGAAAATGTGGTACATTTATACAATGGAATACTACTCAGCTATTAAAAACAATGACTTCATGAAATTCACAGGCAAATGGATGGATCTTGAAAATGTCATCCTGAGTGAGGTAACACAGTCACAAAAGAATGAACATGGTATGTAGTCACTGTTAAGTGGTTACTAGCCCAAAAGTTTGAAATACCCAAGAGTCACTTCGCAGCAACAGTAGGGCTGAGTGTGAGGTCCCTGATGGAGGACTTGGAGAAAGGACTGAAGGAGCTGAGGGAGTGTGCAGCCCCAGGGAGGTAGCAACAGTGGCATCTGGCCTGACCCCCTATACTCCTGGAGACTCATCCACCAACCAAAGAATACACATGGAGAGACCCATGGTGCTGGCCACAAATGCGGCAGAGATGGGTCTTGTTATCCATCATAGGGAGGAGAGGCCCTTGGGTCTGAGGGTGTTAGATCTCCCAGTATAGGAGAATGACAAGGAGGGAAGACAAGAGTGGGTGGGTGGGGTAGAGAATATTCCCATAGTGGCAGGGGGAGGTCGGAGGGAATGGGAGTTTCCAAAGGGGAAATCTGGAAAGGGGGAAACGTTTGAAATGTAAATAAAATGTGAAAATAATTAAAAAAAGAGCAATACACAGGAAAAACTTCTCCTTCCTGTGTTTGTGGGACTTTCCCACATTGCTTTCATCATCATTAGTTTCCTTTCTACCTGTCTAGTAGGAAGCTTGCTTCTGGCTGGTCTCATACTTCAATGTGCTCCAAGGCTCCAAAGAGATATTCATGAAGTTTCTCATCCTCCTACTAGTCTGGTCCAGTAGAGCAGGGGTGATGCTCATGATCTGGTACTGAGAAAACATTTAGGAGTGTTTTTTGTAGGTGGTTCTAGGAGCACCCTTGGGGAAAAGACAACTGAACTTGCATGTTCTGATCAAGTCTGTACACAATACTTTCATCATACGATTTGGGGCATATTTGGAGGTAATGGCCTAAGGATTGCCCTTTCCCAGTTTGTGACAAAAAATAAAATTAGCAGAGCACTGTATTCAGAGTGATGTCTATAGAGCAGCATCCTCTTCTTACCTAAAAGTGAGTCACCTATCCAGAATCTCAGGCCTAGTTCAAACTTCTGCATCTTAATGAAGCCACCATTATGGGTCATCATTAGCAAGTAGCACACTGTCAATGCCAGAATAAAAATTTGGAGTGAAGCTGAATTTGGATTTAGTTCTTGTATCATAACTTATTATTTGTACACAGTGTTAGTAGCTTGAATATCATTGTCTCCATCACTGAAACTATTGGACTCCTAAAAAGTGCAAAACTGTTGGATTTTGCCCTTATTAGCTTAATTGGTGGCCCCTAGGATTCCTGACACAAACTAATACCTAACAACTGCCAGTTTCTTAGCATTCTGTCTACCTTTATTAAACAACAGTGTCCAAAATCCATATAGAGAATGTACAAATTGCTTAAGAAATCTAATTATTGTTTAAACACTGTGGGTGAATAACTTAGACATAGAAGTATAGTAAGAACTGCTTGAGACATATAAAGGACTGTCTGTAAGAAGGAGGCCAGGGACACCTCTTGTGTGACTGAGGGGTAAAGGATGATGCAAGCCTGGTTGTCATGGGTTCCAAAAGAGTGACTGACTCATTCACTACAGACTCCTAGTGCTCAACATTGTGAAAATGGAGTCTGATGGAGGAAAACCGGTAGCCAATGATGCCAGCTTGCTCATGACTTTGGAGGTATTGGAAGGATGACACTTCTAGAGGGAATGAATTCCGGTTTTCTGTCTCATGCCTTAGCATGACTTATGATATTGTGACATATGACTATGACTTATCATAGTGTGGATATGTCAGGGTGAAATATATGAAGGCTGTGATCTTTGGAGAGACTTTGGCCAAAACATTCATAAAGGAATATTCTAAGAGAGCTATGGGGAGATATTTCTATCATGGCATATCACGAACTCACAGTGCTACTTTTTACCCAGTGTCAGGGGCCCTCCAACCCTATGGTTAATGGTATATCTTCTAAAGCCAAGCCAAAGAACCAGAGTCCACACTGGGCCATTCACCTCTTATGCAGTTTGGACATCTTACTTAACCTCTCTTTGGTTTTCTATCATTCAGTATGTAGATAATGACAGACTATATGCCATGGACCTATTAACTGAATCAAATAGAAATGAGAAGGAAAGGAAAGAACATAATGTTCCTAGGTATGGTGGAAGACAAAGTTTATTACAGATATGTTGGAAAGCATCTCCAGAGGCAGACACACATCTGGGAGAGTCCAGAGTGGTCTCGATCCTGCCTGAACCATGTGGGAGACCTGGAGTGGAAGGGAGTGAGGGGACCAAGTACAGCAGCCAAGAGGCTAAAAATGCATATGGAACAAAAGAGAGACCACAAGGCAGGTAACAAAATATCTGGACTATACTGGAAAGACCTCTGGGGGAAGGGCTGCCCAGCCCCTGGGTTGGAAAGTTCAGGGTAGAGCGTGGGGTATGCTAGACATATCTTCTAACAGGTAGGGACTCAGGGATGCTGGGAGAACTTGAGGCCAGGTCTACTGCTTTGATACATTAAATAGGCACTACAGCAGCTTGTACCAAGTTTGAAACAACATTATCAGACGATACATCATAAAGGCCTAGCACAAGGCTACTACCATTTCAAATTTATGTATCATTACAGTCAGCATATAATATACATCATTAGGGGAAACCAATGAATATTCAAATGTGTGGGTCAGTTAGGAAGTCTTTGTGCCTTGAATTGACCTTGAAAGGTTTGATTTGCATGAGAAGTCATTCCCATCAGTTACTCTTAATACAAATTGTGCTGATGGCCCTTGCATCATAATGTAGACATTTCTAAGGAAGAGAAGATGTGTTCAGTGATAGCTAAAGAAGCTAGTAGCCCTGTTTATACAAACCTGCAGTGATGAAACTGCTCCAGCTCTGTTGTCCCAGGGACAGTTGGTCCCCTGGAGAGAGAAGGTTCACCTGTCTGTAACTTGCTGCTCTCCATGCCTCCTCCCTACTCTGCAGTGGGGTGCTCCAGGTCCTTCCTCCTCCCTCCTCATCCTGAGACTCTCCTTTCTTGAGGCTCCTTCTTGCTGCTGCTCCTATCCAGATGTGGGTAAGGCAGTCTGGGGTTTTGACTGACAAAGACACCTTTAACAACAAAAATGTTAGATTACCTTAGAGGATGTCTTTTTGTTAGGTGCAAGTATTTAGTCCCCATACCCAGGAGTATGAGGCAAGAGGAGGGCAAGATGGAGGTTAGGCTAGGCTACATGTGACACCCCACGTCAACAAACTAACAAATAAAAACAAAACAGACCAAACTTAGGGTACTATTTTGAAGCTTCCATGGTCACCAGCTGCCATCAAACAATGGCTCCAAATCTATCTGACCAATTGAGACTAGGTAAAGCATCCGAAAATGAGTCCAACTGAGCCTTGGCTATGGTTAGGTGGCTCTGGAAATTAAGGTGATATGTGATACAAAAGCAAATTTGTCAATGGATGGTTAATTTTAATACTTTCTGCCTTTTGGATTGTCACTCTTTTAAGGACAGTTCATGGGGGGCACCAAAGGCTACTCAATTAGACTGTCCCATCATCATGGCTGCTATCAATATAACCTTCACCCTGACAGCAGCTATTGATTCAGTATTAGGCACTCAGCCAGGAAGTTTTGCAGACAAATTGATAAGCAATCTTCTTTTTGTTAGGTGCAAGTATTTAGTCCCCATACCCAGGAGTATGAGGCAAGAGGAGGGCAAGATGGAGGTTAGGCTAGGCTACATGTGACACCCCACGTCAACAAACTAACAAATAAAAACAAAACAGACAAAACTTAGGGTACTATTTTGAAGCTTCCATGGTCACCACTTCCAAAAATGTACTGTGAGTCTAAATAAATAATTTAATCTATAATTAGACAAGTAAACGCGACTCCATTGAGTCTTAGAAAGTATCTTTTAAGTTGAGTAATTTTGGCTTAATTCACAATTATAAGTCTTGTTTTTTCCAATAATTACATAGAAATGCAAAATATATGCTTTACCTACTCCTATTCCATTCATGTTAAATAAGCCAACAAAAAGAAAGTATTAATACAAACACATATTTCAACAATGGCCGTAAAAGTAGAATCCAGTCACGAAGACACATATTAAAAAGAATCAGAGTGAGAAGTCAGTTCTGTCTCTCCCTGTTCTGAATGTTTATTCATCCATCACACGCCTATTTCTACCAATGTTGACTCCCATACTGTTGTTAACAAATGCAGTAAAAATGTCAGCTACTAGGATCAATGTCGCTTCCCTCCTGTCATACAAAGTTGGAGGTGAGTGAAAGATCAATCCAAAACAATGTGACAAGATCTGCTCCAAATGACATGGAAATAGAACAGAGGTCGTACATACAAAATCGAAGGATGCATTAAGTACTGCATTTCTTGATAATTTACCCCCTACAATGTAGATGTAGAATCATACATTTGTTTCTCAGAGAATTAGATCAAAAGCTTCCAGTCCTTCCTTTGGCATACGGGATGGGAAAAGGGAGCAGCCATTGGTCTATCCAGTTCATGGTTTTGAAGGGCATAGAGGCATGCTCTCTGAAGGTGAAAAACAGAGTTTACACCCATGAGTCAGTAAGGAAGAGGACACTGCAGAATGTGAACATCCTGGTGACAGGATTTGGTATTTACTGGACATGTGCTATGATTTGAATTTCTTAAGTGCAAAAGTCATCTAAAAATAAAGTAGGATAAGGGACTTACATCTGCAACAATTCAAAACTGTCCTTCAATGGAGAAAGGATGAGTCTCCCAGGCTATCAGATAAAAGGTGACCTTCCATGATTTTACTTCCCAGATCGACAGCTAGTTCTCACTATTTGCCTTTATCTTTGGAGACCAGTACACCTGGTTACTTTGTTAACTGTTTTCTATTATGTCTGAGGGGTTTTTTTTTGTTTTTTTTTTTAATGTATGTGAGTACACTGTCGCTGTCTTCAGACGTGCCAGAAAAGGGCATCAGATCCCATTACAGATGGTTGTGAGCCACCATGTGGTTGCTGGGAATTGAACTCAGGACCTTTGGAAGAGCAGTCAGTGTTCTTAATTGCTGAGCTCTCTCCAGCCAATATGTCTGAGTTTTTTAAAAGGTAGCATTTGTGGTGGGCAATAAAGTTTAAATTTAAGACTATTACAGATGAATTTCACTAAATTTTTCCTAAATTTTGTTTATATGCCACACCTCTAAGTTGCCTTGATCATTTGGTTTACTGACAATACTTTTCAAACAAATAATTGGACAAATCGTAATACAAGTAAAATTATTTGAAAAGTCATTGTTCTAACCTAATTTTCAATGTTCAAAGTGAACTCTATCCCAGTTATGATTCTATATAAACACAGGGACAGTTATGAGAGTTTACATTCAGGCAAAAATTATATCACTGGCAAATTCAAGACATCAGCACTCAGGAAAAACTATGCTGAAACGAAGCCAAAATTCCCTTCTGTAGTGAAACATTGCAATTCAGAAGAGCACTGTTACTCCTTCCTCTGGGGTTGCCACAGCGGCCTGTAAGGCTGCTCACATGGACATTTCCGGCACTGTGAGATACACAGAATATTGAGCTGTCACAAATAATTGTCTTTACTGATGGGCAGATTACATCATGATGTTGAAGCAGAGCCTGCTCTTGTTTCTTGGGGAAACAGAGCCAGAAGTGAGCAGAGGGTCTTGGCTCACACCCCTGTCATGCTTCTATTCTGAAGACTTACATTGCTTCTGGAGTTTTAATATGAGACTTGGACAGTCGACCCTAGTTCCAACAGAGTTACCCCCATATTTCAGAAAATGAAAGATGGCCATGCAGCATGACTAAGGAAATGAAGTTTTTGGAGTTTAAGTATTACAGTAACATACACAGTTTCACACTATTTTGAAAGGGTCAGCACCTGAGGACCTTTGGGATTCTAACCAGGTGAATATCAAGACAGGCATTGTGACCACTGTGAGTGACCTGGTTCAGAGAAACAGCATGGAAAGAGAATCAATACGCACATTGAGTCATGTGTTCAAAGTATAGCTTTGGATAAAATTATAGGTGCTTCATGGGTAGCTTCACTAGAATCTACAGGCTGACCCCAGATATTTGCTGAAGCCCACAGAACCTACCTGTGCTTACAGTTAATGCTATGATGTGTGACAGCAGAGCTGCTAAAGATTGTGCCTTTGACCTCTGCTATCACTTGGAATTTACTATTAATGAATGACACTTTAATGAATTCTCCTTCTCATTCTGGCTCTTTGAGCCTACAGTACCATGATGAAAGTGTTTGCCTGCCCGCTTCATTTTCCTTTTGGCTTGAGAGGCAGCTTCCATCAGCTCTAGCGAGGTGCATTCTGACTCCCCACTGATCTAAAGCCCCAGCCAACCTCCTGTGGACACTTCTAGGGTCCAATCATCAGGGAGAGCTTTGTAAGCCTAATTACATCTGCAGTGTTGGGGCCAGTCCAGTAGAGGGAGATAGTTCCACTTGACTGAACTGTGCAAAGGAGGGTCTGTTGGGAGAAACTGCCAGGGTGTTGGAAAATTCAGCCTTGCTCTGGCACAGTGTCTGCAGGGTAGAAGGTATTTTCAAGCAGAAAGAGCCACATTGGAGAGTATATTCACACGGGAATTAGCATTACTTGACTAGGAAACTACAATCTCTTTACATAAAGTGTAGAGAGGGTTTATGTAATAGCTGTAGAGAGAAGCCAAGAAAGATAAGACTAGAAAAATAGTGGCAGATGGTGAATGATCTCTAAAGCTGTGCAAGGAGGCTTTGACTTGGTCTCGCATCTATCAGGGAATACTGGGGATGAGCGTGACAGGCTTGGCATCAAATACATTTCCTGGTAAATTTTGTGGAGTGTGTAATGAATCTTCCAGAGATGTCAGGGATAAATATGACTTTACAGAGTTATAGATGTCATGATTCAAAGGAATTATGAATGTACTCTACTTCACCTCATGCCCCCAACAGCAGGAGCATTTACACTAAAACTTAGAACCTTAACTCCTTCAAGGACAGTTGTGTGAGCTCACACCAGTCCTCTTGGCAGTAGTTAGGGTCTTCTTTATTCCCTTTTCTATTGCTACAATCTCCATCTTCCTATTTCTTGTTGCAGCTTCTCTGAATAAGATTAAAGCTGTGACCTTTTAACCAAAATAAGCATTCAAAAGTCCCACTATGATTTAAAATTGGAGCACGGAGCAGCCTTTTTTTTTTTACCTAGATGAGCCGTAGAGTATGGAAAATTGCTAGAACAGTTTGGGAGAGAACTTTCTATTTTCAATTGGCATCAAATGATGATATGTGAATTATACTTTTTGTTTCTTGGTGTTTGGGGGTGTTTTTCCATATCTTACAGTTCACACTGTGTCCGGGAAAAATCCAAACCACCCCAGTGGCTTTTTGATGCACTTCCTGAAAGATTATCAGCCAAATCAGACACACTCTTAGATATGGTCCAACTTATTTTTACAGCTTATTGTTTTGATTTATTTTCCCGTTGCTCTCTTCCAAGCTATTATTTTACTGGCAGTATAAAAAATTTGGACCTATCAATCTATCAGAAAGTGTTTTGGAATCAGTATCCAGCTCATTCACATGAAGCCCAGCTTGAAATCATCAGCGAGGTTATCAAAGCAACAAGGTTTTGTCTCTTGTGAATGACTGGAAATGACTACACGTCTTGAGCAGGAAACTCGGGGCTCAACAAGGAGAACAAATGATGGTTTACTATTTATTTTGAAACTGATTATCCAAACTAACTTCCAGCTCATATCAGAGATGTCAGAGAAAATGGGATATGTTTCATATAAAATAAAGCAAGTCACTTCAGGCGAATAGTTCTGTCTGATTGCTGGTTGCATCTCTTAAACACATGGTCCTTGTTAGAGAAAGAAAATGTTCACCTTGTGGAGCCCATGATTGTTGTTATTCTTCCATCATATAGCAAGGGCTTGGTTGTGTGTGACTAAGCCCAGAATCTCGACACAGTGTATGAGGAGAGAAATGAGCCTACATTTGTTATTTTCAAAGACAGAGCTCATGAGTCATTGTGTAGACATGATGACAGTTAACATATAAGCTGACTTTTAGCCCTGTGGAGAAGAATTACTAAAACATACATACCTTTAATCCCGGGGCATACCTTGGCTGTGCTGTGACATGGCTTTAAGCTGGGACAGCATAGAGCTTCTCTTCTGGCAAAGGAGCCTTTCAGTCCTGTCATAGAGAAAGTAACAAGTCACCCAAATGCTTGGCCAGGGCAGAGCAGGAGATGTACATAGTAGGGAGGATTGGGATGAAGATGTGTGTGATGGAAGGAATGGGGTGAGGGCATGTGTAGTGGGGAGAGGGGAGGTGAAGGTACATATGGTGGGGGAGGAGTGGCAGTTCCGGCCTCAGATGTTGAAGATGCTGTTGGGAGGCTATGTATTTCCCAGATGCACAAGTACTGGGAATCTCAAATGACTTCATGTGAATTCAAACAAGTCATAAGAGTGAACGGAGTAAATGCTCCCTCCCTGGGTCTCATTTTTCAAGTCTTCTTTATCCCTTTGATGTGACTATGGAAAAAAACAAACACTTTCTTCCAGAGCTTAGTTCTTAGCTCAAAGTGAGCCCTTGTTTATAGGTGACTCCTAAATGAATTGAGTTTGAATGACCTACGAATACTGAAACACGGCAACTGAGAGATGACTAGAGACAGGCCTCAGTGTAACTGTGCTTCATAGTAGGCCTGTCTGGGACTTCCATAAAATATGAGTTGGTGAGGAAGAATAAGCATGCTCTTAGGAAAAAAGAGAAGTAGTCTTTCTTGGTCTGAAAGCCATTCTTCTCATACAGACCCCTGAGTCTAGTTCTAATTGCACATTCTGAATTCTATCCAGCATCTCATCTGGAAGTCCGTCTGCTTTCACCCAGTGTGGCCTATTCTTAGCACACTGACTCCTAAATTCCTCTTTCAGTTCCTGCTTTGTCAGTAGAAAATGCTTCTATTCTGCTAAACTATAAACTTAAAAAAAATTCTGATTTCTGCCTTAAAACAAAATAGCTAGAAAAAAGCATCACATGTGGGTCCTAGAATTTTTTAAAATAAAAATCTCCTTTTGTTTGAGACTTTCATACAAGAGCACTATATTCACATCTTTTTAATTCTCCCATGTGCAAATCCTCCCCCCACCCCTCACATATGTGATCTTTTTCATTGATGGTAATTCTTATATACATATTTATTTACATATATACATGTTTCCATATAAATTCAACTGACTGAGTCCATTTAATGTTGCTTATATATACATGAATGTTTAAGGACTACACTTGGGTTTGGATAACCTATCAAGTGTCTTATCCTTAGTGAAGACTGATTCTCCAGACATTCATTGCCTATGGCTCTTCATCTAGGGCAGGATCTTATGAGATTTCCCCTATCCATATTGACATGCCAACTGCTGTTGTCATTGTGGGGTTTTATTTGGGTGACTGCATTGTTGAGAGGTCATAAATGCAGTTTCCCTATTACATATAGAAGACTCTGTCTCGTAGCAGCCATGCTTGTTCTCTGGCTTATATAGTATTTATACCTCCCTCTTCTACAACGGTCCCTGAGTCTTAAGTGTAAAGTTCAATGGATGCGTGTACCCCAAGTCTCTTCTTTGCATTTTGCCCAGTTATGAATTTCTAGAACAGTACTCATTTGCTTCACTAAGAAGATTCTTCAATGAGGTGTAAGAGCTACACTTACCTGTGGTTATAAGGTAAGCGTTTAAAACACAGTTAAAAATTATACCAGTTTAAGAAAGTGCACGATAGTGAGAGTTTGTATTAAGAAGGAAGAAACCACACATGATAACCAAGAGCCTGAGAAGAACTGGGGTTGCCAATTCTTCCAAGAGTATATCCCCAATAGTCCCAGGTTGTTTCATTTGGTCCTCTCTTTACATGTCTCATTGGAGAGCAAGTGTCTAATACATCAACTCTTAGGGGACAGGTAGAGTAGTACATAAAGCACAACATGTTTTAAAGTCATTCTGCCTATTAGACCTCAAATTGAACTATGAGTTGTTCTTCACCAGCACCGAAGCAGCAGAATCAGAGCACACAGCAGTTCACTCTTGGGATGTTGTGGATAGTCCCTGGTGCCGAGTATCACTCTTAAACCATATAGCGCTCTCTTGACTATACTAAATTTAGATAATTTACCAATTTCTTGGACAACACATAACAGGTTAGTGCAACTGGTCAGGGCTGGTTGGTCTTAAGACAAGAAAAATAAGCTTCTTACCATTCACTGGAAGCACATCAGCTGTGTCCACAGTGCCCTAGGACACAGTGCTTTCCACATCAACACCATTGTTGCTGATCCCTGGGGTGAGTTGCTTTCCACTCTTACTCATCTTCCTGGTTAATTTCTACTAAGAAGGATGATTTGATTCTCATCACACTGGTAAGTGACCTTTAAGAGCTACAGACCTTGAATAGTTCTGAGATACACATCTCTGAGCTCACAGTGAGCATTCAATAAATATTTGAATAAAATTACATTCTGTCATATTAATCTCAATTTCTTTTGGCGGTTGCAAGTATTGTCCTTTAAACTGTGGTCTGAGGTCCTTGGATTTTAATAAATGCTGCTGAATTCAATTTACTGACTGATATGTTGGAAATATAGACAATGTATTTAAAAAAATTTAAGCCATGTTTGTCCATGGTCTAGCAACATCATATGTAAGCCAAAGGAAATTTATGCAAAGGTTTTTCCTCTATTTGAAAAGAGGATTATTGATGGGATGACCTCCTGAGCTCACAATGCTCTGCTGAGAGTTGTGACAAGTTCTTCCTTTTAGTCCATTGGTACCTGGGATTGAGCCCAGGTCCTTGCAGATACGAGCTAACTGCTCCACCACGGTGATACACTCACAGCTTCTAACTCTGTCATTTTTTATCTTTTAACAGCATTATTGGTTGTATTTTCTGAGGTATGATACCATGTCGGAGGGCAATTAAAAGTATGATGTATCTGTCCTCTCTTACTTCTGTATTTGAGTGGAAAAAAAACCCACAAATCAGCATTTAACAGTACATGACCCTTTGCTACATCAAATGTCAGTGTGAGCTGCTAAGCAAGTGTACAAATGGTTATCAGTGTTACAAGCACCATAAAAATGAGTGTGCAGGGAAGGAGGCTTCCAAATGGATCTTGAGTGTGGAGATAGAATTTCAATTAAGGAAGATAAAGTCCCAGAAGATCTGGACTCATTCCCCATGAATGATGATGTCAATCATTTCTTTATGCATCTTTGTGTTTCTCCTGTCAAATGAGGATCTTGGATGAGATCTCTTTTAGGGCTACTTACCCAAGATATAGAAGGAGGGAGTTAAATCATAATGTGGATAAAGTATTGTGATCACAACAAATGAGAGACTATCTCTAAGTGGGGACACTGATGGAAGTCAGGAAAACTCCTTACACCACAGAAGACCTTGAAGAAGTAGGTAGTGCCATGTGCCCAAACATTGTAGACAAACATTTATTTTTAATGATTTTATGTTTAATTTTATTTGTATTAATCTTAATTAGCATAGCATGTAACGTATTTCAGAATGCTATTCTCTCTCTCTCTCTCTCTCTCTCTCTCTCTGTCTCTCTCTCTCTCTCTCTCTCACACACACACACACACACACACACACTGATTTGGTCTCACTCCCTCACTCCCTCAACCTCCCTGTTCCCTGCTTGCTTCCTTCCTCCCTCTAAGTAGTCCCTATTTATACTTTCAAGCATGACAAATTTTAAAAAGAAGAGTGCTCACGCGGTTCCTCTTCATCAGGCATAGGTTCTAACATCAACGTCTAGAATAGATATTTTAGAATCAGCTTGAAAAATAGGCAGATTTGTAGATAAATATATGTTGTACAGAAGGGAGACAGTGTGCCTGACTAAGTTATAAACCTTGTTTTGAAGGGAAACATCAGGTATAATACCACACTGTCTACTGCTCCACTGCTTAGCTATCCCAGTGGTGACTGCTCTAGATAGACAAATGCCAGATACTTCCTTTGTTTTGGGATCTTCCACAGAGTGAGCTCTGCCCAAGATTCTACATAGAGTTCCCTAGAGATTCCAGAAAGAGAGAGATTGGAATGAAGTAACCCCTTGCCTTTCCCAAGATATCTTTGGTTTTATAAAAGTTAAAAATATCCAGTGGATCTTAAATGTTAGAAATTTGGTTTAAAGTAAATTCATTCCAGTTTAGGTCAATTAAAATACAAAATGTCACACTTCACTTTCTTTTTTAAGTAACATAAAAAGCAGATGTCTTGATGCCTACATGTCTGAAGAGCTTTGGTTTTCAGCTTGTCTGAAGTAGAGCCTCTACAGGAGGTCACACCTCCTCCTGATCAACCTAGGGCTAACACTATGCTCTTGCTCTAGTGTTGCTCACTTGCCCATTCACTTGTTACAAAGACCAGAACCCTTTGTCATTTTTCTCTTTCGGCTGTCTGTCTTTTCTGTTGAGTCTTTCTGGTGCCTTCTAAGGACTAGAATGCAAAATCAGCTGCTGAGACACAGGTTGGGTGACATCTTGAGGGGAAGCTGCCCCATTGGCCTTGGTTTTGTAGAAGACATAGAAATATATATCTAGCTGTTTATGACTTTTTGGATTAAAATCCCTTTCCTTACCAAACAGCAACTTAGAAAAAGGAGTTTTGAAGTTCACTGAAGCATTTGAAATTCATTCAAATCAAGAGAATCCAAAGAGTTTACTTTTTATTTTATTTGTATATGTATTTGTCTGGTATACATGGGTTCTTGCATGCTACAGCATTCAGTGTGTAGGTCAGAAGACAAATTATCAGGGTTAATATTCTCTTTCTACCCTTTGGGTCCCAGGGATTGATCTTAGGTTGTTCTTGTATGCACTAAATAATCTCACTATCCCTTCCTTTATTTTCTGGATAAAACCTGGTGCTGTTTGATTTTTTTCCTGGGATGACATAAATGGGTGTATATTTACCCTTGGCCAGGCATACTAGTGACAGACCTAAGAAATGATTTCACCTAACTTTAGCTTAATGAAGTAATGACTTTGTTAGTATTGCTTCTAAGAGTATACATAAAGAATATACATAAGAGGTATATCACTTAGTATATTGAACATGATAACTCAAAAGCAGTTGCATAGCTTAAAAATCCACATTTGTATGGATAATTACTCATGAAGGCTGTATTTCATGAGCTATCTCCATGAATTACAAGCAAAGAGACAAATGGAGAGAGTCTCCTAACTCTATTAAATTTCTACTGCTTGTATAACCTCCTGAGATGGGGTGAGAGGTTGAATCTTGTAAGTTTTAGGAGCTTTTGGAGGCTTATGAATTTCCTTCACTTTATCATCTTGTCTTCTTCCTCTCTCCAGTAGGAAATGTTTCAGTTTTGAGAAAATGCTTACACAGATTCTGAATTTTTATATTCCTATTAACACATATTCAGAAGATGACCTTTCTTGAAACTTGAGAAGACAGCACAAGGAAATTGTGGTCCATAGTTTCCTAGCTCCATTTCAGTTGCCACCTTACTCTTCCTTGTAACCTTCATATAAGCCTGTTGCTAGGTCACAGTTCAGGGACCAGATGACCAACCATCTTCACCACATGAAATATTACTCTTCCCACTATTAAATTCAGCTCACTAGACATCAGAGTGAATAGTGATTTGAATGGCTGCCTTTATTTACAATAGTTCCAAATATCAACATTGCCTTTAAGCTAAAATTTTCTTCCTTCAACCATTACTTAGAAGTATATTCTCAATACACTAAGTGAGATACTGAAGACACTACAATACTATGACAAATTAGATGTGCTGTTTGCTTTTGAAGAACTCCAAGCCAACTAGAGAGCAGCAAATGACTGAAATCAATGTCACCAATTTTTCTTTCTTTTTCTACAGCTGACATTACTAACCCGGCATTCATTCATACAAATATTGAATAGATACTCTATATTCAGAATAAGCCAGGCTCTGGCAATACCCAAGTCAGAAGTTTGCTTTAGACAACTCCCTGTTGCACTAAGTACAACCTCAGATCTTTCTCAACACAGCTCTGGGTAATACTACTAATCTGTATGATGGTAGAGGAGAAGTCTACCTCTTCAGTTTCTCTACTCCAATGCCTGGGAGGAAGGCTAGATTCGTTGCTAGATAGTGTAGCAAATACACTACAGAGGTAATCTGTGGCTAAACTTTGAAAGGTTAACTAACTGCCTGGGAAGTCAAGGAAACTCCTGGAAGAAAAGGCAGCTTTTGAGGACCTGAAGTAAGGCTAAAAACATGTAAAGCAGAGCTGAGAGGGAAGAGAATCAGAGAGGGAGGCATCTTGGATGGGTGTTTTTGGGAGCAGAGTCCTGGCATGTGGAAACCATTTGTGTTGGTTATTTGTAGGTGGGTTAGCTCAGAAGCTGTGACACATAAAGACAAGGTGACTTGCTCAGGTCCCCAGGGCTATTCACTGGTAAAGCCTAGAGGTCCATCGACTACCCAAACTGCTTTGAACATTATTGCAAAGTCATCCTTCAACAAGGCATGAAAGATGCACTCTTGTTTTTGTTTCGTTTGTTTAAGATGATAATGAGGAGACTAATTCTTTAAGAAATCATTTCTGTATTTCCTATCTCTTCGTCTTGTCTTTGGATGCTTCCACTGTTTCCACACTGTCAATTTCATCCTTTGGTCTTGTATCCTGATATACAGCACCTCAAATTCCTAGAACACCACACAATTTATCATTATGTAAATAAAATAAATACTTTGGGAAGGCACACTGAACATATTGTTTGGCAGGCTTCATCCCTGCTCTCAAATGCGAGAAGAAAGAGGCAGCTTTAGTACCTACACATTAACAATTGCACTGATCATATGCTAGGAAGATCTGGACCAGCTCTGGTAGAATTCTTTACTTGTACAGTGCTGGAGCTAGGCCAGATCTGTCCAGTTACTGCCTCAGTCAAGGACAAGTCAGTTGGCAATGCTTGCCACATTCAGAAAATAAACATGGCTCTCATCTTATTCTTGAGGATATTTTCTTAGACCTTACTGTGTGATGTCCTCCATCTCTTCCTCCCATATTAACACTATTATATATGTAGTCAGAAATAGTGCTGCTCATTCCACTTTGTGTCAAAATATGTGAGTATCTGCTAAGCCACAAAATGATGACAGTGGTCAGCATGAGAGGTTTATCTGGAACAGGAAAAGCAGTCTGTGTAGATGGGATAGGAGAGTGTTCATTGTTAATCTTTAGGTGAAATAATGGTTTGTGAAAATTGGTATACAACTTACATCTCCAGTAGTTTCTCTTGTTGTAGGAAACAACTGATGGAACGGAGTGTATGCTTTCTGTGTTTTAATATTTCATAATGGAAATTTTTCATTGTTGGAATGGAGGATAAAACTCCATAGGTCAAAGTGTTGGATTCCTATGTTAAGGGAAGAAGTCTCTGGGGTGACTTGAATATGCTTGGCACAGGGAGTGGTCTTGTTGCAGTAGGTTTGCCTTTGTTGGAAGAAGTATACCACTGTGGGGTGGGCTTTGAGAACCTCCTTCTTCTACCTGCCTAGAAGACATTTCTCTCCTGGCTGCCTTCAGATCAAGATGTAGAACATTCAGCTCCTTCAGCACAAAGTCCATCTGCATGATGCCATGTTTCCCAAAATGGTGATAATGGACTGAACCTCTGAAACTGTAAGCCAGCCCAATGAGATGTTTCTTTTATAAGAGGTTTTTTTTTTTTTTGTCATTTTGTCTCTTCACAGTAATGGAAACCCTATATGCTATATTCATAGCTGCATACAAATTTAAATCATAATCTTTATCTGAAGTTTTTATTGTTATGAATGTCCTTTATTGATAGAATTCATTCTTGCCATAAAATTATAATGTATAATGTTAATTAAGTGACTTCAGTACTGTCTTTATTCTTTCTCTGAATTTACGAAAATTATAAGGCCACAGATTCAGTACTGATTTTATACCCTATCAGTATAAATAAAAATAAATACAATCTAGACAAATTGTAGTAAGACAGCTAAATTCAAGTGACAAAGAGAAAATTCATAAAATTGTCGGATATTTTTTTTTAAAAAATCCATGTAGCTACTAAGCATGGTGGCTTACACTTGAAACCCAAGCACTCCAGAAGCTGAGGCAAGACTGTCACAAGTTTGAGAGCAACCTTGACTTCAGATGAGATCATGTCTAAAAAAAATCAAGAGAGAGGAAATGAGGCAAGGAAGGTCCTGGGAAGTTCTCTTTTCTGTTTCATTTGTAAGAATAGTTTGACAACGGATTTCTTAGTTTTTTGTTGAATACAAAAGCTTTCCTTCCACATTCAAACCTGTTATTCTCTTGCTTTTGGTATCTGGTCAGTACATGGGCAGCACAAACTGGATTTGATAGTCATAAAAAAATAATGAGGTACTTGAGGTTGAAAGGGGGTGGAGAGATGGGGAGTAAATCTGGGGGTGTGTGTCGTGTGGTATGGCTATGACCAAAATACACTGTATGGAATTATCAAAGAACTTACAAAGATATTTAAAATAACCTGAGCATCAGTCTTTCCATTATCCCCAGCAGGTCATGTATGCTGTGTCTGGCAGCTTTTCGGCTTTCTTCTTTGAATTTGGCAGCGTTCCTATGAGGTGAAGAGACTTGCTTTTCTTTGTATTTACGGTGCTTGGGCCTAAAATCACTGTTGAATCTGAGGATTTATGTTTTTTGTAAATCTCAGACCATCCTAACATCTCCTCACATCTGTCTTCCCTTCATTCTCTCCTCCTTATTAGACAGCAATTGTACACTGTGGTGATTTGAGTGAGACATGTCTTCAGTCCCAGGTATTTGAACACCTGGTGCCCATCTGGTGGATTCATTTGAACCCCTTTTGTCCCCACCCTGCCTTGTTCTCCCTACGCTTGAAGAAGACACAGGGAACATTTGGGATTCATGTTTTGTGTCTTTTTGTTTTCCAGGGTCAAGGCCTCAGAAGTCCTTGTCATATTGATTGTATTATTCCTTACAACCCAAAAAATGACTGGAGGGCTTAGCAAAGTTATTTTTATTTGTTGCCTGAGCCCTATGACATGATTAGATAGATCCTCCCCTGGGTAATAGAAATGATAAATAAATATAAACAAAAAAGTCAAAACAAATGTACCAAATTCAAGCAAGTTCGACCAAACTCTCAGCTGCCTGCCTCCATGCACAGCTCAGGTTTTTTTTTTTTTTTTAAAAAACCCAAACCAAACCAAACAAAAAGCTCTTAATTGTTTTAACTATTTCCCACTGATTTTGAAGTAAGAACTATTATTTATCTTTTATTCAGCATTAACAGATGTTCTCAGTGAGATGATTCATCCCATCCATAAAAGCTTCTCTGTCATGGGTGGAAGCAATTGGTATTTTGACAATAGGGTAGCTTAAAAAATAGCAATGCTCAGGCCCTATCTACATTAATACCATTTAAAAAGGTTGGTGGGTGATTTTTAAAAAGAGATACAAAATTGCCAGTAAGTTCATTAACAAAGCTCTTCAACATCATTATCTACAGAGAAGCGCAAATCACAACTGCAGTGAAAATTGCAGTGAGATAGTTGGAATGACTGCTATCAAAAATCCAAAATATAATAAATTCTGGCAAAGATGAATTGGACAAAAGAAACTCTTCTCCAGCATTGGTGGGACTGTGTGTCAATACAACCACTTCAGAAAACAGTACGGAAGGTCCTCACAAAGATAAAACAGTACTTCCGTATGGTTTAACTGTAACACTCGGAGGTTAAACTTTAAGGAAATTAAGCAACACACGAAAGAGGCATCTGCACCTGCGTGCTTATTTGTGCATTGTGCCGTAGTACTCACAACAGCCTCGGCTGCGCTGCTCATCAATGTAAGAATGAATGGAGAAAATATATCTACACACATGTAAGCACACATACATAATGCAATCGTGGAAAATGATGCGCTGCCATTTATGAGCAAATAGATGGAACTAGAAGTTATAACATTAAGCAAATAATCCAGACTCAGAAGAAAGACAAATATTACATGCTTTATACAGAAACAAACAAACAAGCAAGCAACAACAACACTACCAACAATAAAACCAAGAAACGTTACCATGGCTAGAAAGTATAACTGGGACTGATAAGAGTTGGAACCAAGGGTGGGGGCGGGGTGATAGACAATACATAGGAAAGGGTGAGTAGCCATAATCCACGCATCCTTACACTTGTATGCAGACACACAGCAAGCCATGTTAAGTTGTATACTTGATAAGCTAGCCATTGTAACTAAGTTTTAAAAAGCAAAAAGATCTGGCTATGAAGTCAGGTATTACTGGTCTTTGTTCTGGGAGCTTTCCTCAGGGATCGCTGGACCGGCCAAATGCGAAGGTTCAGGCAAAGGGGAGAGCGAGAGCAGGGACAGAGTTTCCTCCGCAATTGCTGGTTCAGTTGCTCCAAGATCCTGCGCACCCGCCACCCTGCGCTAAGTCAGGCCCAGGCTATGACCACGAGAGGCCGACTAGCCTCCAAGGAGTGCGGGAAGCTTCTGGTGCCATTAGGGAGAGCAGATCTCTTCCCAAGCAGCAGTGTTACAACTCTTATGATAGAAGCTCTTAGATGACAGAGTAGTTCTCACACCTTTATTCTTTCTGGATGGGGATCTCTCCTATACAGGTTGGGATGGTCTAATATACTATTTGTGGTGGGTCAGCGACCTGACGACAGGTACTTCCCATTGGCTTGGCCTGGGAGTTTAAGGGCACCTTATCTGCATGTGGGAGGGCTTGGTGTTGCTCCTACGTGACAAATCTCACATGACAGGCCTCTCTACAGGGGGCTGTGGAGGTTGTAGCTGTTTGACAAGAGCCTTCAGGGAGCTTTGGCAAAAACGTTTTCCTGTCCCTTGCGAATTACACCGCTGGGTCTCCCAGAGTTTTCAGTCTGTGTACAACCGGGTGCCAGACTGCCTGCCACAGGCCACTGCCCCACAAGGTATGGGAACCAAGCAAGATATGGGAACCAAGTACATAAACAACTCTGTAGGTCCAGTCTCCGGGAGCATCGGGAAGTCAGGCCAGTTGACACTGTTGTTTTCTCCATGGGGCTGACAACTCCCTCAGCTCCTTCAGTCCCTTCACCAGTTCCTCCCATCTATGACCTCACACTCAGCCCAATGGTTGCTGTGAAATGACTCTTGGGTATTCAGAACTTTTGAGCTAATAACCGCTTATCAGTGAGTACATACCGTGCTCATTCTTTTGTGACTGCGTTACCTCGCTCAGGATGATATTTTCAAGTTTCATCCATTTGCCTAAGAATTTCATGACGTCATTGTTTTTAATAGCTGAGTAGTATTCCATTGTGTAAATGTACCACATTTTCTGTATCCATTCCTCTGTTGAAGGACATCTGGGTTGTTTCCAGTTTCTGGCTATTATAAATATAGCTGCTATGAACATTGTGGAGCATGTGTCTTTATTACATGTTGGAGCATCTTCTGGGTATATGTCCAGGCGTGGAATAGCTGGGTCCTCAGGTAGTATTATGTTCATTTTTCTGAGGGTCCGCCAAACTGATTTCCAGAGAGGTTGTATCAGCTTGCATTCCCACCAGCAATGGAGGAGTGTTCCTCTTTCTCCACATCCTCGCCAACATCTGTTGTCACCTGAGTTTTTGATCTTAGCCATTCTGACTGGTGTGAGGTGTAATCTCAAGGTTGTTTTGATTTGCATTTCCCTGATGGCTAAAGATGTTGAACACTTCTTTAGGTGCTTCTCAACCATTCGAGTTTCCTCAGTAAAGAATTCTCTGTTTAGCTCTTTTCCCCATTTTTTGATAGGGTTATTTGGATCTCTGGAGTCTAACTTCTTGAGTTCTTTGTATATATTGGATATTAGCCTTCTATTGGATGTAGGATTGGTGAAGATTTTTTTCCCAATCTGTTGGTTGCCGTTTTGTCCCCGGAGATTGGATCACCAACCAAAGAATATACATACAGAGCCCCAGGGTGCTAGCCACATATGTGGCAGAGGAGGGTCTTGTTAGCCATCAGGGGGAGGAGAGGTCCTTGGGTCTAAGGGTGTTAGATGTCCCAGTATAGGAGAATGCCAAAGAGGGAAGACAAGAGTGGGTGGGTGGGTTGGGGAATACCCTCACAGAGGCAGGGGGATGGGGAGGGGATAGGGAGGTTCCAAAGGGGAGATCAGGAAAAGGGGAAACATTTGAAATGTAAGAACAACAACAACAACAAAAAAGAAAGGCTAGTACCACTTTATCTAGTGACTGGCATATATATATTTTCTGTTTGGTTTTGAAATATTTTCCTGTACTTATAATTCTGAAAATGAAAATTAGAAGATAATGTTCAACAAAAATGAAAATTAATGAATAAAAGAACCAACTCTGTAGGGCTGACTGGATTTTTGTTTTCAAACAGAAGACAGGGTGATTTAATGAAGTATTTGATCTTTACTGCCACTTTCAAGTTCTTCATAAATTATGATAATGCTGTGACTCAAAAGTACTCAGTCCACCACACCACTAGTAGCGTCCTGTACCGACAACCAGGAACATTTTTGTTCATCCACATCTCCACTTCCCCCAAACTTTAGGTTACCTTCTGTTTTGTGATGAATTTTTATCATCAAAACACCATGTCAGGGATAGAAAGATAGTTAAGCAGCTAAAAACACACACACGCTCTCCCTTCTCCCCTTCCCCCTCTGTTTCTGTCTCTCTATCCCATGCAATAAAAAACATTACATTGTAGTTCAAATCCACAACACCTATTAATGTGAGCCCGTATTTAGATAGAGGGTCCTTGAGGAAGAAATCAAATCAGAGAGGTGTTTGGGATGGGTTATTCATAATGTCTTCATATGAAGAAGGAAATTGGACCAAGACACAGGAACAAGAACACACGTTCAGAGGCAGAGATCAGAGCAATGTAACTAGAGAGCCAAGCAAAAATACATCAGAAATGAGAGGAGGAAAATGGTGATTCTACTCAAAGATAGGTGAAGAAGGGCTCTGCCTTTCTCTGAGGTGCTGCCTCCCTGCAAGCTAAGGCTGTCACCTGGTGATTAATTTGCTAGATTACTCTAGGAGACTGACACAACTCATTATGTTAGCTTTGATTCTGTGCTAGATTGGGTTCTCAGATGCTTTTCAATACTCTCTAGCTTTAGGGAATGTGCATGTTCTCCAGTTACTCAATTAAACAAAAATTTCCCCCCAAAAGATACAAATGAACTGACCTTAGATAGGATGATTCCTTGAGGGAACCTCTCCTCAGATACGGGCTTATTAAAAGAAGATATTTCCAGTGTGTGTGTGTGTGTGTGTGTGTGTGTGTGCATGTGTGTGTGTGTGTGTGTGTGTGTGTGTGTGTGCATGTTTTATAAAGATATTTATTTACATTCCAATCACAGCTTTCCCTCCCTTCTCTCCTCCCAGTTCCTTCCTTCAACTCCCCTTGCCCATCTCATCCAATACTCATCCTCTTCTGCTTAGATCAGTGGAGGACTCCTGTGGATATCAACCAACATGGCATACCAAATTGCAGTAAGACTAGGAACATCTAGAATTGAGGCTAGCTAGACAAGGCTTTGGAAAGAGATCCAATGGTAGGTAATGTATTTGGAGACAACTCTGCTCTTCCTTTAGGAGTCCCATATGAAGATCCAGCTATACAATGCGACATATGTGCAAAGAGTCTAGATTTGACCCATGCATGCTTTCTGGTTGGCAAGTGAGTCTCTATGGGCTCCCATAGGTCCACAGTAGTTGATTCTGTGGGTTTTCTTATGGTACCCTTGACCTCTCTAGCTCTTTCAATCTTTTGTCCTCCTTTTCCACAGTATTCCCAAGCTCCGCTTAATGTTTGGTTGTGAGTCTCTGAATCGGTTTCCATCAGGTCCTGGGTGAAATATCTCTGATGACAGTTATGCAAGACTCCTGTTTGCAAGTATAGCAGAATATCACTAATAGTGTCAGGGGTGGACTCATTCTCCTGGTTTTGAACTGGGCCAGCCATTGGATCCCTTAATTTCTGCTCCATCATTTACCCTTGTGCGTCTTGTAGGTGGGATGATTGTGGCTCTAAGGTTTCGCAGCAGGGTTGGTGTCTCAATCCTTCCTTTGGAAATATTGCCTGGTTACAGGAGATGACTGGTTCAGACTCCATAGGCCTCATTGCTAAGAGTCTTAGCTAGTGTCACCCTCACAGATTCCTTGGACTTTTCATTGTCCTAGATTTCTAATTCATCCTAGAGAGGCCCACACCCCAATCCAGTTGGTTGTTCCAGGATTCTCTCCCTCCTTCCATCCCCAACTTCATTCCTCCTGTTCCTACATCTATGCTATGACCCCCTGAGTCTACTCCCTCAATCCACCCCCTATGTCTAATCTATTTCCCCTTCTCAGTGTGATTCAAGCTTTCCCCTCTCAGGCCCTTTAACTTCTTTGGGTCTGTGGATTTTAGTATGGTTATTCTGTACTTTATGGTTAGCAACCACTTATAATTGAGTACATGTTTGTCTTACTGTGTCTGGGTTACTTCACTCAGGATGATCATTTCTAGTTCCATTCATTTGCCTATAAATTTTATGATATCATTTATTTTAATGGATGAATAATACTACATGTGTAAATGACCACATTTTATCAATTTTTCTGTTATGAGATGTCTAGGTTGTTTCCAACTTTTAATCATTGTAAATAAAGCTGCTGTGAACATAGTTGAACAAGTGTCATTGTGTTATGGTAAAGCTTCTTTTGGGTATATATGCAGGACTGTTCTAGTTAGATCTATTCTCAATTTTCTGAGAGATGGCCAAATTGATTTTCAAAGTAGTTTTACAAATTTTCACTTCCACCAATAATGGAGAAGTATTCACCTTGTTCCACATCCTCTCCAGCATGAGCTGTTGCTTGAGTTTTTCATCTTAACCATTCTCAGAAGATACTAGAAGGAAAACTCCAACCCAAGAAGATTAACTACACCCAAGAAAACAAATAATTTCAAATCAGCAAAAACAAAAGAAGGGAAACACACACACACACACACACACACACACACACACACACACCACCATCAGAATAATAGGAATTAACAATCATTGATCTTACCAACAGACAAACAGTGGGTGGATCTTAGGAACTCTTATGGAAGAAAATGAGAAAATATTGTGGGTCCCAAAGGGAATAGTAACTCCACACGAAGACCAACAGAGCTAAATAACCTGGACCCTTGGGGCTCTCAGAGTCAGAACCACCAACCAAAGAACACACAAAGGCTGAAACTAGGCCTTCCCTGCTCATATATAGTAGATGTGCAGCTTGATCTTCATGTGGGTCCTGAACAACTGGAATAGGGGCTGTCCCAAAGGCTGTTGCCTGTTTATGGGATATAGTCTATTAGCTGGACTGCCTTGTCCAGCCGCAGTGGGAGAGGAAGTGCCTAGCCTTGCAGAGACTTGAAGTGCCAGGGTGGGGGAAGTACCCAGGGGATCCCCATCTGCTCTGAAGAGAAGGGAAGGAGGAATAGGGAAAGGATTGTGTGAGGGGGTGACCAGGATGGAGTAGTGAGAGGGATGTAAACTGAATAAGTAAAAACAAAATTAAACAAAAAATTACATTTAAACTAAGTTGGCTGTAAAAAGTGATCATTGGTTTTAATATATTTTGACATTAAAGGACTCAATTCCCTATTAAAAAGATACAGAATAGATGTGAAAACAGGACTATCATTCTTATGCCTACAAAACCACACCTCAACATCAAAGATGGACATTACTTCAGAGTAAAGTGCTGGAAAAAGATTTTCTAAGCACACAGACCTATGAAGCAAGCTGGAGTAGTTATTCTAATATCTAGTAAAAGAGACTTCCAACCAAAATTAATCAAAAGACATGGAGAAGGACACTTTAGACTAATCAACTAAGATGATGTCTCAATTCTGAACATCTATGCCTCGAATGAAAGGGCACACACAAAAAACCAAAACCAAAACCAAAACCATTGCTAAAGATTAAATCACACATTGAATCCCACACTTTAATAGTGGGAGACTTCAACACTCCATTCTTACCAATGGACAGGTCACCCAGACAGAAATTAAACGGAGAAATAATGAAGCTAGCCATCTCTATTACTCAAATAGACCATTTGCTAAACTTTCATTCCATGCTTTAAACTATTGACTCTATTTGCTAGCAGTTACATTGACTTTGGAAACTGTTTTGACATGTTTTTGGATGGGTTTCATTAATTTATACATCTGTTTGTTTGAATCTTCTATGTGATTATCAATTCTTTAAACCAATAATGAACTCAATTCTTTCTCAGACATTTCAGATATCTCTATAGTTCTGAAGGAGCCAAAGATTATAGAAGAGTTACTTGGTTGAGAACCAGTCATGTGTGGTATCTGTGTTATATTCTTAGTGTTTCTCTTTGGTCTTATGACCATCTATTAGAGTAGGTTTGTATTTCAATTTTGACTACCCCTTCTTCTGAAACTATTGAGATTTTTCATTTTCTGTGACTTTTTCTAGAGGGATAACTGCATGAAGTTCAAATATGGGGACTGGTGAAATGTGTTGTTGATTGTCACTGGGTGATCCTGTCTTGCTTGTGTGGAAACCAAAAACTGCACACTAAGCACAAAGAGTTGCAGTCAAAACTTTAGTTACCCTGTGGAGACTTTGAGCCTGCTGGGAGCATGATACCAAACTTCAGACACACTGAGGACTGTGTACTATCTGTACTCAGTTGGTTAGAGGCACAGACCTAAAGTATCCACGGAAGTATAGGCCCATGCCCACACTGACCTTAGAGACCACTGGAGCTGAAATCCTAGTCTGTCAATGATAGAGACAGCCTGGTACTATTGCAAAAATAGACAGGAAACCAATGGAATAAAATAAAAACCCTAGCAACAAACAACAAAGCCTTATCCTCTTAATTTTTGACAAAGGAGCAAAAACATATATTGGAAAGAAGATTGCATGTTCAAATGTGGAACTGTCAAAACTGGATATCCATCTACAGAAGAATAATTATATTTTTATCTTTTACCTTATAGAGAAATAAATTCAAAATACAGCAAAGACCTGACATTAAAACCTGAAATGCCAAAACTGTTTGGGGAAAACATAGAGAATACTTTTGAAGACATGGAGGAAGGCAAGAACTTTTTGAATGGAATTCCAATAGCTCAGCAAGTAGCCCCAAATATTAACAGATGAGATTACATGAAATAAAACATTTTGCATAGCAAGTAAAAATATCAGCAGAGCACACATGGAATTGGAAAAATCTTTATAAGCTATAATATAGACAAGGGGCTGATATATAGAAGTTATAAAAATTGCAGAAATTAAATATCAGAAATTCAAATAAAATAAAAAAATAAAATAAAAATAAAAACAAATGGGCTAATGAATTTAATAGATGTATTTCAAAACATAAAAAAGAGAGAAAGAAAGAAACAAAAGGGGAAATAACAATTTTTTAAAATCGAAAATATATTCTTTTCTCATACAATATATCCTGATTATGGTTTCCACTCCCTCCACTCCTCCCAGCCCCCCTCCAAATTCTCTTCCAGATCTACTCCCTTTTCTATCTTCTCTCATTAGAAAAGAACAGACTTCTAAAAGATAACAATCAAACACAACAAAATAAAATATAATAAGATGAATCAAAAACTTTCATATCAAAGTTGTAACAACAACTTGGCAGGAGGAAGAATCCCATGAGCTGGCATAAGAGCCAGAGACCCACTCGTTCTAAAAGTCAGGAGTTCAGTAAAAATACTAAACTAAAAGCTATGATATATACACAGAGGACCTGGAATAGACCCATGTAAGCCCTGTGCTTGCTGCTCCAGTCTTTGTGAGCTCATATGCATTTTCCTTAGTTGATTCAGAGGGCCTTGATCTCCTGTTGTGCTCTACCCCTCTGGCACTTATAATCTATCCACCTCCTCTTTCATGGAATTCCTTGAAGAGGGATTCAATGGAGACCTCCAGCTTAGACTCTCTCCATCCATAATGTCTGGCTGTGGGTCTTTGCATATGTTTCTGTGCTTCCAGAAACTCCCTCTCTGATTATGATTGGACAAGGCACTGATCTATGAGTATAGCAAAATATCATTAGAAAACATTTTATTGATTTTTTTTTTTTTTAAGACAGTCATGTTTGATTTTACCCTAGATCTCTAGGCTTTCTAGTCTCTGGTTCTTTGTTACTCAGGCAATATCAGGTGTGGGTTTCATCTTGTGGAGTGGACCTTAGATCAAATCAGGTATTGATCGTCTACTCCCACATGTTCTGTGCTGTCTTTGCCTTAGCATATTTTGCAGGATGAAGAGATTGTAGGTAGGCCAAAGGTTCTGTGGATGGGTTGGTCTCCTTGGTTTTCTTTTGGTTGCCAGCAGAGTACCTTCCAGTGACAAAGAGACTAAAATGTAGGGGTAAAGACCCCAATTAGGCACCAGCTCAACTTCTCCATGTTCTATAAGGTATGTGGGTGTAGTCCTTGTCAGTGAGGTTCCCACTGTCAGTTTGTGGGCGGTAACCATTTATCTTAGCATCAGCCTGGGTTGTTTGGGGATTTCTATTGGACCTCCATGACAACTCAACCAAATACAATCTAGTGCTGACACTGGACACCTGTCCTGGCTGCAAGAGATAGCCAATTCTGACTCCTTGTCTTCCACTGCTAGGAGTCCTCATTGGAGCCACCTTCATAAATTGCAGGAAGTTTCCACTGCACTAGATTTCTATACTGCTCCCCAAAGGACTTATTCCAGTCATCCTTCCCAACACTCTCTCCTTCCATTCCATCACCCCTACCTGATCCCTCCTGTTCCTGTCCTCACCTGCACCTAGTCCACCAATAAAATCTACTCTATTTTTCTTTCTTGAAGAGATTGATACTTCCCCCATAGACACCCTCCTCTACTTAACCTCTCCAGTCTGTCAATTGTAGCTTGCTTATCATGAACACAACAGCTAATATCCACTTATAAGTGCATAGATACCATATTTGTCTTTCTGGTCTGGGGAACCGCACTCAAGATGATTTTTTTTTTCTAGTTTCATTCGCTTGCTTGCAAATCTCATCACTATGTTTAAACAGCTGAGTAATACCCCATTGTGGAAAGGTACTACAGTTTGTCCATCCGTCCTTCGGGTTGAGACACATCTGTGTTGTTTCCGGTTTCCTTGCAGGAAAATACAAGGCCTTAGAATGTATATACTATAAGCGAGGTCACAGAATATCAGAAAAGAACCTGTAAAATATATATAATATATGCATGTGTGATGTACAGGTGGTGTGTGTGTGTGTGTGTGTGTGTGTGTGTGTGTGTGTAAAATGTATATGTGGGCAGACTATGACACACAGAAATGAGAAGAGTAAAGGGTAAATATCGAGTTCTGAGGAGGGACTGAATGCAAGTGATAGAAACACAGGTCATGAAAGGCCATCTAAAGCTAAGTGTTATCCTAGTTTTAACACTGTCATTTGATTTTTCTCTTTTGAAATGGATACGTACAAAAACTAAAATTGGTAGTGAGAAAGAAAATACAACGGGAAGTTTCAGAGCCTCCTAAAGGTTATCCTAATCGTATAAAAGTTAATGGAGATGTACAGACTTTCAGTCTGGCTGATCTCACCGCACAATGATTTTTAAACTTTTATTATTAAAACATAAATTATTTTCTCTATCCTTGTCTCTAAAAGGGAACACAAATATGTGAAGAATGAGAAGGATTCAATACAAAGTTGCTAGTTTGAAGGGAGGAGAAGAAAAGGAAGAAAAGAAGTGGTTGTTGAGAGACGTGATACAAAGGGAACGGGCCTTGGCCCCAAAGGCACTGAACTTTTCCAGCCCAAAGAGTGTGTGTCTAAGTATGCTTTCTTCCATCTCCTCCAGATGAGAGCTAAGCATGGCTAATGCTTTGAGCTGAGCTTTCTGAAACCCTAAGTGGAGTACCCAGCCACGCTCTGCAAAGGAGATAAGAAGAGACACAAGGAGACTATGGGCTAATAAACAAGTGAGTGTCGTTGTAAGTCAGTATGCTTACGGTACTTTGTTACATAGCAAAACCAAATACAGTGAATGTAACTCCTTTCTAGTGACACTCATACACACACATAGACACTCACATAAGAGTGACATACACAAGAGAGTCACATAAGAGTGTACATAAACTACCTCTTAGTAACACCTGTGTAGGTTCTTTATTTTTATTTCTTGTCTCATAATTAATATAAACACTAACCCTGGTAGCAATGTGTAAAAGAGAAATGGTCACTCTCCCTTTTCATGGCTCTTATTTCTTTTTAATTTAATTTAATTTTAAAAACATATTCACTCTCACACTTACTTATTCATCCTGCTCACTGCCCCCTCCTGGTTACCTTTTCCCACAATTCTTCCTCCATTCCCTCTTCCCTTCTCCTCTGAAAACGTGAGACCCCTGCCTATCCTCCTCCCCTTCCCTGGCACTTCAACTCTCTCTGAGGCTAGGCTCTTCCTCTCCCTCTGAGGCCAGGCAAGGCACTCCAGCTAGTAGAACACATCCCACAAACAGGCAACAGCTTTTGGGATAGTCCCCGTTCCAGTCTTTCAAGACCCACGTGAAGGGCAAGCTGCACATCTGCAGGGGAGGCCTAGGTCTAGTCTGTGCATGTTCTTGGATTGGTGGTTCCAACCCTGAGAGTTCCAAGAGTCCAAGTTATTTGATCTTTCTGTGGAGTTCCTATGCCCTTTGGAGCCCGCAATCCTTCCTCCTATCCTTGGATAAGAGTCTCCAGGCTCCATCAACTAGTTTGGCTGTGGCTGTCTGTAACTGTCTGAGTCAGCTGCTGGTGGAACCTCTTGGAGGACCACATGCTCTTGTCTGCAGGCATAACAGACTGTCATTAATAGTGTTAGGGATTGGTGCTTGCCCATGGGATGGGTTTCAAGTTGGGCCAATTATTGGTTGGTCATTCCCTCAATCCCTGTTCCGTCCCTTACACCAACATTACTTGTAGATAGGATAAATTTTGGGTTGAAAATTTGTGGCTTGGTTGGTGTCTCTATTGCTTCACCGGGGTTCCTGCCTGGCTGCAGGCGGTGGCCTCTTCAGGTTCCATATCCCCAATGTTGTGAGTCACATCTAAGGTAACTTTCATTGATGGTTGGGCACCTCCCTGGTCTTAGGTCTCTGTCTTGTTCTGGAAAAGCTCCCTTCTCCAACTCTTCATCCCTGTCAGTGGCAGATTTCCAATAGTTTTAATCACCAACTAGATATCTCTCCTGTATTTCCCCCACCGGATCCTGAATTCCCCATTCCTCTCTCCATACCCTCTCCCTCCAAGTTCTCTTCCTCCATCTGCCTCTTATGACAGTTTTATTCCCCCTAAGTGAGAATCAAGCTTCCTCGCTTGGGTGTTTCTTCTTGTTTAGCTTTTTTGGGTCTGTGGACTATATCATGATTCTTGTAGTTTATGGCTAATATCCACTTATAAATGTGTATATACCATGCATGTCCTTTGAGGACTGTTACCTCTCACTCAGGATGATATTCTCAAATTCCATCCATTTGCCTGCAAAATTAATGATTTCTTAGTTTTTAATAGCTGAATAGTATTCCATTGGGTAGACATACCTCATTTTCTTTATCCATTCTTCAGCTAAGGGGTATTTAGATTTCTTCCAGTTTCTGGCTAATATGAATAAAGCTTCTATAAACATAGTTGAGCAAATGTCTTTGTGAGATGTTGGAGCATCTTTTCGGTATATACTGAGGAGTAATATAGATTGGTCTTGAGGTAGAGCTATTCCCAGTTTTCTGAGAAACCACCAAATTGATTTCTTATCCCCACAATTGTATTCTGAATCAAGTTTTTCTGTATAATCAAGTTATATCATCAATCTTTACAATATGCTCCCTCTATTGTCCAGGAGAAATTTATAATTAAATTCACTTGAAGTGTCTCTGCTGCTAGACTTCTTTTCAGTTCCAAAGAATCATTTATTCTTTAAGGAGGAATCTAAGCATTCAAATACAACATCTTCTGTAGCAGGGACGTTTTATCTGAGAACCACAGAGAGCATTCTTCTGAGAATACATTTCTGTGCCTTTGTATAGTGATTCCAGAAACTATGGTAGCTTGTTTGACAAGACTTATACTTTTACAAAATGAACTTCAGTCATCAAATGGTTTATAAAAATTCAAAAATATGTAAAACTGGAGAAAAAAGCTTAATAAATTCACAGTGCCAATTGTCCAGTTACAGTAATTAACAGCAATAATTAACAGCTCAAAGCTGCCTCAATTTAATATTGACCCAAATCCTAGACTCACGTTACCTAATTTACAAATACTTTAGTGTGTTCGTTGAGATGGCAATGATTTAAAGAGTCATAAGACCATTACCATGCTTGAAATAATTTTAATATCTTCAAATATCTAATCATCCACTTGACATAGAAAATATTTTCTTGATTAGATTTTGTTTATTTTAATTGGATTCTAGATACAATTCATACATAAGTAATTAGAAGAACCAGTCTTTCAAAAACTTAAACTTCGTTGTCATGCAGGAACTATATTATGCATGAGATGTGGTGTGGTGTCTTAATACATGTATAAACTGTATAATCATCAAATCAGATAATTAGCATACTTATCACTCTAAGTATATATTATATCCTCATGGTAAGCACATTCAAAATCTTCTATTAACTCCTTTGACTCATGCGCTGGTTCTGCTGGTGAAGCAGACACATACAGTGAACTATATTTAACTACTGTCACCTTACATTGCATTTGTCACTCTACTGTGAATTAATTTCTCTTATATGATTGTCGCCTGTTACCCACTAACTGACCTCTTCATATGTCCTATCTCCCCAGCCCATCCCACTTCTGTGAGACTAATCCTTTTAGAACCTTTGATGGTTCCTAAATTTACTTTTTTGGCTGTAATTAATATACATTTTATGATTGAGAGAAAAACCTATATTCATTCAGTGTTGATTTTGTTAATTGAACTTTTGCGACAACATTTGAAATACCCTTGTATATACTAAATTTTCTGAATATTGGATAGGTGCAAGACCTTTGGCTGGGTGGTATTATGTGTTTGATGAAAAATAATGCCAGATGCCTTTTGTTTTTGAGATATAAACATCTATTGATAATTTCCCAGATTCATTTGAAACTATTAAATAACGATATAGTATCATTCTTCTTTATTTATTGCCAAAAAGTTTCTTATATAAGAAACATACTTCCATTCAAACTATCTGATTTCATTGGGACACAGTTCATGTGGAGGATAAAATCCAGCAAGATATAAATGATTTCTCTTAAATAATGACATATCTGCTTTCAGAATACCAACCCCTTTGTTTTCCCACACAGGGGCTGGCTAGGGTGACTGGATCATTGTATTCACAACACTCGTTACAGTGAATGAGTGTTTTTCTTCCATGTGAACAACCAGTTCTCTAACTCTCGGGATACCTTCTAGTTGATATAAATGCTGACCTTCAGTGTCAAAGCAGACCTTGCCTGGTAAGGGCTAAGTTACTCAAGATGGCTCCCACTTGGCTTTAGGCATCAACTTCAAGTCATGGTACAAGTTACTTGTACTTGCACAACTGGTTACATCAAGAATTCTCAATATTTATGATTCATAGTTTAACAGAATGGCTTAAAAGTCTCAGATAATATTTTACTTGCAATAGCAATTATTAGCTTGTTATAAATAGTTTGATATATATTCAAAGGACACATGGTTAAAAGTAATTTTTTGTTAAAATTATTTAAAAATAAACACATCTTTATGATTTTCAAAACTTCGTTGTTAATGTTGTAATGTCTCTCTTTTTACTTCTAATTTTATTAACTTGGATTTTCTCTCTGTTTCTTTTGGTGATTTGAGGCAAGAGCTTGTCAATCGCTTTTTATATTTTCAATAAAACCTGCCCTTGGTTTCAGCTTTTTTTTTTTTTGTAATCGTTTGTTTCTATTACTTTAACTTCAGCCTGGTTTGGATGATCTTTTCCTGTCTACTGTTTTAGGGTTGTTTAATTTGAGATCTGAGGGAACATCACTGATTTACTGATGTGAGATCTCGCAAGTTTTTTGATGTATAACCTTTCAGTTTGAAGTTCACTTTGTGGTATAAACTTTCCTGCTTTCATTTTGTTTTATACACAATATTTTGTGTGTTTTGTTTTCATTTTAGGTTAAATCTGGGAATTATTCTTATTAAATTCTCCCTTAATCCAATCAGAATTCAATAGCATGTTGTTTAATTTCCACAAGTTGTACACTTTCTGCAGTTCCTCTTGCTGTTGACACTCAGCTTTACCCACAATGATTAGATAGAATGATTGATCTTGTTTCTATTCTGATATATTTGCTGGGACTCACTTTGTGTCTTGATATGATCAATTTTGGAGAAATTTTCATGGACTACTAAACAGAATGTGTATTCTTTAGGATTTGAGTGGAGTATTTTATAAATGAATGTTAGGCCCATTTGATTTTTGATATCATTAATGTGATTAATTCAATCATTTAACCCCATAGTTTTTCTGTTTAGTTGTTGTCTAAAGGATCTATTCATGAGAATGGGATACTGAAGGCAGCCACTATCACTGTGTTGGGGTTAATCTATAATCTATGAGTATGTCTTTAATGAAATTGAATGTATACACACACACACACACACACACATATGTGCTTTGAATTGTGATATCCTCCTAGTGTATTGTTTCTTCAATGAATCTTACCTCTTCCGACTAGTTTGATCCTGTTTTCTGACCCTATCTGCCAGTTTATGTCCCTTTTTATTGGGAACTGTAGTGTTAACATTAAGATTTATAATTCAAATATGTATAATACATTTGCTGATTTTGTTGTGTTTTCTAGTCAGCTCGCAGAACGAAAAAGTCTTTGCCAGCTATACATTTGGCAGAGACGATTAGTATCTAGAATATATAAAATGCAAAGCAAAGCAAAGCAAAACAAAAACAGAAGCAGAAACCTAAACACCAGCAAAACAAACACCCCAATTAAAACTTTGCTATAAATGGAAACAGAACACTCTCCAAAGTAATACAAAGGGATCATAAATATTTTTAAAAGTATCCAACATGCTTAGACATGTGGGATTCAGATTAAAGGTACTTTAAGTTTCAATCATGTAGCAGAATTTTCCCCTAATTAATTGACTGGATAATAAAGACTACAAAAAGACAATCACTGGGTGAGGAGGAGGCAGACCTTCCTGGTCCCAGAGAGGAAGAGGGAACACAGAAGGAATGAATGCTCCTTTTTAGGTGAGATGGGAGCGAAAGGAGACACCATGTAGACTGGGAACTGATAGATCTGGTAGCAGAATCCACAAGAGTCTGCCACGGGAAGACTTCTAACATAGAATGGTTAATGAGTTTAGGACGATAGATTCCGTGTCCAGTGGTTGTGTTATCTGTTGGTTCTAAACTAAGATTGTTTGGTATTTTCTATTTCATAGTAATTCAACTGAACTCCAGGGGAAAGGTAACCATAGTGGAGCATGGGTTGGTGAGAGTGCACCCCCAGCTAGCTGCAGAAATTTGCGAGTGCAGAGCAGTTTGGCAGTAGCTAGCAGTAGAGACCAAGAGAGCAACTTTGGAGCTCTGGAGAGGCAGAAACATTGGTGAGAGAGGTGTTGGCAAGGGGAAACATGTGGTCTTGGTCTCGGGCTATGTACCAGGCTGGGAATCGATCGAGACCTCCAGCTAGTGCCAAGCTAGCAATAGCGTGGAACTTTTTTGTTCTTAGTTTTTTGTTTTTTTTTTTTAATAATTTCATGCTATCCCAGAGAGAATGGCCTCCATCAGGAATACAAATGACAAGATTTGATGAGATAAATGTGAGGAGAATGCATCACTTATGCGCTGCTAGTTAGCATGCAAAATAGTGCAGTCATTCTGGAAACAAGTCTGGTGGTTTCTCAAACAACTCGAGACAGATCTAACATATGGCTCAGCTACATGCTTTTATGTATTACTACAGATACACTTTCAGAGCCATCTCCATTGCCTCTCTACTGATATTATTCAGCAAATGGAACCAACCTATATGAAAAAAAAAAGTGCTTAGAAATTGTACGTACACAAAAACAAATATTGCTCGGCTATAAATAAAGTTGAAATTTGCAGGTCAATGAATGGAACTGGAAAAATTATACTAAATGTGCTCATAATAGCCCCAAAGAGGTGCTATCTCTCATATAGGGGTTCTGGTTTCAAATCTTTTGTTTTATGCTTAAACTGAAGTACATGGGGAAAGTAGGGAACTAAAATGGGTTATAGAGGTGGAGCTGCATTTGAGAGGGGGAAGCGGAATGTGAGTGAAATGAATAGGGGGGGAGATCCTTAGTGCAGCACAGAGGAGTTTAGGCATGCCGAGTGAAACGATGGAGTTGGAAAATGAAGGCACCCAGCACTAGACCCTGCAGGATTGCCCTTCCAGGAAAGATGTGCCCATTTGTGCTGCAGTGGCAAGGCTATTTGTGGGGTAACCAGCTATTTTAAAGTTGTATTTAAGACCTACTCCACAAGAGGGAATTCATGACTGGTTCTGTAAACATGGTTAAGCCATAGACCCAAAGGGGAACCAACTGGCATTTTCTAAATTGACTGAAACATTTTAAAGTGCCTGTCAAACTGCCTTCTAAATGTTTATATTCAGACATGTATGTTCTGCTTTCACCCTTGGTCAAAGAAGCTTCATTTTACAGTGGGGAGTGGTTGATGTATAGATACATTAGTTGTCCAAAGTGCAGAGAATAAACGGTGGTGAGTGCTCAGGCATGGAGGAGATATCTCTGTGACTCTCCTCCCAGGGCCCAGGAAACACTGAAGAAGGAGAAGACGGAAACACTGCAGAAGAAGGAGAAGATGGCCAGATGAGGAGCTGTTCTGTAGCCACAAGATGGTTGCTGAACACATCGTTAGCTGAGCACATCGTTAGCTCACAAAACAGGCCCCAAATTGGCAGTGCTGCTGACAATGACCTAAGATAATGACCTCAGCCCATACTGGATAAACAGAAACCTAAACTCAGCATTCCTGAGAAACCTAAATAATTGTGAGTTTCTGTTTGTCAGGAAAAACACTGCTTCCTTTGCCATCACTAATGGTCAACTAGCATGGGAGCAATGCATCTAACTCATGATTATCTCCACCTCCAGCCCCTGCTGACTGTTACAAAATTCACTGGCTTTTCCACCAGGCTGCTGCTGTCTATTCTAGTGAGACATCTTGGCAGTTTATCCCTCAATGATCAGTTTTTATGTATGGAGTGGTCTAGTTTGGTGGGTTCATTGTGCTTGCTTACAAAGGAACACACATCAGCTCTGCTTATCTCCGTAAGACCCACATAAGATGAAGGCAGTTAAAAATTGCTTCATGAAGGGGCTCCTGAGGTTCCAGTCCCACCTGAGGAGCCACACAGTTTATGGCTAATGATAAAGGAAGAGTTGCTTTTCTTTGGGTTGGAGGGGGAGCTAGGGGTATGTTTTCCTGTACCAAAGCCTACGTTCTGGAAGGAGATCGAGGGAGTAAAATATAATACAAAATCTAGCATCTCTAGATTATAAACAAAAGATTGAGGGGCTGGGGAGGAGGCTCAGGGCTCACAGAGGACTTGAGTTTGGTTCTCAGGGTCCGTGTTGGATGACCACAGCTGCCCATAACTTTAGGTCCAGGGCATGCTGGGAGTTCCATTATGTTGTAACTATGACAGACCACAGTTAGAAAACCAGAAACGTACACTAATGACTAAGGAAGGTAGGCACAGAATTATCAGGAACTGTTGTGCTTTTTAGGATCCTGGCCTGCCCATTGGGTAGCAGGTCGTGAAGAACAACTTTGTGAACACCACAACTGTACGGTTAAAGCTCCTTATAACAATGGTTCTAATAACTCCTTCCTAATCCCACACAAGTTCCTTCAGCAAAGTCTAGCCTGGGAAGATGTTTGTAACTAATTTGTGTTCTTTACAGTCGCCATGCTGAAGCCCCAAGTCCTCTCACAACTCATAAGGAGACAACATTATGCCTTCAAAGGGATAGCTAAGGTTAAGGGAAAACATATGAAATGTAGATAATGTAAATATCCAATCCCCCCCCCCCAAAAAAAGAAAGCCATGAACTATCACACACACACACTCACACACACACACACACTCACACACACACACATACACACACACTTTTATTGCATGGGCTCTGGTCCACTAAGACTGGTGCTATTACTATTTTTAAAATTAAAAGAAAAAAAGAAAATAAAATACTGAAGAAGAGCCAAGGATGTGTGTGCATAGAAGGTCCCACGAAGAACAGCAAGCAAGTGCCACCTACAGGCTCAGGAGAGGGACAAGAGAGGTCCACAGTTCCATGGCTTGACCTTGTACTCTTCAGAACTGCGAGAAAATTGGTTTCTATTATGTAGGCTACACAGTCTGTAGTGGTTTTGTTTTTGTTTTTGTTTTTTTGGGTTTTTTTGTGCAGGACCAGAAAAATCAATACACAGAGACACCTGGGGAGTGTCTGTGTAGAAGAGAGTGGTCATGCTACTAACTGTGCTGTGCATTTTGGGGTCAACATCCTCTGCTTCCTCCCTCTTAGAGTATTAAGATGGTGTTGCACACTGGGCAGAAAGGATGGAGAAGAGTTCAGAATGGGTGGGGTTCTGTAGGATCGTGATCAGCTGTGAGTGCGTGAGTGTGTGGCCTGTTCCCTTAGCATAAAGGTCTGTGAATGACTCATGTGTATGGACATGCATTCCAGGAATTGCAGGTACTTGCCGGGCAGGTTCTTACTGGGGAGAAGTGAAAGTGTGGAGATCTGCCAAGGACTACTCAACCCTTCTCAGACAGAGGATGTGGGGAGCCAGGATCCTCAGACAAGGGGAAGAGAGAAGGGGAAGCCATGATGGTAAAGGGAGTCCTCCATTTTGTGCGCAGCTCAGAAGAGCTATGCAGTCATGATAGACTTCAACCTTAATTAGACAGTTTTCTCCACAACCTACATGACTGCAGATGGCCTAAAAACTCATTGGTACTTAGGATTCCTAAAAATTGACCTGAAAGTATATGCATTCACGTGTGTGTGTGTGTGTGTGTGTGTGTATGTGTGTGTGCACGCAGGTTGGGATATGTATGTATGTCCATTTTGATTACTATAATAAAATAGCTATGCCAAGGGAGCTTCGTATAATGTTTATTTAGTTCAGTTTTGGGGGCAGAAAGCCCTACACAGGGCAGTGTCTTTGGTTAGACTCTGAGGACTGGGGGGTGACCAACAGTGGATGGCATTATGACTGGTGTGTCTAGGGAAATGAGAATTCACATTATACAGAGTGCAGAATATAACCCAGAAGTCATGCTCATTATGTAACAAATGCTTTCTTTAAATGCAGTTTTCACGAAAGCTGAAAATCTAAGGATGACCTTATTCTCCACGAAGAGCAGGGTCTCCAGTGACCTAAGGCCCTCCCCCAGGCTCTTCTCTTAAGGTTCCCACCATCTTTCACAATACTGTTCTGGGGACCACATGTGCAATACAGGTACTTTGGGGTGACACATAACAGACAAAACCTAGTTTGGCTTCAGCTACTCCTGTGTCCCTCACTAAAGAGTCCCCATTCTCATCTTAGATCAGCAGCAAACAGCTTTAAAAAACCTAATTAAATACAGAAATTAACAACAACATTATTCTTATTTGTAGAGAACTTTAATTCTTTCGTTGTTAACTTCTTTTAGTGTAGAGAAATTGTAAAGAGAAAAATATTTGCTTATCTAAAAATTAATTAAACCATTTTTGTTCTAGAAAATAAAAGAAAAAAGAACCAAATTTGTCCTTAAGAACTACTCTGGAGGCTTTAGAGTTGGCTCAGTGGTTAGGAACTTGTACTGCTCACATGATCCACGTAGTTTTCAGGATCTATGTTGGGTGACTTACAGCTACTTATTACCCCAGCTCTATGGGATCCAACCCTCTTCTGCTCTCCAAATGCACCCACACTCATGTGCATATGCTCACCCACATATATACGTAATTTAAAAGTAAAAAATAGCAAAACAAACTTTATGAATTAGTTTGAATTTCAAGTCTGATGCTTAAATCACGGACTCCTAAGAATCCACTTTCTGGTTGCCATAGCTTCGCTGTGCATTAGCTTCCAGTCAAATCTTGTGTGCCTTAATGCCACCCAAGGAAATTTACATAAAATCCTGCTCCGATTTTAACTAGTAGCCTTTAGAAGCCAGGTGCATATTCTAGTATATAGTTCAAGAAGTTGGATGAAGCATTCCTAACGTCCTCTGTATTCTAACAACATTTTGCTCAGAATTTAGGATCCTGCCTAGATGAGAATCCCTTGCACTTCTGGGCTCCTCTTCCAAGATTCTCTTTCTTCAGATGCCCTGAGCCCCCAGTTCCAGGTACGTTAGTGGTCCCTTGACTTCTCTTAGCCAGCCCTGGCTTTGTGCTGAGTCTTTAATAACTTCACAGAAAAGCATCAAGAGTCTGGTGGGGTCTATGGGTCTAAGCTATGTTACTTTGCTGAAAAACACTATGCTTATGACTTATGGCAGAATCTTCACCAACTATATAGGTGTCTTCATTTCTAGAATGGATGCATATGTTGAACTCTGAGCACACAACCTTAGTGTTCCACTCATGTTTCCATTACTGTCTTCATCTGCATCCTGCCACTGTGATATCCACTGTGATATTAAAAAAACAAACACACACAAACAAAACAATGATCAAAACAACTTGGGAAGGAAAGGGTTATTTCATCTTATACTGCCAGGCAATAGTCCATCACTGAGGGAACTCAGGGTAGAAACTCAAGCAGTGCAGGGACCTGGAGATAGGTGCTAAAACCAGAAACCATGGAAGAACACTTTTGACAGACTTGGTCCCTGTGACTTGTCTTCCTATACACATTAGGGCTACTTGCCCAGGTATGCCACTGTCCACAGTGGGCTAGGTCCTCCAGTATCTGTAATCAATTAAGAAAATGTTCTACAGGGTTACCTACAAGAAAATCTTAGGGGACACTTTCTCAGTCAAGATCCCCCTTTTCCTAGATGTGTCTAGGTTTGTGTCAAGTTGACAACAGCCACCCAGAGCAATCATCTGAAGAGTGTGGCTCTCTCTCTCTCAATTCTTTTAATGAACTGCTTTGTTGTTTTATTCTGCATTCTATTTATGTGTATTGCATTTATATGATTTTATTATGAAATACCAGGGATTTTACATTTTAAACTTTTGGAATGGATCAAGGCACAATTTGGCTTAATAGACAATTTTTTATTTTTGAGAAAACAATTACTTCACAGTTCCATGCAGTGATTATACAATCTTTAAAGTATTCAATGTTAATTCATTTAACACAATTCAATTATATTATGCAAATTTTCCATGCTCTTTTTTGATTTTGTTCTCACTGATCAGTCAGATAAAAGCTAAAATTTTATTGTTTAGTTTCTCATTATTGTGATTTTCATATAATTTTGTGTTAAAGTTTTGGTTTTATATAATTTGAAGTTGTTTCTGGCTAAATAAAGGTTTCTACTTTCACATCATTCCATATTTTTATTGTGAATTATGCTCTTTCATTAAAAGAAAGTGATATTTATTCAGATTAATAACTTTTGCTTTATAAATTGGTACAGTTTACTTTGATATTTCCCTTTTTAGTTTATTTTTACCAGGTAAATTATATTTTTCTTTTTTAAAAAACATTAAACCATTTTTTGTACATATTATAGTACATGGTGGAAAATTCAAGAATCCAGTAGTTGTCAGGTCCGTGAGGTTGAATGTCTCAGCTGGTCTTCAGTGTGTATCAAAATCATGAAGAAGTAGTCTGTAACAGTAGTTAAGGGGATTGTAGCTCCTTGGTTTGCTACCCCACTTTGATCTCCATCCCAGCCTCCACCCAGATTCCCTTGCATCCATGAATAAACAACAACAACAACAACAACAACAACACACACACACACACACACACACACACACACCAGTTAATCTTAAATGCCTTTGCTAACTCAATGACTGAGCATTCCTAAACCTCCCCTGCGACCCCAGTCATAATCAGATAGAGTGGCCATTGGCCACTCCAACTGAAAACTCACATGGCTGGTTGGCTTTATGCTGCTGCTACTGCCTCCTCCTTCTTCTCCTGTTCTCCTGATTCTCTCTGCTTACTCATGTGCAACTCTAAGTGTCCAACCCCATCCTTAGTTTTTGGCCACTTGTATCTTTATTGATCTATCAAGAACCAATTGGGGAACAGGACCTTAGCATCGGGGAATGCATTTGCCACTAAGATCTTGGGTAAGCAAGCAAAAAGCAAAAGACTTCTTCCTTTATGCACTTTAAATAGGCTGCCACCAGAAGGTAGGGCCAACAGTTAAGGTAGGTTTTCCCACATCAAACAATCCATTCAATAAAAATGCCTCACAGGTATGTCCAGGTTCTTGGGGTTTAGTTAGTTTTAGATGTAGCCAAGTTGACAACCAAGAAGAAACATTATATCAGGTGAACTGTGAAATTCTTGATAGAAAAGTTGATGATACACTGATAACAGCTCTCTTAAGAGTTAGCTTCCCAGAAGCCCATGGTAGGATCAATATGACAATGTCCGTCATTTATAACTTGGAGATTTTTGTGAGCAAAGCATGGATAGACAGATCTACAGATGGAATCTTTCACCCCCAAAGTTCCATTTTTTGTCCTATATAATCTTGAACCCCTGTTCCTGGGCACACAGTATGCACTTCTTGGAGAGACTGCTGTCCTTTACTTTTTTGATTTAGGACATCTGTTTCTGTGGAGGTCCTCATTTTTATTTATTTTTCCACTAGTTTATCAGTCCCAATCAAGTTCTTATCTGTACATTTAAAATTTGAAAGGCAAACAAGAATTTATAGTAGATACCAATGGAAGTTGGGATCTGTCAGTTTTATAAATGTTAATTTTAAACTATTTTTCTAAATCATCTGGAGCAGAGATTCTTGACAAGTGACAACCCGACAGTGGCTGGAAACAGTCTTTTCAAAATCTGAAAGTGAGAGTGCTAATGACATTTCATACCAAGCTTGTTACCACTCTGTAATACACAAACTGTCTCCAGAATAAAGAATTATCTGGCCCTGAATGACAAAACACAGAGGATGATCTTTGAGTTTGATGATTTTGAAGCTCTTGTATGTGAGAGGTTCTGTTCAAATTTAAACAGCTAGTTAGTGTCAGGATGAAAACAATATTTAAATCTGTATCAGATTCTACCGTGGCATCATATTTTGTAGAAAATGTGATTCCAAAAGTTTGATAGGAACCTGAGAATTGTTTTTGGTATGACAAATACTGTGATGAAATCTTACACCCTGGAGACACTGTTTCCAAGGACAAAGGAGCCAGACCACTATCAGGACCCAAGTTCCAGATCAGGTTTACTTCTGCAGGGAAAATTGAGAAGGAAGCTTCAAATTTTGTCAAGATGCTTGGCTCAACTCTTACTGTTAATGAAGCCTGCAGGGGAGAAGGAGCAATCAAATTGTCTGGGAAGGATCAGTTGATAAGAGGATCTCCAGGGTGTTGCTTGTTACTCCTGTGACAGGAAAAGGAAGAGAAAACATTTTTAACTTGGCTCAGCATTTTGGGTTTGGACATAAATAAAAAGCCCTCAAAAATCCAGAAAAAAATAGAAGTGCTGTTTCTAAAACTATGAGGTCAGATTATTGTGACTCTGCTTATGCACTTCAGAGTGTATCTCGTTAGGCTCAGGACTCACATCCTTTCTACAACACCCATATCTGCAGGGTTTGCTCCCCAGTGATTGGAAGCACCAACCCAATTGCAATTTCTGCTCCTCTCACACTACCTAAGTGATCACCTCCTGTTTCTGTTAGGTCTAAAGCTGCTCCACCACCACAAATGGCAGTGCTGGTGACATTGGCTAAACAGAAGGAGATGGCCAGATAAACAGAAGGATTGTTATTGGATAAACAGAGACCTAAATGTGGGTTTCTGTTTACTAGGAAACCTCCTCTAATGCAACAGGAATATCCAACCAAAAGTCAAGAATCTCCAACGGGGCAACTAGCTCTGAGTCAATTCAAAAAGTGTGTATCAGCTATAAGACCCCACCCTGCTGCCTTATGTACAATCTGCTTGCTTTCCCTCCATTTTGCTCTTCTCTCTCCCCAAGGAGAGTGCCTTGGCAGTTTTATCCCCAATCTTTCTTTACACCCATGGAGCTATCAAGTATGGTGGCTTCACTGTGCCTTGCTTACAATTTCTATGCAGACTTCCCTGATTCAGTAATGATTCTAGTGTATTTACACCTGCTCAGTCTGCAGATCTGGAGGTGATTCTGTCCTTATTATTCACATTATTCAGTCATTCCCATTCCAGAGTATATGGATTACATCTTCTAAACTAATTTCAACTGTAAACACATGAAATTCAGGCATAGGCCACCATAATGTCATATCTCAAAACCCACAGCCTAATTCTTTATCCTTCCTACTGTAATTTCTATGCAGCAGCTGGGTGGACTTTTTGTTTGTTTGTTTTAAATGCCAGTCTAATTATACCAATCTCCTCTTTATAGATATAAAGAATGGAATATTATCTGCTATGTGATAATATTCTTGAATTTATGTACCAATATCAGTTGGTTCTAGAACAATGCTATGATGTTGTTTTTATTGGTTCTGTTTCTATAAATGAAGCTATTGATGTTCAAAAATGATAAATAAGTTTCCCAAAGTCACAAAGTTAAAGAACACCTACACCATGACTTGGGCTGTTCCCTTTTAACTGTGTCCTAGCTGTTCTTTTTCTTTACATTTTGGAAGAGGAAAGTCGGCCTTTTACTTTTCGTTAAATTCTTTATGTGATTTTTACCATGACTTTCCTCTCCAAGGTCAGTGAGAATTTTTCTTCTCAGTTTTTAATAACTTTGCATATGAACTGGTTGCCATGGTGGAATCTTTATCTGTTCTGCATTATTATTTTAAAAAAAATAGCAGAAGGAACAAGGAGAATAATCATGGCATTTCTAAGCTCAGCCTTTGTACTTTGTTTCGTACAATGAACTCTAATTGTAATTTTTCCTAAACAAATGGGATTTAACACGGAATATCAGCTTGATAGTGAAAGAGTATGGTGTGAAATACTTTAGATTGTTTTTGTCATAAAATTGGGAACTTAATTTTCAAGAAAATTTTGTTTGGAATGCTTCTTTGTATTTCCTGACTGGTTTAGTCAGATGCAGTGTAGTTGGAATACACGTGGGCAGGGGAGGCTGTGGAAAAGTATAATAGACAATGAGTGGGTCCTTAGAACAGTGAGTGAACAGTACAGACTGCCTTGGAGAAACAAGGAGCTGAAATAGAATACTTCATTCCAATCAAATCTGGAAACACCGTTGACAGTAAGCTGTGATGTTATTTTATGTGGCGCACAAAGGAAAAAACGAAAGACCTACACCGAAAATGTTTACTTTATTGTATTGTCACAACTTTTAGGACCACCATTTTATATGATTCTTATGAATAAATAGAAAGGAAACTAGAAGCAAAGTAATCCATGCCTGGCGATACTGTAATCTCAGCTACTTAACAGTCTAAGGCAGGAATGTCACACCAGGGACACTCTTCCATAGCAGAGCGCATGTCTAGCATGCATTGTTGGAAATGAATAATCTCATTGTTACACAAAGAAACACATGATCAAAGTGAAAATAATTCACCAAGGTGATTTCTGTTTGTAAAAAAAAAGGTGCACTGGAACCCAATCGGGGTTAAGGAACACTTTTGCCAAAATGGTGCACAGCTTCTATTTCTGGCATAGGTGGTAAGGGAGGTTCATTCCATCAGTTAAAATTCAACACCACAGTCTGGTTGATTAGCTAATTTGTGCAAAGAGATTAGAGCAGGGTCCTAGTTCATGGCCTGGTATGAGGTGAAGAGGGGCTAGCTTAGGCCATCGAATAGGAGGCTTCCCCTGAGACTGTCACTCTTTTCAGTAGATTCATACATTTCCCTTTGTTTCATATGTAGAAAATAATATAATACAATCTAAATGTTGATTTCAGAAAACTAGATCTTGCTTCTGATATAAGAGTGGAAATCCTAACCCAATCTGGAAAGCTCTGGTAATCAGGACTGAGTGTAAGTTTTAGAAATCACATACCACCAGCAATGCATGGACCACTCGTGCATTTAACTAACAGAATAGAACATAATAAATTTGCAGTCTTTAAATAAGGTACACATTTTACTCTTTATAGGTGCCAACATTGTTGTATCTAGCCTTACACTTACTTTTTGTGATCAGTGTCTAAGTTAATTTATACCTGTGACCCTTAGCACATGGATTGGCAGTTCTTTTCAAAAGAAGACATTTCAGATCTAGGTTTGTGTTCAGTGTCACTGCTCACTTAATTAGAAACCCCATGATCCAAACCCATATGACTGACACCTCAGGTCACACTGGAGGAACCCAAACAATTGGCTTGTTATGGGTCTTTCATCTTCATCCTATTTTATTTCTCTGGGGATAAGTGAGGCTGTCTGTTTCTTAAAAGACTTTTTCACTTTCCTTCTTAAGTAAATTGAGTTAATATTAGCAAGAATCATTATGCATTTGTCATTTATGTTCTTTTGATCTTTTAGATTCTGGACACTGACTTTGGAGGAACAAATGAGAATTTAAACAGGAGGCTTGACAAAAGTACAGAAATGGCTCAGAACTCTGAGTCTCAGGTGTACTATCAATCTCTAAGGCAGTGTTTTTCAATCCGTTGGTTGTGACTCCTTTGGGAGTTGCAGAGCAGATATCCTGCATATCAGATACTTAGATTACTTTTACATCATGATTCACAGCAGTAGTAAAATTAAAATCATGAAATGTCAACAAAATCTTTTTGTGGTTGTGGTGGTCACCATACCTTGAGGAACTGTATTAAAGGGTATCCCAGCATTGGGAAGGCTGAGAACCACTGCTCTAGTGCAACCAAGGCCTTGTCTGTATTGTCTTTGAATTTCTCTTTGAAGTTAGTTTACTTTCTGCTTGATGCTTTCAGAGATTTTTTTAGGGGGTTAGGTTGGGGGAGGGGAGATTGGGCAGCCTGGCCTACCTTTACCTCACACTGCAAACATGGTGACACATGTAAGCATGAAAGCACAAATCAGGGACTGTTTTTAAGGGCACACTAATGAGAGCACATAGGTTTTATGGTCTCCTCTTTTTTGCTGCTTTTGCTTTACATCTAGAGTGGGACCTGGTGAGTTGAAGGCATGAGTCTATGGAAGAAGAGAATGGGTTTAAGAGCTTTAGAGAAAAAAAGGAAGGAAGGAAGGAAGGAGAGGGAGGGACTTAGGGGAAAGGATTTGTATTGCTGACTGTGACCAGTATTGAGTCATGGAGTAGCCATAAGACTGAATCAAATTCCCTTTCCCAGGAAACCAGTGAAAGAACTTGACCCATGCTAGTTTCTCTATATGGATTGCAAAGTATGACATGAACTTGAGGCAAAGATCTGATTTGTACTTTCTGCAGTCTCAGGGTAAGCCTGACCAACTATGATTGTATATGGCTGAGATCCATATGTGTCTCCGCACAGCATCATGAACTATCACCAAGTCCCATCATAAGGCCAGAACTGTGCTGTTAGCTTACTGCCAGGCCACAGAGTTGGGCTGGGGCAGGTAATTTAATTGGTAGGAAAGCTTACCCATCCAAGTCTACTTTCTTTGATAAATACCCTCATCTTTTCTGATACTCTTTAAGTGAGTGCTATGGTGAAGACATGGGATCCCTTCCAAACTGAGAACTCATGATGTCCAAGATGTTTTCTGCAGACTTAGTGGTAAATATATCAGACAGAAATGAATCTCAGAGGCTTGAAAAGTCATTTATAAAAATAAATGACTTGAAGAAGGAAGGTTCACAAATATTGTCTACCTCTGAAAGTTTACAACGCTCAGATCCTGTACAGCCACATCCTGCCCCAGCACTCTTCTTTGTCTATTTTAGGACAATTCTGGGCATTGTATCAATTCTTTGCTGAGGAACTTATCCTCATTCATATCTTAGGTTGTATGGTTCTTACAATTTGCAAAGATCTTAAAAGCTTCAGACAGTGTGCCAGCCAGTGCCTTCATTTACTCAGAATAAATCTCAGCAGCTTTCAGGATGATGAAATTTTCCCACTCTTATGAACAGCTCCAAATTCCATTCTTTGACCCCTTTCCCTGATCTACTGTCAAATGGTTGTTCTGTATATTTATGTTAAATGACACTTTCCATGCTGTAGGAGAAATAATGAGACATTGTCCATGTTCAAAATTCCTGAGTTCTGTGTCATTGATGATGTGTTGGATATGTGCATTCTCCACATAGAAATATCTGATATGACAACTAATCACATCTTTGGTCATTTATTATAAATTACTTGAGTACCTAATAGAGTATTTACAATATTTGAGTCTTTATAGGCACTGAGCTGAGCCCCAAGCATGCAAAGATGGGCTATGGATAACTAATTGCCCCAGAGAAGCTGCAGTATTAGAGGAAAAAGTAAGTTTGGGCTGGTGAGGTAATTCAGTGGGTAAAGTCACTATCACCACACATAATGACTTAAGTTCAATTCTTGGGGCCCACGTGGCAGAAGATGACCAACCCCCACAAGCTGTCCTCCACAAGTAGCACGGCATGTAGATGCCTACACTCATACACACAGGGACACAAAATAATTAAAAATGTAATATTTTTACAAATGTGTCAGAATAGTGCATGATTCAGTTGACCACAGAGTGGCAATAGAGGAAGAAGTCAGAGGACAAAGAGCCATTAGAGGTGACAGGGACACAACTGGACTGCTTTTGATCAGGGTCTCATTAAAACAGAAGCAGGAGAAGGCAAGATGGAGTATGGGTTTTGCTCAGACTCAAATAGGTGGAGCTTGCATCCCTAGATCCCAGTGGAGCATTATGGCTCATCAAGTTCTTGGGGACAAGTAAGACTCAATTCACTTGTAGATTCCACATCCTGGTAGGGGATCATGGAGTGTCTTAGCTTTGGCCTTGTGATTTTGTTCTGTGGCTCTGCTCTTCTTATAAGTATGAACCTAGTTTGGAAAGAGCACCTTCCTTCTCCAAAATGTCCAGTGTTCTGGAAATGTGCCTTCCTGGTAGAGGTAGAGAGGCCTTGTGTTATGGGGACAAAAATACCTCTAGATCGTCCCTATATTAGAGAAGAATGAATTGTTCTTTCTGGTAGAGTAGTGGTTCTCAACTTGTGGGTCATGACCTCTTTGGCAAAGCTCTATGCCCCCAAATATTTACAGTATGATAATTATAACTAGCAAAATTATAGTTATGAAGTAGCAACAAAAGTAATTTTAAGATTGGAATCACCACAGGACAAACTTTATTAAAGGGTTGCAGCATTAGGAAGGGTTAGAACCACTGTGCTAGAGCAACATGTCACATACATCCAGAAACATTTCCACGAGGAAACATGGTGGTGAATGTGGACTCTGCTACTTGTCCTGAGTCATTATGCCATTATGCAGGTGGTTGCTTCCTGTATATAAACGTGTGTGTGTGTGTGTGTGTGTGTGTATGTGTGTGTGTGTGTGTATGTGTGTGTTATCTCTATCATACTGAATATGAAGCTGAAAATAAAAGCTGCCTAAATCCAGCTTCTTGCTTATGCATAGATATTGATGAGAGGCAAATCATCTTAGTAGAGCTATTATCCATATGCTGATAATCTTTTAGCTTTTTAGCTTTTCCCTATACCAAAGGGATTTGCTAGCGAAGATAATAAGTCCAACTGTGGTAATAAACAAATCACACAACACAAAACTGCTCAGTGCAAAATGACCGAAGAAAGACATTCCTTACTAATATGGGGTTCAAAAATAAGTGCTTGTAATATGTACCTGGCAACCAGCAACCAGGCTTTATTCTTGTTGCTTCAAACGTCACAGTGCTGCATTTGAGAATCTGTCAAACAGGCAGAAGTGTCATGCTTGAAGGTACCTTATATTATGCCTGCTCGCATTTCATAGGCATTTCATAGAACCAATTTTGTGTGTATGGCTGACTGCAACACAGGCTGTAAGAAAATGCAAAAAATCTAACTTACAGCTGTCAAGCTGACACTACTTTATCTGAAATATCTGGGTCCAAGAATATTTTGTTTTTTAGATTTTGTAATATTTGCACATGCTTGAAATACCGTGTTAATAAAACTCAGGTCTGAACGTGGAATTGATTCATTTTCATGTATGCTATAATGTAGCGTGAAGAGATTTTATGCAATGTATGCACAACTGTGTTCTGACTGTGACCCCATCCCATAAGCTCAAGGTACAATTTTACATTTTACATCATGTTGGTATCCAAAATATTTTGGACTTTGTAGCATTTAGGGTTTGAGATTTTTGAACATATAGATGCTCAATCTGAGGTAATTATGAATAAATGTGCCATGGAATATCAAATACATTGGGTTAATAAATACATGAAAATACTGAATTCATGAGTAAGTAAATGTGAATTACAGTTACAAGTTTATTTTCTCATCCCTTGAACTTATAAATGTCTGGTTAAAAGATGAGACATTCTTCTCTTAAGTACATTGGAAAAAGCAATACCCTGATTTCTTATGTACTCTGACATTTTGTAGAATCATTCTTTTGAGGAGAATCGATTGGATGCACACCCTTTTTAAAGTTGTACTCCTTATTTTAAGATTTGGGCCCTGGAGATGGTTAAGTTTAGAAAATGAAGGAGTTGTAGTGAGATAAAATTGCTCAAAATCTAGAACCTTATCAGAAGTCAGACAGGAGGCATGAGAAGCTGAGTTGCAGAACATGGGCGAGGCAGACACAGTAAGGAAGCCCTCCGGATACTGTCATTCTACGCTGTCACCCCAAACACTGACAGCTGAACTTCAGTAACACCACTACTGTGAATCATTCTCATGTATCCCGTTTTTGTTTTCCCATGGGGTATGCTGTTCAGATTAATCTCCTCTCTACCTATGGAGGAGATAAGGAAAGGGAACAATTGGTTTCCTTCCCTTGCTGTGTATCAAGAGGTGAAATGTCTTTTTCTAGTTCTGGTGATAGCTTGCAAAACCTCATGAAAAATAGGCAAAAAAGAGCTCTACTCACCCAGTTATCTCCTCTGAAACAATGTGAACTTCTATCACTTAACATGGTTCAGAGCCTTTTACTCACCCAGCCCAAGTGTCATTCAATGTTTTCCATAATGAAATAATGCTCTCATGGAACAATCTGCCTAAGACAACATTGCATGCCACATGGCTCCCAAGGGATATAAAGTCCCCCCTGGGGGAGTGAAACTCACTTCCACATCTGTACCTCCATGCTGTGCTCACATCTCTACTCTCAATGTATTATGATTGTAAACAAACATATATTAAATGTTAAAGTGTAGGGTTATGGGTCCCAAGTCTGCTCTGCCACAGGGGTTGGCCGCTCCAGAAGGCAGGACTCAGGAAGTGATCGCACTTACTCCCCAGGTGGTGTTGGGCTATAGGAAAGCCCTAGGACACCGTTCCAGGAGTGGGGAAGCTCAGTCTGAAGTGAGGGACATCAAGGCTGGGGCCATCTGGTTCTCAGTCTCTTGGATACCTTTGCGCTGCTGGGAGCCATGGAAGAACCAAGAACAGAGTGGGGACCAAAGGGCTGGATCTAACCTGGGGCCAAAGGGTAAGAGAGGGGAGCTCTGGCTGGTTCAATGGGGAATGGGGGAGTTCTTGGATTAATGGGCGCTGTTGGCTTGGGCTTGGTGGTGACCATGGTTGGGAGTGGAGAGAGGCCTTCTACAGGAGACTAGACAGTGGCTCTATAGGTGAAGGCCTTCTTCATTGCTCTTCACAGTGGATCCCGATGAGAAGAGGCAGTTAATGGTGTTAAGATGTTTATTGTCATGGCAGACAGTGGATGAGTAAAACTATATCTCACTTCTCAGGGTGGTCCTGAAGTTAAATACCTTTTGCAGGGAGGAGTGTCTTGGAAGGAAAGCTTATTGGCTAAGCCCTTCAGGCCTTTAGGTACCTCATTAAAATTGAGATCTGCCTTGAGCCTAAGTGACTACCTGTGGAGAGGATTGGGGCATTGCCCTTAGGTGACTGATGGCCACAGACCTATGGAGGCCGCAGCTACTGACAGGGGCCTGGTGCCTGGGCATTAGGCGAAGTGCCAACTATCCCTTCAGGGTCATAGGGGTTTCTAGCCTTAGCTCAACCAGAAACCAGGCTGCCTTTCATGGTCCCACAATAAAGTTCATCATTAGAACTTAGGTTGGGAGGAACCAATTGAATTTAGACTACTACTACATACATTCATGCATGCACACATATGCATATACATACATATGTACATACATACATGCATTCATGCATACACGTATGTGTGTGTGTGTGTGTGTATGTGTGGTGTGTAAGACTGTAAAGGGTTATTTTAGGTAAGCTGTAGCTTTAGATGAATGTTCATGAGGTTCTGACTGACTCAAATTTGTAAAAAATCACTTTTCTATATTTGATTTTCTTTAGGCTTCCAACACCACATCAGCTGACTGGTTTCCTTTAGCTAGGAACATACCCAAGCCTTCTTTTCATAGAGGTATATGCTCTCAAATAGAGCATTTCTTTATCTCTAACACTGCAGTGGTTTCTCTAATAGCATTTACTATTAGAACGAATAATGTGAGTACTTCACCTGGGTTTTACACATATCATTCTCCACCCATAATAAGCAAAACAAACCCTCTATTCTCTTGATAATCATAATCAGTTACCGCAATTAACCCTATATCTAACCTTTTCATGTTACTTTGCTTGATACCATGAAGAACCCCTATTTATCATTTATTCATTCAACAGAAATATTGCTGACTTTCCTAATAGAAGCATCATCTCCAATGTTATTTTTATTCCCATAAGAAAGTAATATAATTATTCACTTGTAAGTTAGTGGAGTGGTAAAATCCCTCATGAATAAAATGTACACATATCTGCAGAGGAGATGTAATCCTGAGGCGTAATATACTCATGTCCCTATCAGGTAAAAGCATACTGGTCTTCGTTACTTCTATTTAGTAGAAAAAATTAAAAGATTGGACAGTTTATTAATTGCATACCACATAGCAGGTTATACTCATTGCTTTAATTCTCAGTTGTGGTTGGTCTTTCTGTAAGATCAACTTTATTGTAGATGAACACAACTTCTTCAGATTCCAATTTCAAATTGGGGAAGAGGAGAGCTATCAGTCTTGCAAATTTTGAGATGGAAAGTAGCAGAAAACTAGTATTTACAGAGATACAGTATTATTTTTAGTGTATTTCTCTGACATGAAAGACAGTGCTGGGGTATCTAATTTGCCTTATTACCTGCATAATAGCTTCATACATGGACTTGTTTGAATGTGAGGATTTTGCTTGCTTTTAAAATTGTCTCTCTACTTCTACATATACAGATCTAGTAGGAGAGGATCTAAGGCTAGAAGGTAAGTTGCTGGTACTTAGCACACATCGGCAGGCCCAAGTGTATAAGATGGGGAGGAGAAAAGAAGAGGGAGAGAGATTATTTCAGCATCCTATTTTTTAAAAAAAGTATAAAGGCTGTGTTCCATTTAAAGAGTTCCATCACTTGTTGAAGAGACTTTCTTTTTCCAGTTGATGTTTTTGACATTTTTATTTAAAAAAATTAGTGGACCTAGTTATGTGGGTTTATATCTTAGTCCTCTATTTCTTTACATATCCATGAGGTTTAGTTTTATTCCAGTAGTATACTTTCTTGTTACTATGGCTCTGAAGCATAATTTGAGATCAAGTGTTGTGATGCCCAGAATAATGTTCGTTTTGCTTGCAGCTGCTTTGCATATTTGAGGTCATTTACATTACCTAGATAAATTTTAGGTTTTTTTTATATAGTTTTGTGAAGTATGTTACTGAAACTTTGATGAGGACCTACATTGAGTTCGCACAGCACTTTTGTTAATATAGCTAATTTTGCAGTATCAGTTTTTCTAATGCATGAGCATGAAATCCTTGTCATTCTCCAGAGTAATATTCAATTAAAGTGTTCTATTGTATTTATTTTGTAATTTTTTATCTGCTTGGTTATGGTTATTTCTAGGTACTTTTGAAGTTATTGGGAATGGGATATTTGTCCTGACTTCTTTCTTAACAAGCTTGTTATTGTAATGCAAAAAAGCTACTGACTTTTTAAAAAATGATTTTATCTATTTACATTCCAGCCATTGCCTTCTCTTTGCTCCCCATGCAGTTCCTCATCCTATCTCCCTCCATCTTCCCTCCAAGAGGGTCTTCCCCCTTTCTTTCACTTGACATGTTCCTTCCCTGAGGCCTCACGTCTCTTGAGAATTAGGCCCATTTTCTTCCACTGAGGCCAGATCAAGAGGTCCTCTGCTATATGTATGCCTGGGGCCTCAGACTAGCCTGTGTATGCTGCCTGATTTGTGGCTCAATCTCTGGGACCTCTCAGGGGTCCAGGTTAGTTCAGATTGCTCTTCTTCCTATGGGATCATTCTCCCTTTCAGCTTCTTCAATCCTTCCCTTAATTCCTCCATAGGGGTTCCAGACTTCAGTCCAGTGGTTGGGTGTAAGTATCTACATATGTCTCAGTCTGCTGCTGGTAAGGCCTTCCAGAGGACAGCAACGCTAGGCTCCTATCTGTAAACATATCATGGCATCAGTAATAGTGTCAGGCCTTGGTGACCCTCCTTGAGATAAAGCCCAATTTGGACTGATCACTGGATTGCCTTTCCTTCAGTCTCTTCCCCATTTTTGCCTCTGTAGTTTTTTAGACAGGAACAATTCTGGGTCAGAAATTTGGACTGTGGGTTGGTACCCTTATCCCTCTGCTTGAGACCCTGTCTATCTATTGGAACTGGACTCCAAGTTCCCTCTTCCCACTGTTGGGCACTGTGGTTTTGTTCATCTCCATTGAGTCTTGAGAGTCTCTCACCTCCCAGGCCTCCGGGACTTTCTAGAGGGGAAACCCAGCCCACCCCCTGAGGTTGCATATTTCCATTCATTCTCTTAGCCCTCTAAAGGCTTCTTTCTTGTACCCCCTCACTCAGGCCCATACCTGATGCTGTTTTCCTTTACCCCTCCCTCTCCCTTCTTCCACCCAGGTCTCTCCCTCCCTGTGACTCCTGTGATTTTATTGTTCCCCCTTCTAAGTGGAATTGATATGTCAACCTCACTTTGGCCTTCCTCCTCAAACTTCTTATAGTCTGTGTGTTGTATCCTGGGTATTCTGTACTTTTTGGTAAATATCTACTTATTAGTGAGTACATACCATGCATGTCCTTTTGGGTTTGGGTTACTGTTGGGTTAAAGTGGGGTCCTGTGGCAAAGGCTACTGGGGGAGGTGAGACATGGGAAGTCTGACCACACTTATCCTACTGGGGTTCCCAGGGACTTCACAGAGTTGGCTCCCTCTGCTTCTCAGGCTCTTGGGCATCCTAGGTGCCACAAGATGCTGCTGAAGAGCTGAGAATGGAGTAGGTGCCTGAGGGCTGGATCTAGCCTGAGGCCGAGGGGGAAAGTTGGGGACAAGCCCAGCTGGGTCCCACTGGGGACCGAGTCTTTGGCTTGTTGGCGGCTGGCTAGCTTGGTTTGGTAAAGACTGTGGCTGGGAGTGCTGAGAGGCTTTCTGTGGGAGATTAGATGCAGCTCCTTAGATGAAGGCCTGTTCCATTGGTCCCCATGGTGGATCACCATGAAAAGAGACAGTCCATGGTTTTAGGGCATTTATTGTCATGGTGGAGAGTGTTGATGAGTAAAATCATAACCCACTCTCTCAGGGTGGACCTGAGATTAAGTACCTTTTGCAGGGAGGAATGGCTGGGAAGGGGAGTTTATTGGCTAAACCTCTAGGTACCTCATTAAAATGGAGATGTCTTGAAGCTACATGACCACACCTCTACCTGTGGAGGGGTTTGAGGCATTGCCCTTGTGTGACTGATGGTCACAGATGTATGGAGAGCTGCAGCCTCATGTCAGGAGTCTGAAGCCCAGGAGCATAGCAAAATGCCATTGTTCATTGCATGGTTATCTCCTTCTGGGGACCTCCTACTGAGTTGCCAGGGTTTTAAACCTTTTACAGTCCTACATCTCCCCCTTTTACTTTTTTAAAAGAGAGGGTTCACTGTGTCATTTATTTGTAGTGAAAATTTTGGGTGAGGTGGCAATATCAAGAGCAAATACTATATGGACTGGAGGAGTAGCACAACTAAGCCAGAGGGATAAGGAGGGTTGAGGGTGGGGGTTGGGAAGACAAGGGATCATTGAATCAATTAATTGTTCCATGGGTTGTACAGTTTAAGGGTAATAACATCAGTTTCAAACAACATTTGATTAATCTAGATAGACATGGTTTTCTTACTGTCATATAACTTTCCCCAAGTTCAGTAGCCATTTGACTTTGGCAAGAGCCATCTGTAGCTGGAAGGTCCCAAGTCTGTCCTCTGTGGGACTCAGTGCGTGCCTCTGGATCTCAGTGTGTATCTTGGGAGTCTTCAGTCACATGAGGTGTCTGGAGGAAGGCAGCTTTATTGTCCCAGGCAGGTTCCAGGAGGTTACCTCACTCAGGATGATATTTTCTAGTTCCATCCCTTTGCCTGCAAAATTCACGATGTCCTCATTTTAAAAAGCTCAATAATATTCCATTGTGTAAATGAACCACATTTTCTGTATCCATTCTTTGGTTTAGAGACATTTGGGTATTTCCAGATTCTGGCTGTTATAAATAAGGTCACTATGAACATAGTAGAGTGTCCTTGTGGTATGGTGGGTCATCTTTTGGGTATATGCCCAAGAATGGTATAGTTGGGTCTTCAGGTAAAACCATTTCAATTTCCAGAGGAACTGCCAGATTGATTTCCAAAGTGGTTGTAAGTCCGCACTCCCACAGCACTGGAGGAGTGGTCCTCTTTCTGCACATCTTTACCAGCATTTGCTGTCACTAGAGTTTTTTATCTAAGCCATTTTGATTGGGGTAAGTTGTAATTTCAAGGTCATTTTGATTTGCATTTCCCTAATGACTAAGGACTTTGAACATTTCTTTAAGTTCTTCTCTGCCTTTCGAGATTTCTCTGTTGTCAATTCTATGTTTAGCTCCGTACCCCATTTTTAATTAGATTATTTGGTTTTTGTTTTGATCAATTAACTACCTCGAGTTCTTTTTATATTTTGGATATTAGCCTTCTCTCAGATGTAGGTAGGGTTAGTGATGTTTTTTTCCAATGTATAGGTTGCTGATTGTCCTATTGATGGTGTCTTTTTGGTGTTCTGTTTAGGAAATTTCCCCATGTCAATGAGTTTGTGGCTCTTTCTCACTTTCTCTTCTATTAGATTCAATGTATCTGGTTTTATGCTGAGGTCCTTGATTCATTTGGACTTGGACTTTGTGCAAGATGATAAATATCAATCAATTTACATTCTTCTACATACAGACTGCACCAGTTGTTCAAGATGGTTTCCTTTTATCCACTGTATGTTTTTGGCTTCTTTGTAAATGGTCAAATGTCCATAGGTATGTGGGTTAATTTCTGGGTCCATTGATTGAACTGTCTGTCTCTGTACCAGCATTATGTGGTCTTTATCACTATTGCTTTGTATTATAGTTTGAGGTCAGAAATGGTGATTCCCTCAGAAGATCTATAATTGTTGTAGATTGTTTTGGCTATCCTGGATTTTTTGGTTTTCCATATGAAGTTTGGAATTGTTCTTTGCACAACTGAAGAATTGTGCTGGAATTTTGATGGGGATTGCATTGGATCTGTACATTGCTTTGGGTAAGATGGCCATTTTCACTATATTAATCCTACAATCCATGAACATGGCAGATCTTTGCATCTTCTGAGGTCTTTCTCAATTTTTTTCTTCAGGGACTTGAGATTATTGTCATACAAATCTTTTACTTGCTTGGGAAGAGTTATACCAAGATATTTTATATTATTTGGCTATTGTGAAGGGTGTTGTTTCCCTAATTTCTTTTTTCTGTTTGTTTATCATTTTTATAATGGAAGGGTACTGAGTTGTTTGAGTTAATTTTATATCCCACCACTTTGCTAAAGTTGTTTATCAGCTGTAGGAGCTCTCTGGTAGAATTTTGAGGTTCACTTATGTATGCTATCATATAATTTGCAAATAGTGATAATCTGACTTCTTCCTTTCAAATTTGTATCACCTTGATCTCCTTTTGCTGTTTAATTTCTCTAGCTAGAATTTCAAGTACTATATTGAATAGATAGGGAGAAAGTGGGCAAGCAGTCTTGTCTTGTCTGTGATTTTAGTGGCATTGCTTCTAGTCTCTCTCCTTTTAATTTGATGTTGGCTGTTGGTTTCCTATATGTTACTTTTATTATCTTTAGGTATATGCCATGAATTATTGATCTCTCATGACTTTTTAACATGAAGGAATATTGTATTTTGTAGAAGGCTTTTCGGCATCTAATGAGATGATCATGTGACCTTTTCCTTGAGTTTGCTTATATAGTGTTTTATATTGATGGATTTTCATATAGTGAACCATCCCTGCATCCCTGGGATAAAGCCTATACCATCGTGGTGAATGATAGTTTTGATGTGTCGTTGGATTCAGTTTTCAAGAATTTCATTGCTTAATTTTTACATCTATATTCATAAGTGAAATTGGCCTGAAATTCTTTTTTTTTCATTCAATCTTTGTGATGTTTAGGATTCAAGAGTAACTGTGACTTCACAGAATAAATTAGGTAGTGTTATTTCTGTTTCTATTTTGTGGAATAGTTTGAGGAATATTGGTATTAGTTCTTTTTTGAAGGTCTGGTAGAATTCTGCACTAAAGTCATCTGGCCTTGGCCTTTCTTTAGTTGGGTGGTTTTTAATGACTACCTCAATTTCCTTAGGGATTATGCAGCAATTTAGATAGCTTTCCTGATTTTGATTTAACTTTGGTATGTTGTATCTGTCTGGAAAATGATCCATTTCATTTAGATTTTGCAGTTTTGTAGAGTATAGGCTTTTGTAGTAAGATCTGATGATTTTTTAATTTTCTCAGTTTCTGTTGTTATGTCTCCCTTTTCATTTCTGATTTTGTTAATTTGGATACTGTCTCTGTGCCCTCTGGTTAGTCTGGCTAAATATTTATCGTATTGATTTTCTCAGAGAATCAGCATGGTTTTGTTGATTCTTTGTATCATTCTTTTTATTTCTGATTGGTTGATTTCAGTCCTGGAGTTTCACTATTTCTTGCCTTCGGCTCCTCTTGGATGTGTTTACTTCTTTCCATTCTGGAGGTTTTAGGTGTGCTGTTAAGTTGCTAGTATGGGATCTCTTCAATTTCTTTTTAAAATTATTTATTTGTTTATTTTATTATTTTTAATCTTTTTTTATAGTCCAATCATTATCCCCCCTCCCATTCCACCCTCTGACTGTTCCTCATCCCATTCCTCCTCCTCCTCCATCTTGGAGAGGATGTCCCCACCTTCCCCCAGCCCAACCAGACCTCCCCACACCCAGGGGCCTCAAGTGTCTCAAAGGTTAGGTGTGTCTTCTCTCACTGAGACCAGACCAGGAAGTCTCTGCTGTGTATGTATATGGGGCCTCAAACCAGCTAGTGTATGCTGCCTTGTTGGTGGCTCAGTGTCTGAGAGATCTTGGGGGTCCAGGTTAGTTGAAACTGCTGGTCTTCCTGTGGGGTTGCTCTACTCCTCAGCTTTTTCCAGCCTTTCCCTAATTCAACCACAGGGGTTCCTGGCTTAAGTCTATTGGTTGTGTGTAAGTATCTGCATCTGACTCTTTCAGCTGCTTGTTGGTTATGAAGGCACTTAGTGCTAAGAATTTTCCTCTTTCATTTTGTCCCATAAGTTTGGGTATGCCATGTCTTCATTTTCATTGAATTCTATAAAGTATTTGATTTCTGTCTTTATTTTTTCTCTGACCAAGTTATTACTGAACAGAGAGTTCCGTTTCCATGAGTATGTGGACTTTCTGTTGTTTTTGAAGTCTAGCCTTACTCTGTGATGATCTAATAGAATGCATGGGGTTATTCCAATCTGTTTGTATCTGTTGAGTCTTGTTTTGTGTCTGATTATATGGTCAATTTTGGAGAAGGTTCCATGAGGTGCTGAGAAGAAGGTACATTCTCTAGTTTTGGGGTGAAATGTTCTGTAGATATCTGATAAATCCATTTGGTTCATAACTTCTGTTAGTTTCAGTTTGTTTCTCCTTTAGTTTTTGTTTCAGTGACCTGTCTGTTGGTGAGAATGGGGTGTTGAAGTCTCCCACCATTAATGTGTGAGGTTCAAAGTGTGTTCTGAGCTTTAGTAAAGTTTCTTTTAAAAAATATGGATGCCCTTGCATCTGGGGCACAGATGTTCAGAGTTGAGAGTTCATCTTGGTGGATTGTTCCTTTGATGAGTATAAAATGTCATTCCCCATCTTGTTTGAAAACTTTGGCTGAAAGTCCATTTTACTGGATATTAGAATGGCTTCTACAGCTTGCTTCTTGGGACCATTTGCTTGCAAAACTTTTTCCAAATTGTTACTCTGAGTTAGTGTCTGTCTTTGTCACTGAGGTATATTTCCTGTATGCAGCAAACTGCATGGCTCCTGTTTATGAATCCAGTCTGTTAGCCTGTGTCTTTTTATTGGGGGAATTGAGTCTGTTGGTGGTGAGAGATATTAAAGACAGATGATTGTTAGTTCCTGTTATTTTTGTTGTTGGAAGTGGTAGTGTGTGTGTGTGTGTGTGTGTGTGTGTGTGTGTGTGTGTGATTCTCTTCTTTAGATTTGTTGTGAGGTGTTTAACTTGTGTTTTCGTGGGTATAATTACCCTCCTTGTTTTCCTTCCAGTATCTACTGTGGGCTGGTTTAGTAGAAAGATAATTGTTTACATTTGGTTTTGTCATGGGATATCTTGGTTTCTTCATCTCTGGTGATTGAGGGTTTTGTTGAGTATAATAGCCTGGGCTGGCATTTGTGTTCTCGTAGGATCTGGATGACATCTGTCCAGGATCTTCTCTGTTGAGAAGTTTGGTGTAATTCTGATAGTCAGCCTTTATATGTTACTTGGCCTTTTCCCCTTATAACTTTTAATATTCTTTCTTTGTTCTGTGCATTTAGTGTTTTGATTATGATGTGACGGGAGAAACCTGAATTAAGATGGAGCTCGGGCTGGGGGGAGGTTGAGATCATGCATCAGCTGGGTTCTATGGGTGTCCTAGCTGGCATGGGTGTTTGGGTGGGAGTCTCACCTCTGTCCCTGGTTATGGTATACCACCTGGAAGACAGGCAGGCTGTGGGATGTGGGAGGGTATCAGGCACACTGATCAAGCTACTTTTTAATGTTTTTTTTCTCTCTGCAACATTGCTGAGAGAATTATCAGGTAAAAGAGTTTTTTACTGGTGGAGTTCATAAGGTCTTTTAAGTGTGAAATTATGCCACCTACAGTTTGGGATAATTTCACTTCTTTTCTCTTTGTATCTCCTATGTTTCTTTCTCTTGTCTTGCTTCTCTAAGATGTCAAGCATCATAGTGAATGAGTAAGGACAACTTACACCATGTGTCAGGCCAGATTGTAAGGTAAACATATGTTTGTCATATAAAGCTTATGTTATGTTGAGATAAATTCCTTCTAATTTCTTGTTTCTCCATTGCTTTAATGTGATAGTCTGTTGAATGCTCTCAAATGCCTTTCCTGCACCTATTGAGATGATCTTATGATTTCAGTCTTTAGCTTGTCTATGTGTTGTATTACATTTACTGACTTGATGTATAAAGCTTGCACTTGAACAGAGCAATGAAATCAGCTTATCCACATATATCATCTTAGTGTGTTTGAATTTGGTTTACAGATATTTTGTTTGAGAATTTTTAACTGTGTTTTCATCATGGAAACTAATGTATGTCTTATTTTTTTAAATTTTGTATGCATGGCTTTATCTGGTTTGGGTGTTGGAGGTTGGTAACTCCATATAATGAAATTTGGTACTATTTCTTCCATTTCTATATTCAAGAACCATTTGACAAGTATTGGTGTTAAGTCTTCCATAAAGATTTGGTAGAATTCAGCAGTCAATCCAGCTGGTCCTGGCTTTTTTTCCTTTGAGGAATTTATCTCTGCATACTCTTACTTAAATTTTTATTTCTTCTTCATTTAAGTTTGATATGTTATATGTAGTTAGGAACTTAACATTTTTTCTAAGTTTTATAGTTTTGGGGAATGTAGGTTTGAGACATACATGTCCTTGATGCTTTTCGTGAGTTTATTTCGGTCTATTGGAAAAATTCTATTTTCCTCTCTGGTTTTTATTAATTCATGTCTTCTCTATTTGGTTAGTTTGACTAATGGGTATAGAACTTTTTATCTCAAAAATCCAACTCATTTTCTACTTTATTCTATATATTATTTGCTTGTTATATCTACTTATGTTTGCTCATTTATTTACTTGTCATCTCCTTATTTGGGCTTCTTTCTGTTCCAAAAACTTGTGCAAAATTAGATCCTTTATTTGAAATTACACTGATTTTTTTCTTGAGAAGAGCTATAACTCTTCGTAGATGTCATTGTGTCATCTTAGCCCTGTCTAGGCTGTATTCCAGAGGTGTAACCAGTTGTGCTGTCATTTCATTCAAGTGAAAGAATCTCTACATTTTCTTCCTTATTTCTTCAGTCATCCACTATTCTTAATGCACTGTTCAGATTCCAGATATTCTGTAGTTTGTGTGAGATTTCCTCTTGTTCTTCTCTCTCTTTCTCTCTCTCTCTCTCTCACTCACACACACACACACACAGAGAGAGAGAGAGAGAGAGAGAGAGAGAGAGAGAGAGAGAGAGAGAATTGGCTGCTGACCTATAATTTTCATATTGTTTTCCCCCATTGGAAATAGCATCTTTTCTTATACAGTATGCCCTGGTTATATTTTCTCTCTATCTACTCTTCCCAGTTCTTTCCCATCTTTTCTTCCCTCCTGATACACTACCATAAAATATAATACAAAGAAAAAATTTCATATTGAAGTTGAACCTATCAACCCAATTGGAGGAAAAGAGTCTCAAGAGCATGCACAAGCGTCAGACACACTCATATTCACACTCAGGAGTCCCATACAAAAACTAAGCTAATAGCTGTAATATAAAAACAAAGGAACTGGTATAGATCCTGTGAATGCTGCTTCAGTCTCTGTGACCTCATATGCACTTTGCTTAGTTGATTCAGAGGGCCTGGTTCTCCTGCTGTGCTCCAATTCTTGTGGTTCTTATAATCCTTCTATCTTCTCTTCCACAGGATTCTAGATCTGAGGAAAGTGATCTGATGGAGAACTCCAATTTATATCCTCTATTTGCACAATGTCAGGCTGTGGATCTTAGCATCTGTTCCCATCTGCTGCTGGAAACCACTTCTGATGATGATTGTACAAGATATATCTATGAGTATAGTGAAACATTTGGAAACATTTTGATTTTTTAAGGGCAGTAGTGTTTGGTTTTACTCTAGGTCTCTGTGTTGTCTAGTCTCTGACTGTTGGTTACCCATGCAGTGTCTAGTGTTGGTTCATTCTCATGGAGTGAGCCTTAGATCAAATCAAACATTGGTTGGCTACTCCCACAGGCTCCATGGTCCTAGCAGGACCATAATGGTTCCACAGGGTGGTAATGGTCCTAGCATACTTTATAGGCAGGACATACTGGAGGTCAAAGATTTTGTGGTTGGATTGGTGTCCATATTTCTCTTTTGACAGTCTGCAGAGTATTTTTCTGCACCAAGGAGACTAAAACATAAGGGTGAAGGCTCTATGTAGGCTTCAGCTTGACTTCTCCAAGTTCAATGAGTTATACGAGTGTTGTATTCAGCAATAGGACTTGTTCTCAGTTATTAGAGAGTTGCCCCTTGTCTAAGCAACAACCCGTGTTCTTTGGGGATTTCCATGGGATCTTCTTGGTCAAGAACTGAATTTATTGCATCTTAACTCCATTGGAAACCTTGCCTGGCTATAAGGGGGCCAGTTGATACCTCACATACCCGAATACTAGGAGTCCTCACTAGAATCACCTTCATAGATTTCAGGAAGTTTTCATTGCACTAGGTTTCCACACCACTCCCGAATGCCCATCAAACTTCACCTATCTCTCCGCATACACACCCTCCATCCTTTCTTTCTTCTATCCTGACCCACACCAGGCCTCCCGACTCCTTTCCTCACTGGCTTGGCTCCCAGCCTGCCCATAACATCTATTCTATTTCTTCCTGCGATGGAGAACCTTGAATCCCTCCTAGACCATAGCCTCTCTGGATCTACTGATTGTAGTTTTAGGAGACTCATCTGAATGTAAGATTGGAGTACTGAACTCTCCAATTATTGATGTTGGCTAATTGTTTTCCTCTATATGGGTATGATTTTATTATTGTTTTAGGTTTTTTTATTTTGAAGATGATTCTTTTACATCATGTTTTTTGTTTAATGATGTGTTTCACTATGCTTTTTATTTAGTCTTTTGTGTTTCATCTCAACTTTTGCCTTTGCTCATTCAGAGAGATTCTAATCTGCTATTTTTTTCTTTTATTTATTTATTTATTTATTTATTTATTTTTATTTTCATATTTTATTTACATTTCAAATGTTTCAGATCTCCCCTTTGGAACCTCCCCATTCCCTCTGCCTCCCCCCTGCCAATATTGGTTAGTCTGGCTAAGGGTTTATCTATCTTGTTGATTTTCTCAAAGAACCAGCTCTTGGTTTTGTTGATTCTTTGTATAGTTCTTTTAGTTTCCACTTGGTTGATTTCAGCCCCTAATTTGATTATTTTCTGCCTTCTACTCCTCTTAGGTGTATTAGCTTCTTTTTGTTCCAGAACTTTCAGATATGCTGTTAAGCTGTTAGTGTATGCTTTCTCCAGTTTCTTTTTGGATGCATTCAGAGCTATGAGTTTTCCTGTTAACACTGCTTTCATTGTGTCCCATAGGTTTGGGTAAGTTGTATTTTCATTTTCATTGAATTCTAGGAAGTCTTTAATTTCCTTCTTTATTTCTTCCTTGACCAAATTATCATTAAGCAGAGCATTGTTCAGCTTCCATGTGTATGTGGGCTTTCTGTTGTTATTGTTGCCCTTGAAGACCAACCTTAATCCATAGTGATCTGATAGGAGGCATGGGATTATTTCAATCTTCTTATATCTGTTGAGGTTTGTTTTGTGACCAATTATATGATCAATTTTGGAGAAGGTACCATGAGGTGATGAGAAGAAGGTATATTCTTTTGATGCAGAATGAAATGTTCTATAGATATCTGTTAAACCCATTTGGTTCATAGCATCTGTTAGTTTCACTGTGTCTCTGTTTAGTTTATGTTTCCAAGATCTGTCCATTGTTGATAGTGGGGTGTTGAAGTCTCCCACTATTATTGTGTGAGGTGCAATGTGTGCTTTGAGCTTTAGTAGAGTTTCTTTTATGAAAGTGGTAGCTCTTGCATTCGGGGAATAGATGTTCAGAATTGAGAGTCCTTCTTGGTAGATTTTTCCTTTGATGAGTAAGAAGTGTCCTTCCTCATCTTTTTTTGATGAATTTTGGTTGAAAGTCAGTTTTATCCGATGTTAGAATGGCTACTCCAGCCTGTTTCTTGGGGCCAGTTGCTTGGAAAATTGTTTTCCAGCCCTTTACTCTGAGGTAGTGTTTGTCTTTAACACGGAGGTGTGTTTCCTGGATGCAACAAAATGCTGGGTCCTGTTTATGAATCCAGTCTGTCAGTCTATGTCTTTTTATTGGGGAGTTGAGACCATTGATGTTAAGAGTTATTAAAGAATAGTGATTGTTATTTCCTGTTATTTTTGATGTTGTTTATATTGTTTGTGTGGCTATCTTCTTTTGAGTTTGTTGAACGATTACTTTCTTCCTTTTTCTTGAGTGTAGTTTCCCTCCTTGAGTTGGCATTTCCCCTGTATTATTCTTTGTAGGGCTGGGTTTGTGGAAACATACTGTGCAAATTTGGATTTGTTGTAGAATGTTTTGGTTTCACCATCTATGATTATTGAGAATTTTGCTGGGTATAGCAGCCTAGGCTGGCATTTGTGATCTTTTAGAGTCTGTATGAGATCTGCCCAGGATCTTCTAGCTTTCATAGTCTCTGGTTAAAAGTCTGGTATAATTCTGATAGGTCTGCCTTTATATGTTACTTGCCCCTTTTCCCTTTCTGCTTTTAATATTCTTTCCTTGTTTTGTGTATTTGGTGTTTTGACTATAATGTGACGGGAGGAATTTCTTTTCTGGTCCAGTCTATTTGGTGTTCTGTAGGCTTCTTGTATGCTTATGTTCATCTCTTTCTTTATGTTAGGGAAGTTTTCTTCTATAATTTTGTTGAAGATATTTACTGGTCCTTTGAGAGTCTTCACTCTCTTCTATGCCTATTATCCTCAGGTTCTGTCTTCTCATTGCATCTTGGATATCTTGGATGTTTTGGATTAGGAGCTTTTTGGATTTTGTGTTTTCTTTGATTGTTTTGTCCATGTTTTCTATGGTATCTTCTGCACCTGAGATTCTCTCTTCCATCTCTTGTATTCTGCTGGTGATGTTTGCATCTATGACTCCTGATTTCTTTCCTATGTTCTCTAACTCCAGGGTTGTCTCCCTTTGTGATTTCTTTATTGTTTCTATTTCTCTTTTTAATTCCTGAATGGTTTTGTTCATTTGTTTGATTGTGTTTTCCTGTATTTCTGCCTGTTTGATTGTGTTTTTCTGTAATTCTTCAAGGGCTTTTTGTGTGTCCTCTTTAAGGGCTTCCAGTTGTTTACCTGTGTTCTCTTGTATTTCTTTAAGGGAGTTATTTATTTCCTTCTTAAAATCTTCTATCATCCTCTTGGTAAGTGATTTTAAGTCTGAGTCTTCCTTTTTTGATGTGTTGGGGTATCCAAGGCTGGCTGTGGTGGGAGAGCTGGGTTCTGATGAAGCCAAGTAGTCTTGGTTTCTGTTCCTTTTTGTTCTTGCCCTTGCCTTTTGCCATCTGATTATCTCTGGTGTTAGCTGGTCTTTCTCTCTCTGACTGTGGCTTGTCTTTCCTTCAAGCTCAGATTCCAGTAATCCTAGGAGACCAGTTCTCTCTGCCAGCTGTTCTTCAGATCCTTCGTCTGGATTCCTCCTATTGCTGGCTCCTCAGCATAAGTGGGTGGGTGGCTTTTTTCCTGCACTGCTTGCATATGGAGGCCTGGTAGGCCAGGCAGGGTTTCTGGCCACAGGTGGAGGCAGGCAGGCTCTTACCTTCCAGCTTTTCCTCAGTCCCTGTGTCTGGAGCCTGCATCTGGCGGACTCCTCAGCACAACTGGGCAGGTAGCTTTCTCCCTGCACTGCTTGTATATGGAGGTTTCCTGGGTCAGGCGGGTGTCTCTGGGCACAGGTGGGAGCAGGTAGGCTCTTACCTCCCAGCTTTCCCTCAGTCCCTGCCCTAATCTACTATTTTGCCTTCCTAGAATTTGAGCCTCATACTCCTAATTGTGTAGATAAAAATAATCTTCAATTGATGTATGAAATTGATTTCCTTCCTCTTTATATAAATGCCACTAGAAAAGATAAATATTTCTTATTGTTATCTATAAATAGTATTCATTAAAATTTTAGAGTTCATTATGGAGCACTTCACTTGTAAGGAAACAATGAAATAATTTTATGGTGTATGTATACTGATTACTTCGGTTTATCATTAATATATATTGTGTATTATTACACGTTTGTATCCTCAAAGTTGATTCAAAGTGCATTGCAGACCTGGCATACTTTACTCTAAACAATTTAGCCTGCATATCAGTGAATAATATTAAATATTTGTTAATGGTCTTTTAAAGTAAAATTTATATATAATAAAATGCACAAAACTCAACTACACAATTAATTAGTGAGTTTCTCCAAATATTTGTTCATTACATAGCCTAATCCAACATTCAGTTACAGAAAATAAGTTCTTCCTGCATATGGTTTATGTGTTTGAATCTGACTTTGTGATGATTTCCAAGGGCATGTTGAGTGCTAGCTTTAGTTATGAAGGGGACATAGTAAGAAGGAGGCTTAGTTGCCTTCAGCAAGCAAAAGGAGTTTCAGATCTGTTTAAAAACTTCCCCTTTCCCTAAGTTGTCAAATATCCTCCCATTCTTTCATGATCAATAACCTGATGTTCACAAGCAGATTGGCAGAGGTTGTGTATCCAAATGCTGTTCTAATTCAACTATGTACAAAATTTAAGAGACTCAGATGGATTTTAGCCATGCAATCACACAGGTAAAAATGTCTGACAGTGTTTTTAACAAGATGAAGGCACAGTTGAATTTCAGTCCATGCCTTGCACTTAGAAATTCACATGGTCACCGCACTTGCATAGTGTGTACTCCACATTCTTTCTGTGGGTTTGTATGCTTGTGCTTGTCAACAGTTTTCCAATCTTGCCAAATAGCTTTATAAATCCGGAGCTACATCTCACATAGTCTAACTTGACAGCCTACATGTTTAACATAAATTTTAAAGGTGCATACAATTTCATAATTTCTAGCATTTTGTGAATAGTGACATTTCCCAGTACAGTTATTGTGTTACTCTTTTGATAAACTCAGAGAAATAAAAACATCATAGTATTTTGATATTTTTACCATCTATTTATGAAAATTAAAAGTGGCTAGAGAGACAGCGCTGCAGTTAGAAGAACCAGCTGTTCTTCCAGAGGGCTTGGGTTCAAATCTCAGCACCCACATGGCAGCTCACAACTGTCCTCTGGAATGTCAATTCTAGAGGATCCGGTGCCTTCTTCTGGCCCTTCTTTGGACATTGAATGAAAGTGATACATAGACATGCATGCTGGCAAATTACCCAAACTAATAAAATAATTTTAAATTATTTAAGACAGGTGTTGTGGCACATGCTTTTCATCCCAGGGTTCAAGTAGCAGAGGCAAGTAGATCTCTGAGTTGAGGCCAGCCTGGTCTACAGAGTGAGTTCCAAGATAGCCAGAGCTATGTAGAGAAATCCTCTCTCAATAAATAAATAAATAAATAAATAAATAAATAAATAAATAAGATGTTAATGGAAGTTTCATCTAGTTTTCCCCTTCTCAAATTCATATTATTGTGGTATCTATAATTTAGCGTGACATATTTTATGTGCTTCAAAATTAGTTAATTGATCACTTTGTCATAGTTTTCTACAGTAGCCACTTAGTGCTACTTAAACTAAGTTTTAAGCTCTCCTGTAAGAGACCATAACCATTAAAAATATTCTTTCAGATATGCTATTAATTGTAACTATTTAAAATATGCTCTTAGTGGAATCAGTATAAATATTTTGCCATTTTGAAAAAAACAATATTTATTTCTTGGCTGTGGGAATATGGATATTATTTTCTATGTTTTTTTCTGCATTCCACATTAAGTTTACTCAATAAACACCTGCTGTTTTATAAGCAGAAAAAATTATTGTGAATAACATGAAACCACCAAGACAGGATAATGGTTCAAAGATGACAAGAAGAATTTTACTAATGTACAGGCATCCGAGACACATTGGATTTGAAATGAAAAGTTAAAACACCCTTAGTGAGTTTTACAAATAGAGAGTTACAGCACAGTGGCAGTGAAGAATGTTGAACAATCAGTGACTCTGAATGTGAAGGTATTTCTTGGACTTCTTCAGGTTCTACTTTTTTGTAGCAAAATATATTTATATATCACCACTCCCTTCAATATGCACAACATAATTCTTATCTTAGGCAAACCAGAACTGATAACCAGGGGAGGTAAGCAAACTGCTTCTGTAAACCACACGAGTGCTTAAAACAGGGAAGAATTTGTTATCTAGACAGAACACTATGGAGGAAATGTACATTAATTTCATGTTCTTTATGTTTTCACATGTGAGTTGAAAAAAACTTAAGAAAAATTATAAAAATATTTAACCTTCACATTCTTCCAGTTTTGTGTTAGCAGTAGTTTTTTTGTTGCTTGTAGGGTTGTCTTTTTCATTTTATTTATTTGTTTGTTTCTTTTGTCTTGTGTGTGTGTGTGTGTGTGTGTACTTTTGTGCACACCTGCACACGTGTGTATACACAGGTGTGGGTGGTTTCAGTTATCACTGGTCAACTGTGATCTGAAAAATTAAATGAATAATAAAAAATAAATAATTCAGAAGTTATAAATTATGTGCTTTTAAAATGATCTAATAAAACTCTGAATCATATGTTCCACTCCACCTGGGACAGGAACCATTCTCTTGTCTGTTACATCCATAAAACATATGCTACCTGCCTGTTAGTCAGATGGCAGAGATATTAATTGTCATGCCTCTAGCATGGCATCACAGTATCTAGTAACCTAACATTTTGTCTGTGTGTCTATCTCTCCCCACATTTCATCTTGTAAGCTGTGTCATCTCATCATCACAAGAAGGGTGCATATAGGAGAGTCAGAACATGAGATATAGCCATGTCTTCATACTTTATGATATTTATTATAATTATTTTATTTTGTTATTAGTTATTGATAATCTTATACTCTGCCTACTTTATTAAACAAGTTTCATCATGATATGTCCATATCTATTTAAGTAAATATGGTATTAAGAAGGGTTTGATACTATTTACCATTTCAAAAATCTATGGTGGTCTTGAAACAGTCTTGTCTAATAGGGATTAATGCAACATCATTTAAATTTAAATATATACCATTAAGCATATGCAAATGCATTTATAGTTTAAGGATATTGTTTCAATATTTATCTTGATAATTATTTCTACCATTTAATTACAGGAAAATGTAGGTTTAGATTTTTTAAAACTCATTTTTCATAAGGGTTCTCAAATGCTTTGATCCCCTTCTAGCCCATGGTCCAAAGGTAGGGGTGAAATAGGACAAGGTAATATGTTAAAAGGTAATAGGACAAGGGAATGTGGACCTGTTTAGAAGTGGTTCTATTCTAATTTTCATTTGTCAGGATACCAGCAGTCCTGTTTAGTAGTGGTAAGATAACAGACACAAATCAACAGGAGCAACACGATCCAGCAGAAACCACTAGACCTCCAGCAAATTGGCATGAGTCAGCAGGAACATCTGGGGCCAGCTGGGATACCAGGAGAAGTTCTCTGCTATGCCTCTCTCAAAGAAGTGAAGATCAGCAAAGATGCAATGTGAGACCAATGAAGTGTTGCAAACCTAACTATGTAAGCATGCCACCACTGTCCATTGAGTCCTATTTATATTCTCTCCAAACATCACGTGTCCTCCCATGGGTTTTGCCTCGGCAAGACACCACATGCTTCTGCCTCACATGACATAACCAGAAACTTCCACTTCAGGAAATGTTTAACTCATTAAATACCCACATAATATATTCATTGAGTCAATTCTTATTACAGTTTAAATTTGTTCCTCAAATCCATGTACTGTAAATGTAATTCCCTATGCAACAGTGTTGACACATGGGCTTAACAAGAGATAATAGAGTTGTGAGGACTCTAGCTTTGTGAATTAATTAATATCATTACTATGGAAATGAGTTAGTTATTGAGAGAGCAGGTTTGTTATTAAGGTGACCTCCACTTGTGTCTTCACTAACCCTCACCTGTCTTTTCACTTTGCCTCATGTGATGTAGCAGTATAGGAGCCCTCACCTGATACCAGTACCACACTTTTAAAGTCCTCACTCTCCAAAGTCAGTAATCCAGATTATGTTCTGTCTGTTGTAAATGACTCAGTCTTTGGTAGTCTCTTATGAAGCATAAATAGACCATTGGTTGCCTAAAACATGGTCACACATAGAAATAGTTCATGGTTGTATCTCCTTAAGCTTCTTTGCCTGATTATTAATTTTGTTTTTGTAAACATGAACTTTGTATTTTCCAAGCCATTCCAAGGGAGCTTGATTTGAAAAACTGTCTAAGTGAACAAGTACAAGGGTGCTTAGTATTTATTATTGAAGAGTTCAGGCTGATTTTTCTCCAGTATAGACCATATTATGAGCTTATGTGCTTTTATAGACTTCAAGCTTCATGGCTTTATCTAAACATTTTAGGACAGGGTGTATGTTGTGTGTAATATAAAACTTGCTAACACATGGGCACAGGGGAAAAGTTCTTGAACAGAACACCAATGACTTATGCTATAAGATCAAGAATCGACAGATGGGACCTCATAAAATTACAAAACTTCTATTCTGGAAAGCAAAGGACACTGTAAATAGGACAAAACGGCAACCTACAGATTGGGAAAAGATCTTTACTAATCCTACATCTGATAGAGGGCTAATATCCATTGTATACAAAGAACTCAAGAAGCTAGACTCCAGAGATCCAAATAATCCTATCAAAAAATGGGGAAGAGAGCTAAACAGAGAATTCTCAACTGAGGAAACGCGAATGGCTGAGAAGCACCTAAAGAAATGTTCAACATCCTTAGTCATCAGGGAAATGCAAATCAAAACAACCCTGAGATTTCACCTCACATCGTCAGAATGGCTAAGATCAAAAACTCAGGTGACAGCAGATATTGGCAGGGATGTGGAGAAAGAGGAACACTCCTCCATTGCTGGTGAGAATGCAAGCTGATACAACCTCTCTGGAAATCAGTTTGGCAGACCCTCAGAAAAATGAACATAATACTACCTGAGAACCCAGCTATTCCACTCCTGAGCATATACCCAGAAGATGCTCCAACATGTAATAAAGACACATGTTCCACTTTGTTCATAGCAGCCATATTTATAATAGCCAGAAGCTGGAAACAATCCAGATGTCCCTCCACAGAGGAATGGATACAGAAAATGTGGTACATTTACACAATGGAATACTACTCAACAATTAAAAACAATGACTTCATGAAATTTGCAGACAAATGGATAGATCTTGAAAATATCATCCTGAGTGAGGTAACGCAGTCAGAAAAGAATGAACATCACTGTTAAGTGGTTATTAGCCCAAAAGTTTGAAATACCCAAGAGTCACTTCGCAGCAACAGTAGGGCTGAATGTGAGGTCCTAGATGGAGGACTTGGAGAAGGAATTGAAGGAGCTGAGGGAGTTTGCATCCCCAGGGAGGCAGCAACACTGGCAACTGGCCTGCCCCCCCCCCCAAACTCCTGGAGACTGATCCACCAACCAAAGAATACACATGGAGGGACCCATGGTTCTGGCCACAAATGTGGCAGAGGAGGGTCTTGTTATCCATCAGGGGGAGGAGGGATGGAATGAGGAGGTTCCAAAGGGGAGATCTGGAAAGGGGGAAACATTTGAAATGTAAATAAACTATGAAAAATAAAAATAAAAAAAAATAAAAGCTATCTTACAAAGTAAAAACAAACAAACAAACAAACAAAAACAAAAAAACCCTTGCTATGAATCATAGCACAAAATGCATGGCATCTGGTTTACCTAGTTGAAAGAGTTAAGCTGATCACAGAGTCAGAGTGATGATAGCCTGGTTCTTCCCTCCACTGTAGCCATCCCTTCAATGTTCTGAGGTCAACAATGGTACCACTATTATAATATTGCTTTCATATTCATGTTCTGGGTAAGCAACTGGTGCATCCCGATTTACAAAATCAAGGCTGTTGATGTGTTGTTATAAAATATGTTTTTAATTGAAATAAATGTACTAAGTCTCTCCCTTAAATCTTAGAAAATTATACCCCAGATGATACTAAAGTCATTTAACTGTCCCAGGACTCACTAGCTGTAATTCTGTCTCAGGCAGAAAGAGTTGGTAGTGTGCTGGCAGCAGAGCAGGTATCTGTTTAGTAACCAGTATGAGAGTTGGTTAAACGAGTTTGGCTGATTTAGTACATCCTTAGTTACTATGCATCTGATTGCTGCCAGAGTAGTGAGGACTCCAGTGCCAACGTCGTCCACCTCTGTGTCACTGCCATAGCTGCCTTGTCTCTGTCTCCACTTATATTTATTTGAGCATCTCCAAATTCTGTTTATATTCCCCTTTTGAATTATTCTAAAACATTATTTTAAATGAAAACATGATTAGATTTTTCACAAATTTAAAGAGTGAAAATATTTTGACCATAACAAAAGAATGTGTTATCCAATCATTCTATTTATTTAATTCTAGATCTTATAAAGGCTTTACAAATGTTAGTAAACACTCCTGGACTTTTTGCCTAGACAGCTTTTCATATCAATGTCCCTTTGGAATGGCTTAGAAAATACAAAGAAATCACCTGAGTGCCCAATTCAGTATTCTATGTCATGGAGTTTTTCAAAAGCATATTTTAGGTATCTTGAGACTTCCATACATGTTTTTATTGAACTAATAAGATATTCTCATCATTTAACCAAATTGTTAGAGCCAATCCCTATTGTGAACTAGTAAAACCAAACATTTACTTTTGAGCATATATATGATTTCATTAATGCATGTCCTTGGGAAATCAACAGCACTTGTGGGTTCCATTTCAAGACAGAATAGTAAGCAGACAGTTTTATTAACATTTTTTGTAAGATTAAAACATTTATTTCTGTTTTTTCTTATCTTTCACTCAGAACATTGATGTTGTTGCTTAATAGGAAAAGAAAAATCAATTTACATTCAAACACAAGCCCTGATATGCAATAAAGATTTTCTAACACCACAATGTGACTGTCAAGCCAAAAATATGTTCCAAATAATGTTTCTATGGGCTTATAGTGCTTTACAAGATTCTGTGTATCAAGATGGGAAGTGCATGACAGCTAGAACTCAGTGTGTGTGTGTGTGTGTGTGTGTGTGTGTGTGTGTGTGAGAGAGAGAGAGAGAGAGAGAGAGAGAGAGAGAGAGAGAGAGAGAGTGTGAGAGAGAGAATATAAGCTAAGCTGGGAGCAAGGTTGGTCTATAATTTTCAGTGACCCACTCTTGGTGTGTTCTACCATCTAAAGGCTCAACAGCCTTCCCAAATAATACCACCAGCTGGGGACTTGATGTTCAAACATAGGAGCCTGTGAAGTCCTTGGGGTCTTGGAATCTAGACATTGAATGCTGTTTACAGCTTGTCTTCAAATAAGCTTTACTGACTCTCCATGTATGACTGTGTGTGGATGTTCTCACATGCCTCAGACAATCAGGAAAGAGGCTGCAGACTTGCATAATTGAAGGAGACAATGGTGCAGAGGCACCAGCACAATGGACGGAGGCACTTTAGCTAACTGGGAAAGGAGGAAAGGAAAGCAAGGCGTTCTGTGTAATGAGACTTGGCTAAAGGGAGGCAGCACTATAACCTAGCACAGCAAATGTTCCTGTTTTCTGGCTGCAAGCATAGGGTTAATAGTGGAAATATAATTATTAGAAAATATCTCAAAATGCCAATTGAAATATGTGAAGCATATCAGGTAAAATATGTAAAAATATTCATAATTAATTAACAGAAGAAACACACATAGCCAATGAGGAATTTAAAAATTATTCCTCTCACAAGAAACAAAATAATTACCCATTGAAATCAAAAGATGCTTTCCCTTTCAAATAGGCTGGTATTTTTCTAAAAAAAAAAAAAATATCAACAACTAAGATTTCAAAAACACTTCCTATATCTTTCTGTTAAGCCACATACAGTCACATAGAAATGCATATTTAATGCATGTATATGCATTTTAGCGTGAAGAAATATGCAAAAATCTTAAAAGATTCCTTTCTGGATTGAGGTTATATTTTAAATTCATTTCTTTTCCTCCATCTGTAGCTAACCCTGTGTGAAGACACAATCTATCTCAAATTATATATCATAGTGTGATACATGAATTTCCGTCCATGCAGGGACCTCAAGCACTTCAAATCACAAATGACTTAAACTGCATTCCTGACCAAGCTTTCATACTCCTTGCACTGTGCCAAATTTTGAAAAAGGAATCTGAGTGTTTTATGATCTAAATTACAGAAAGAATAGTATATTAATACTTAAGGGTAATGGTCTGTACAAATGGATTAACTTCCAATTAACTTCCTATCAAATGAAGAAAAGGGGAGAGACAGACACACAGACACACAGACACACACACACACACACAGAGAGAGAGAGAGAGAGAAAGAGAGAGAGAATATCAAAGAATCTTTAAGCTTTTCTTATTATGGAACTGTTTCCCTTGTATTCAACTTTAAATATTCATCCACTTACACATTTTAATTATTAATTTTTATTGACACATTAATAAAATATAGTGTGATGTTTTATGACATGTAGACATTGTGTGATGATCAGGTCACAGTGTTTAGTAGATCCATCATCCCCAACATTTGTCTATTTGATAGTAACATTCAGACTCCTTTGTGGTACTTAATTTTGATTGTCAAAATTTGATTGGACTTAAGGACACCTGACAATGGTAAAGCACACTTCTGGATATGTCCCCAAAATATTGATTGGACAGTGGGTCAGGAAACTGAGTGCAATGTGTACAGCCCCATCTAGGCCCAGGCTAAATAGGAGCAGAAGGAAGAGGAAACTTGGCCACATCCTAGATCCTTCTTGGAGAAACACAAGACTTCAGATTCTTTCTCCTTTGAACACAGACTGCTTGGGTGACACTTCAGGGGGCTGAAGTATTTTGGCCATAGTCTAGTTCTGCGTGATTGGCCTCTCTTCTGATGCTCACAGCCTCTTGGAATGAGCATCTACCAGTTACCCCACTCCTTAGATTGTAGACAGTCATTGTAGAACTATTTAACTTAGATGTCAATTACAAATCTAATTCTTTCATAATTGTATCTGTCTTAACTATTCTGTTCATCTAGAGAATCACAAGATATATTTTCATAGACATTCTGAAATATGTAAAACAATACATGAAACCTATAGTTACCCTACTGTATAGAACACCAGAACATCTCTCACATCTAACTATAATTTTGTAGGAATTGACTGTTGCATCTCCTTCCCTCTTCTATCTAGACTCACTATCTAATACTATGTTATTTTCTACTTCTATGTTTGTGTTTTTATATTCCACAACTGAGTGACATAATGTAATGTTTGTTGTCATGTGTCTAGATTATTTCACTTAATGTCACTTAATATCACTGTGTTGTAATGAATGACAGGATTTCATTGCCTTTTATGGTTGAACAGTATTCTATCATGTGTTTGTACCCTGTGTTTTTTTCTAATCTACTCGTATATTGATTCTACACCACGGCTATTGTGAACAATGCTTCAATAAACATGGGAGTGCAAATCTCTCTTTATATGTTGATCTCAGGCTGTTTAAATGTGTAAAAAGTAATAGGATTCCTATATCTTTTGAATTGCATGTTTGCTCTATTTTGAGACATTGTCTTACATTACAGCCTCTGCTGTCCTGGAACTCCTTATACAGACGAAATGATTCTCTTGCCTGTCACTCTCCACAGTGCTGGGATTACAGGTATGGCCACAGCCTAACATCTGCATTAAAATTCCGTGGAACTGATTGACATAGTATTTATTACAATGGTATTACTCTCATTCATAGTCTTGTCAATACCAGATCAATTAGGAAAGAGAGAGATATGGTAACTAATTTGGACAAGTGGACTTACTTCTGCTTGAATACAATATAATAGCATAGGTAAAGCCATGATGACTTACCCAAAATTACTAGTACTAATGAAAACACTCAGGAAAGTGGCAGAATTTAAAGTCATCATGCATATATCAATAGCATTTCTGTACAGTAGTAGCAAACTCTCTAAAAAGTAATAAAACAAAAGGTAAAATACTTGGGAGTAAATGTAACCGAGGAAGTGAACCTTCTTTATAAGGAAAACTGCAAACCATTGATGAGGAAACTGGAGAGGGCACATGTAAATAGGAAAATATTCATGTTCATTAGATTAGAAGATTTAACCTTTTCGAGATTCCAGTGCCAATCCTAACACAAACTACAGACTCAAATGCATTTCTTATCAATGAACCAAAAACACTCTGTGAAAATAGACTACTAGAATTTGCATACACCTCATAAGATTTAAAGTATCCAGAAACACCTCAACAAAGTGGATAAGCTGGAGGTGTCCTATATCCTGCTCTAGAAGTACAATTCAACACTGTCGTAAAGAACCAGCTCATATATGCGCAGCCTTTACATAGCACATATTTAATATTTACTGTTTGTTGATGGATGAGCCAGCCAGAAGCAGGTGATATAGAGGCAAATCAACCTTCATGATAGTTGTCATGATTTAAGGCACCACTTGTCATAATTTGATATATCAACCATCACATGAAATCTAGGTGAAGCAGAACAATCCTTGGTCTTGTTCCTTAACTTTCTGGTTCAGTAGATCTATTCAGCACCTAAGGGTTTATGTTCCTAACAAATTTATAATGGATTCCTTTGATGTCAGTTTGTGGATCCAACTCAAAAGGATCCCATTAAAGCAATGGCAGCCAGACTTTAGTGTACTTAACAATCATCTGTGACATTGCTTAATTACTCAGATCCCAAAGATTCTGATCCAGTAAGTCTAGAACAAGAAGTCACTTTTTTTTTTTTTTTTTTTTAGTTTTTTGAGACAGGGTTTCTTTGTGTAGCCCTGGCTGTCCTGGAACTTAACTCTGTAGACCAGGCTGGACTCGAACTCAGAAATCCGCCTGCCTCTGCCTCCCAAATGCTGGGAGGAAGTCACATTTTGCAAAGCATTTCTTTTTATTTATTTATTTATTTATTTAAATTTATTTTTCATAGTTTATTTACATTTCAAATGTTTCCCCCTTTCCAGATCTCCCCTTTGGAACCTTCGCATTTCCTTCCCCCTCCACCTGCTACTATGGGGGTATTCCCCCACCTCCACACCCACGCACTCTCGTCTTCCCTCCTTGACATTCTCCTATACTGGGGGATCTAACACCCTCAGGCCCAAGGGCCTCTCCTCCCCCTGATGGCTAACAAGACCCTCCTCTGCCTCATATGTGGCCAGCACCATGGGTCCCTCCATGTGCATTCTTTGGTTGGTGGATCAGTCTCCAGGAGTATCGGGCGGTCAGGTCAGTTGCCATTGTTGCTGCCTCCCTGGGATGTAAACTCCCTCAGCTCCTTCAATTCCTTCTCCAAGTCCTCCATCGGGGACCTCACACTCAGCCCTACTGTTGCTTCGAAGTGACTCTTGGGTATTTCAAACTTTTGGGCTAATAACCACTTAACAGTAAGTACATACCATGTTCATTCTTTTGTGACTGTGTTACCTCGCTCAGGATGATATTTTCAAGGTCCATCCATTTGTCTGCGAATTTCATGAAGTCATTGTTTTTAATAGCTGAGTAGTATTCCATTGTGTAAATGCACCACATTTTCTGTATCCATTCCCTTGTTGAGGGACATCTGGGTTGTTTCCAGCTTCTGGCTATTATGTATATGGCTGCTGTGAACAAAGTGGAACATGTGTCTTTATTACATGTTGGAGCATCTTCTGGGTATATACCCAGGAGTGGAATAGCTGGGTCCTCAGGTAGTATTATGTTCATTTTTCTGAGGGTCCGCCAAACTGATTTCCAGAGAGGTTTTATCAGCTTGCATTCCCACCACCAATGGAGGAGTGTTTCTCTTTTTCCACATCCTCACCAACAACTGGTGTCACCTGAGTTTTTGATCTTAGCCATTCTGACTGATGTGAGGTGTAATCTCAGGGTTGTTTTGATTTGCATTTCCCTGATGACTAAGGATGTTGAACATTTCTTTAGGTGTTTCTCAGCCATTCGAGTTTCCTCAGTTGAGAATTCTCTGTTTAGCTCTCTTCCCCATTTTTTATAGGTTCATTTGGATCTCTGGAGTCTAGCTTCTTGTGTTCTTTGTATACACTGGATATTAGCCCTCTATCAGATGTAGGATTGATAAAGATCTTTTCCCAATCTGTAGGTTGCTGTTATGTCCTATTTACAGTGTCCTTTGCCTTACAGAATAGAAGCTTTGTAATTTTATGAGGTTCCATATGTCGATTCTTGATCTTAGAGCACAAGCCATTGGTGTTCTGTTCAGGAAGTTTTCCCCTGTGACCATGTGTTCGAGACTTTTCCCCACGTTCTCATCTATTAGATTCAGTGTATCTGGTTTTATATGGAAGTCTTTGATCCACTTGGACTTGAGCTTTGTACAGGGAGATAGGAATGGATCAATATGCAATCTTCTACATGTAGAGTGCCAGTTGAACCAGCACCATTTGTTGAAGATGCTGGTTTTTTTCCACTGGATGGTTTTAGCTCCTTTGTCAAAGATCAAGTTACCATAAGTGTGTGGATTCATTTCTGGGTCTTCAATTCTATTCCATTGATCTACCTGCCTGTCACTGTACCAATACTATGCAGTTTTTATCACTACTGCTCTGTAGTACAGCTTGAGGTCAGAGATGCTGATTCCCCCAGAAGTTCTTTTATTGTTGAGGATAGTTTTTGCTATCCTGGGTTTTTTGTTATTCCATATGAATTTGAGAATTGCTCTATCTAAGTCTGTGAAGAATTGAGTTGGGATTTTGATGGGGATTGCATTGAATCTGTAGATTGCTTTCGGCAGGATGGCCATTTTAACTATATTAATCCTGCCAATCCATGAGCATGGATGATCTTTCCATCTTCTGAGGTCTTCTTCAATTTCTTTCTTCAGACTTGAAGTTCTTGTCATACAGATTTTTCACTTGTTTGGTTAGAGTCACACCAAGATATTTTATATTGTTTGTGACAATTGTGAAGGGTGTCATTTCCCTAATTTCTTTCTCAGCCTCTTTATCCTTCGAGTATAGGAAGGCTACAGATTTGCTTGAGTTATCTGGCCACTTTGCTGAAAATGTTTATCAGCTGTAGCAGATCTCTGGTGGTGTTTTTTGGGTCACTTAAGTATAGCATTATATCATCTGCAAATAGTGATGTTTTGATTTTTTCCTTTCTAATTTGTATCCCCTTGACCTCATTTTGTTGTCTGATTGCTTTAGCTAGAACTTCAAGTACTATATTGAATAGATAGGGAGAGAGAGGGCAGCCTTTCCTAGTCCCCAATTTTAGTGGGATTGCTTTGAGTTTCTCTGCATTTAGTTTGATGTTGGCCCCTGGTTTACTGTATATTGCTTTTACTATGCTTAGGTATGCTCCTTGAATTCCTGATCTTTCCATGACTTTTATCAGGAAGGGATGTTGAACTTTGTCAAATGCTTTTTCAGCATCTAACAAAATGACCATATGTTTTTTTTTTCTTTGAGTTTGATCATGTAGTGGATTTGCAAATCATTTCTGATGAGTCTTTTGCACATGATTTCAGGATGCACCACAGGGAAGCAGTGGTTAGTGGTAGAGCAAGCATAGAATGAAAATAATAGAAAACTTATGCAGCGTAAGTCTTTTGAGTGGAGGAGCATGGTCATATTTTGGGGGAGGGAGGCAGCAAGTTTCATCATAATGGGTAACCAGCTTTTCTTCATCTCTTCCCATATAATAACTTGTTCTGTAGTGATGATGGATAAGGACTTGGCAGTATTCACTTCTAGCTTCACCAAATCCATCACTATCTAAACTTGGGAAGCTAACTTCTGACAAACTATGAAATAAGATAATACCCTTTAACATGCTGAATTACAGAAATATTATGTACGGTTTTTATTTTCAAATAAACCTTATAAAATGATGCTTGCTGGGTAGGCAGAGTTCAGTTCCGAGCAGGGAAACTATTATCACCATGAGAGACAGACTGGACTTTTGTGTGAAAGCAGCTTTGGGCCACATAGTCATGTAGAAACATGAGTAGACAGTAAATGAAGGTAGACAGTATCTTTCTGTATGGGTAGTGTTTAGTGCAGAAGGCCGGAGGCTTCCAATCAATGCTAAGAGCCACACACCAGGATTCGTGGACATGTTTTACATTTCCAGAGCTTTGCCTGAACATAACTACCTTCTAGCATAAAAAAGAGATCTATTAGCTAATCTTTGAGGGGATACATAGGGAGCACGTGCTCTTATTCCCCACATATAATCCGTTAAGATGCCCACTGAGAAATGAGGAGAGTGACACCAATTGTGAAATGAGGTAAGAGGCGCTTTTCATCATAGAACATGAGAAGAGAAGAGTAGCCTGGTCTACAGGGATAGAAATGACCTGAGATTCTCCTGCTATAAATGGAAGCCCTTCTCAATTTCCTAGAGGAAGAGAGGCACCAGCTGCACCAATATAAATGCATCCTCTGTACTTTCTTTCTGTTGGAACATCTGTCCTACAGGCTATGAGCAGGATGGATATGTCTTCTCTCTTTTAAGTACCCACCATCTCTCTTGTATACAATCTCCTTCTGAACATGAACTGTGAGAAGGCAGTACAGTCATGAGGACACAGAAACATGGAGACATGTAATGGAAGAACGCAGGATCTCTCAGCCAGCAAGGGGGAGTGAGTGGTTAGACTAGTGTAAGACTCATGTCAGTGAGAAAGAAACTCACTGGTACTTCTCTGTCTAACAAACAGGGAGTTGATATGGTAAAGAGGGATTTTGGGAGGAGAATCCCTAAGGGAGGCAGAAGAGACTGAGTGCTTGAATGCCCAAAAGCAAAAACACTAACTCAGGGGAAGGGAAGACCACGATACTTGTCACACATTGTAACAAAATAGTAGGAAGGTGGCCACTTGTGATAAGAAGGTGGGGCAGCTGTAGTAAGTGAGAGGGTGGGCCACCAGGGATAAGTGAAAGTATGGGCCACCTATGGTAACTGAGAGGGTTGGCCATGTGTGCTGGCTGTAGAAATTGGTTAGAAAGCCTTAGGGTCAAGCACATTGACAGTCGGTGTTGATTGCCATTGGCTACCATGATCAAGGTTGGAGTATGAGGTCTGGAGAGAACTTTCTACCTAAAAATCATAATGAATAACACGGGAAATGTGTAAGGCTTAGGCATTCTCTGGAATAAGAAAATAAATGAGCAAGAGATGACACTGAAATATCTCAGTCATAAAGTCAACAACTGCTCAGGGTAGGAGTGTGCCTCAGAGGGCCCCAAGGCCCAGTATGGCATTGAAGAAGGAAATCCCAGAAGACACATGGATTCAACCTCCTCCAAAAGCTGCCTTCTCCAACTTCTCTGGGTAAAGCTTCACCAGTGGCAACCCCGAATTCTAGGGACCTCTTTTCTGCTCCAATTGGGAAGGGTAGTTTCCCTCTGAAAGCTGGCTTCTAGGAAACAAGTTTAGGAGCACAACAATAAAAATGAGAATGTTAACTGAGTTACTGAGGAAACCATGTTGCTTTAGATACTTCAACCATGTCAGTGTGTGCAACATCCATCTTCAAGCATGCTCATACCTCTTGAAGAAAGCAGGGAAGTATCTGCATATAACCTACACACACCTCCCCATATGGTTAAGTCATGTCTAGGTTGCTTACAATATCAAACGCAAAGCAACTTCTATGTAAGTAGTTGTTTAGAGAATCCTGGCAGGGATGAATACCAGTCAGTACACAATCACCACCAACTAGCTGTATAATTTGCATTTGAAGAAACCCACACAGGTAGAACTGCAGATGTGGAGGGCTCACTATACAAGTGGCTGCAAAAATGGATGTCTGTGGCAGTCTTAAATTTATTTGGTCTTCCAAATTTCCATTGGCTAGGCAGTCTTCAAACTATAAAGCCTCAAAGGGGTGCTTCCTAAACCTACTTTTGAACTAGAAAAGAAGAAAATGGATAAGTAGGCTTGTCTCTGAAGGACCTTCAGGTTGATGGACAATGGGCTTTCTACACACAGAAAACAGAATCAGGACATGTTGACGGCTACTTCCCTGCTTGTAATGGATCACTTCCAGTGTTCCCAGAGTTCTTGCCCAGAGTTACTTTAGTTGTGATGGACAGTGGTGCCATGCCTTCAGTGCTTTGATGAAACCTGTGACTATCTTTTTTCTGCATCAACATTGTGTCTTAGGTAAGATAAGGACACATTGTTATTTTAGCTCATAGTTTCTCAGAACAAGAGGAATGATGTCTGCAGTAAAGGAATGGACACTGACAGACATTCCAGGCTTTCCATGAACTATAAAGATCCCAATAAACCTCCCAACCATGGAGGGTGTATGTTTTCTATATCGAGAATAAGACAAATGTATGGTGTCACTTCTCCCTACACATCCTAGCTGGCTTCCTCTGCAGGCAGATGGAGCATGTGACCCTAAAGTGTCATTTTAGCTACTCGGTGGTTAGTTACCAGTTACTTCCTCATACTTTGTCTCTGTCCTCCCTCAGAACTAAATGGATATTGTTAAGAGAAATCCACAATGCCTGGCCACAAAACAGAATGAACCTGGAGCCCCAAGTCACTATGTGAAGAGAGCCTTACCTGATCTTCATTTGACTTCGAATGACACAAACTTTGTCTTATGGTAGGATTTTGACGTTTTGATGCTGAGATAGTAACCGAAGCTAATATTAACTAGTTGATTGCTTTCAGAAAACAATTGTTACTTGATTCATGTAGATTGCTGACTTACTTTCCCAGTTTTGCTTTATCGATCAATATAATACTTTGTGGGTAAAGAAATAAAAGGATGGGGTAGGGAAGTGCTCAGTGAGGGCAGAGCAGTCCTTTGTCCTTATACAGGGGTATTTACTGAGCCAGTGTCTCTACGCTGAGCCCTGAGCCTCCTATAATTATTTCCCCTGATGCTTCCCAGAAGGAAACAGACTCCCACTAGCCAGTAGCTGTGTTTGTTGTTTGCCTACCAAGTGGTCACCATTGTCTGAAGAGAAAATGCTTTGCTTTGTAACAGGGGATTCCCTCCTCTTTGAGGTATAGTCTGTAAGAAACTCTGAACTGTACTGGGCAGTTACTGTTTATATAGTGAGTGTGGCTAGAAACAGGATAGACAGATACAGAGTCTGGCTGCTGACTACCAGTTGCTTTTCTTCTTCACAGAGGGACTCTAATTCTGCCTTCAGGGGAAGGGATCATATCTTTCTCTTCCCCTACTCAGGATTTCGTCTTATCCCTGGTTACAGCTGCCAACTCCTAGGTCAGATCTACATCTAGCCATTGGCTCTGGGCTTCAGGTCAGGTGAAACTAGACGTGAGAAACTTGTGTAATCTGTAACATGAAGACATACACGTGATGATGAGGCAGCACAAAGTCGAGGAAATCAGACATTTTGACATCAATCCCACTCTTTCAATTTTGGCTCCACACCTTCTAACGGAAATGTCTCTCAACTCTGAGCCTTGGTTTCTTCCACTATAAATTGGGATCTATAAAAAGGAATCTATAAAACTCACTCCCTGGGGTGGGATGAAAAATATGTGAATTAACTGGCCCAGTGTCTGACATTCAGCCAGTGCTTAATATATTTACTTCCTTTTTCCTTTGCTCCACACACAATGTGCTTTGAGCGGAACATATCATTCTTTCTTGTGCTCTGTTTGCCTCAGAAGAATCCTGCGTCGATAGACCAGGACGTCCCAAGTTATGATTACAAATCTATAATGAGCTTCTATGGCTACATTAGCAGAATCTCCTTGACTGCTACCCAGTCCTCATGTGCACAGATCCCACTGTATTAAGAAAGAAGGAAATAGAATCAAATGTGACCTTCTTTGGGCTCATAAAAGCGGGTACACAGCTACTTTCCAGCTGGTGAGGTATTAGTCAAATGAGAAATCTTTTTAAACTTCTCTTGCATGGAAAACGTAAGCTTCCATAGAAGACTGTAAATGGTAAATCATCTTTCCTGCTAGCTGTTCCAGTTTGCTAGTTCCAGGTGTCTTCCAAGCACGTACCTTTCTCCAGCCCCATGGAGCTGACCTGCAGGATAAAAGCTTGCCCAAGTCATCCAAAGTGTCGTCCCACATCGTCTTTCTAAGCTTCTTCAATGCGTGCTACTTTACAATACTCTCACCAAGCAGAGGATAGAAGACAGCTCTATCTTCCTTAAACTTAAACCTTTTTATTGATTGATAATTTGATTGATTGAACATTTGCTTCATTTCACCCACAAATCCCAGAGTGCTTCATACATCACTGTTAAGCTTTAGTGAAGTTTCATCCCAATGCTGGTCATTTTGCAAATAGAAAAATCTAGAAGTTAACATGGCAGATATGAAATATAGCTTATGGGTAAGGTGTCTGAGATATTGTAACCAGGGGAGTCACTGGTCTAAATTTTCTGACTGCACTTTAAAACTAAGAACTTTGATATTTGTTTAAACTTGAGTCCAATCCCATTAAGGCATAATGTTCCACTGCTGTGCTCTAAGTTAACTGAGTTTTGCACATTAGAGAATATATTTACTTACAGTTGGAGCCCCCATACCTCTGCTTTAGTTCACTGCTGTCTGCACTTGAGGATACATTTTTGGACATTTACCTTTAATATTCCTGCTCTCTGCTTTGTTGGAGCCAATTCATGATTCTTCTATGAAACCATTAGGCATCTGAGTCACAGTACACAGTAGAGATTTCCTAGGAAGAACACTGAGTTTTGGAAAGAGAGTAAAAATCGAATGGAGCTCTTATGTTCCAACTTTCTTGTGACTCAATGGTTCTCTTTGTCTGCAGTCTGGATAATCAAAATCCCCATGTGCCTTCAAGGGCCAACTTGGCTTCCCTCATCCCACCCAGCTTCTCCCACCTTCTCCTCTGCAGCCTGGGAAATTTTCCTTAGTCCTTGGACTTGAACACTGTGGAGGCTTATGTTACCCCTGCTGTGTATTTTCTTCCCACTTGGGTCTCCTGAGCTGAGTTATCCTGCACAATTTATCTCATGCCTTATTGCAGCTGTTACCACTTTGCTCCAAAAATGTTTTCTTTCTATTTGATTACTTTGTCACTCGGCCCTCCCCTTATGTTGACATATGGCTCACTCCCTAGTCTCCTTAGCATGCAGGTGAGCTGTACAAAGAGCAAACATGTTTGATTTCTTAAAGCTGTAGTCACGAGAATGAGGTTATTTGTATATTTATTACTCTGAACAGTATGCAAATCTATTCTGCTGTGATTTTATTTTATTTTTTTATGATTCTGCTTAAGAAGCAAAAGGGGAGGTTTATTTCTGGCATGTGCATGACTCAAGTTTTAGGTAATGATGGGTATTACAGAAAGAAAAAGTCAGTTTATCTCTTTGCTCCCTTTGCTCTCTTAATTGTTTTCCAAGATGTTTTCATTGTTCTTGAAGGTTTGTTTTGAAGCATCTTAAACCAGGCTGGCTTTAGTCTTTGAGCATAATTCCACATTCCATTAAGCTCTTGGTAAGTGGAACTGCATCTGACCTCTTCCTATGATTTTGTTTCCTAATTTCATCCTTTCTTTGTCGTTAGAAACTGAAGGAAGCGTTGTCAGCATTCTGTCTAGGCTCCGCCCCACAGTTACCTGGCAACAGCCAGGTGTGCCTGACTCACTATAAAAGGGGATGCTGGAGGACCCCTCCGCTCTCTCTTGCTTTCTTTCTCCTGCTCTGTCTTCTTCCTCCCTCTCCCTCTCTGTCCCCTTCCTCATTCCCCACCCCCTTCATGAGCTCATGGCCTGCCTCTAGTCCTCTACTCTTTCTCTCTGCTTTTCTCTGTCTCTACTACCCTCTCAACTCTCCTCCCCATGCCCTGAATGAGCTCTATTCTATGCTGGACTGTCATATAGTATGCTGGCTGCTTCCCCAGTAGAAAGGGATGCCTCAGCATGGGCCAGCAGAGGCACCCTCTTTCCCCACACCTGACTAAACACCCACCAAACACATTCCTTCTCTCTATCATTTTATAAAACACAACAACTGTTACCTTGCTTTTGTTGTAGATTTTAAGGGCTGAGGAAAATTTAGAGATTGGCTCATCCATCTCCCCACATTTTCAGATACGTGGTGATAAATTTTATGAAAATATTTCTTATATTCTAAGATGCTGGGGAATTGCTTAATCTCACAAACAAATTAACAATATACCGTAAGGTCTCCCAGACTTATATCCTGCTGTGTACTCAACCTATTTGTTTATCCTGCCTTTAAGAGAACTATGTAACAACCAATTTTATTTACCTTCGATTTCTCATAAAATCAACTTTAACCTAAGCTAATACTTAACTTTAATCTTAAATGTTAAATGTCTTCCTTGCCCCTTACCAATATATGTATGAATGTGTATATGTGTGTGGACGTATGTTATGTTTGGATGTGTATATGTATGCATATATGTATGTATGTGTGTATGTGTGTATGTATGCATGTGTGAGTATGTGACATGTATGTGTATTTGTATGTATGCATGTATGTGTTATGTGCATATGCATGTAGGTATAAATGTATGTGTGTGATATATGTGTGTATGTATATATGTGTGCATATATGCAAGGATGTGTGTATGTATGTATATATGTATGTGTGTTATTATAATAATTGACTGAAAACTGTTAAGAATATGGTACAGTAAATACCTGCTTTGAATGCTGAAAACAGTGTGAATATAACTTGATAGAATATATTTGCAGTAATGTTTACTTTTCCAAGTGCTTCGGGGTCAGTTGGTGTCAGTAATTTAATCCCTTGTAAAATTTTGTTAAAGATTTCTGTAAGTATATCGTTATTCCCCATCTGATGCTTTCTGTGCCATACAAAGTTATCATTCAGGGCAGAAAGAAGACATAGGAAGAGAAGTGGAGAATTCAAACTCACTTTTGGTCAAATTGATACAAGTGACTGTGCTGAATTTTATTTCTTTAGAGGTACACCTAGGCACTCTGTTACTCCTGGGACTAATGCATGTAACCAGTCCAACCCACCAGAGCTTCCATGACTTAGTTACTTAATTTTCACAAAACTGATTTTATAAAACCAGAGCGGAAGTTCATGTTTGTTCTACTCTTCTTTCTACTGTGTGATAAACCAAGGGAAGAATGGTTTATTTGCTGTACATGTTTCAGTGCTTCATCAAGAGAAACTAAGGCAGGAACCTAGAGGGAAGAACTGAAGCAGGAAGAATGGAAGAAACATACCTCCTGGCCTTTTCCCCACATCTTCTCAGCCTGTTATCTTATGCTTCCCAGGACTGTTTCTCCAATGACTCCTATCAATCATGAAGGAAATGCCCTATAGACTTACCTGTAGTCAAATAGAAGCATTTTCTCAATAGAGTTTGCTCTTCCCAGATGACTATCTCGTGTCAAGTTGAACAAAAAATAACCAGCATGTAACTCCAGATACCAGCCCGTATCCCCATGTCTTCTAAGCTGTCCAAGGACACTAAGTATTTTCACTTGTTATTGTTCCTGTTCTGCGGACTTTCCATCTATGGAACATGGCTAGGGTGAGTGATGAATCTCTTATTGATGCACTGTGCTGTGGAACTGTGAGCTGAAATAAATGCTTCCCTCCCCAAGTTGCTTTTGGTCATGGAGCTTTACCACAGCAAGAAAAATTTTAAGACAGAAGAGCAAATGCATTTTGTTGTTGTTAACCTGTAAGATCACATTTTACCCAGTCCATTGCTTAGATCTATAGTCAGAGGTTACATATCTCTAAAGAAGCATAGGTCACCTGCTCTTGATATATAGGCTCTGGATTGTACCTGAGGATGCTAAGTGATATTGTCCTTCTTTGGTCTTTGACTTCATTATCCCTACCTAGAAAATGTAAATTCAGTTCTAGGGCCCAAATTCCCTTAGGGATGGAGGGAAGGCATTGGATCCAGAGTTAAAAGTCCAGGCTATGTACCTTGAGTAGCTAAGTGAAATTTCTTGAGACTACAGTTTCCTCATGTGATGAGTTAGAATTCTGTTGCAATACTTCTTTCTTTCAAGTATAAGCTTTTAAGGTATTAAGTATTTTTAGGTATTAAGTATTTTTAGGCATTAAGTAGCAGAGGAGTATATTAAAAACCAGGATTAGAATGTAAGACGCTCCCTAATCCAACTTCAGAAGGAGAAGACTTGGGGGAAGTTGTAGGTTGGGGGAACTGGATGTGAAGGCTCTTAAATTTTTTCAAGATGCTTTCTTGTTGTTCCCATCAGGACTCAGACAGCTCCTGGGACATGAAACTAGAAGGGCAGCATCCCAAATCCATGTGTGTGTGATTTAAAGAAACAATCCCAGCATACAGGGTAGGTTAAGTCTTACAATGTGTCTCCCTAGTTGCAGAACTTCAGGAAAGGAGACTGAGAGAACACCCAGGCTTAAATTTATGTCTAGAGAAGTCATGGCTGTAAAGCTAAAGGAACAAAAAAAAAAATCATGATATTGCCCATGGGTCTTTGAGACAGAAATTTTAATATGGCTCAGTGAAGATGCCCTACCTGTGCTCCAGATGGTCCTTATTGCAGAGGGTCATGGGAGTCCTAAGTATCCAAAATGCCCCCACACACGTGTGAAAGCTGGCATTATCTGTCAGCCAGGGAATCATATTCCACATCTATCCTTAGCTTTTCTGGACCTGTTCTGTTTCCTTTCTATCTTAGACCTATCCTTGTCTCCAACACAGCTACTAGGAACTGAGGCTGAGACCCTGGGCCTTTGTGTGTCCTCCTGCCTATAGAGGAGTTGAAATAACTATTGTAAGCATCCTCTTTACTTTGACATGAGACTGGGGTTAGGTGAATTATTATTATTTTCTTCAACATTATCTTTCTTACCCCTTGAGTAAAGAATAATTTTCCCCAGGACTCTGAACTCCAGAATATGAACAGAAGATCAAACATTACAGACTTTCAAGTCTCAAGTTACTTTCAAGTTATTCTTAACTTCTGACTATGGATCCCGAGAGCTGCTTTTTGATTTCTTGGAGCCACAAGTTCTCTATCATGAAAAGTTTATGTGCAAGTGACAACTCATGCTGGTGAGGATGTGGAACAAGGGGAACCATTGCTGGTGGGAGTGAAAACTTGTAAAGCCCCTTTGGAAGCCAATATGGCAGTGTCTCAGCAAATTGAAAATTGATCTACTTCAAAACCCAGCTATACCACTCCTGAGCATATTCCCGAAGGATGATCTATCTTATCAGAAAGACACCTGCAACTTTGTTCATAATAGCCGGAAACTGGAAACAACCTAAATGTCCCTCAAAGAAAAAACTGATAAAGAAAATATGGTACTTTTACACAGTGGAGTATTGTCCAGCTGTTAACAATGACAGAATGAAATTTTCAGGCAAACGGATGAAGCTAGAAAAACATCTCAGGTAACCAAGACCTTGACAGACAAATGTGGAATATATTCCTTCATAATGGATATTAGATATAAAGCAAAAGACAATCATACTGTAGTCCACAGACCCAGAGAGGCCAAGTAACAAGAAGGGCTTAAGGAAACACCAAGGATCTCCCTATGAAGGGGAAATAGAATAGATTTCACAGGTAGACTAGGAACCCATGGGGTTGGGGAATAGGAGCAATCAAGTCAGGGAGGGGGAGAGAGAGAGTAGTGGGAGAAATGCCTGGAATTGGGGAATATTTTGGGGTTGAGGTAGAAATCTTGTTGCAATGGAAACTCCATGGAACCTATAAGAGTCACTTCAGGAAATATGTCTAGTTTTGAGGGACTTGGAGCCTAAACACGTCATCCTTTTTAACCATTCAAGGCCTCAAGTGGAGAGACTGGGACACCAACTGAGCCACCAAACCTTCAACCTACAGTTTGTCCTGCCTTCAGAGTATGGTGAAACTAGAGCATGGCAGAATCATCATCTAAGAGACCAAAGAGATTTCATCTAGCAACTGATGGAGGCAGATGCAGAGTCCCACAGCCAAACATTAGTCAGAGCTCAGGGAGGAGGAGAAATGATAGGAAGAACCAGAAAGAACCAGAAGGGTCAGGGACACACCATGAGAACATAGCCCATAGGATCATGAGAAGTTGAGAGAAGGGAGAACCTGTAGAAGTCTGATCTAAGTCCTCTACAAATGTTATGGCAAAGTAGTTTGGTGTTCTTGTGGAATCCTAACTATGGGAGTGGGGGCTGTTCCTGACACTTGCCTAATTGTGGATTACCTTGTCCAACATGGATGGGATGGTATGTGCCTATTCTTATTGTAGCTTGCTATGCCATATTTGGTTGATGACCATGGGGGACCTGTTCTTTTCTGAGGGGAGACAGGAGAGGCTGGGGGAGGGAATGGAAGAGAAACTATGAGGATGTCATATAGGAAAAAATAAATGAAGTGGAAATTTCAGTTTTATTTGGAGACTCAGTTGCATCATGTGATGCTTTTCTAGAAACTGTCTTATGAGAGAATGTTTTTATTGAAGCAGACACATGGGAGGATTTTTTTTCCCCCTGAGGAAAGACACATGTTTTTCTGAAAGCTTCCTGGAAAAAGGGTATGTGATGTTTTGCTGGAGCAGATGCTTGAGAGAACACGTGGTGTTTGAAAGGGGTATAAATCCAACCCAACATATGTGGACAATTCTGTGTGGCATTGGTTTTCCTTGATTTCTTCAATGATCATTGTTTGTTGTGACTTCATAGAGAGAAATGCACCAAAGAACTTCTGGTGGTGTTCCAGCAGCTTCTTGCCAATCCTGATGACGTAGGCTGATTGGCAGAGTCTTGTGGTTTCTTCTGAATCATTCTGTTGTTGCTGATTTGAGAATGGTGTGTGTGAGTGGATCGAGCTACCACTGCTGATTCATGTGAGCTGAACTGCTGATACCCTGACAATACAGACTGGATTCATCCCAAGGAACTATTTCTAAACAGGTCCACTTCCTCCTTTACCCTGTTAACCTTTCCTTTCCCCTACCTCTGGTGGTTTAGAAGGGAGGTTAAAGCATTTAAGTACACTTATTAAAGTAGGTTTTGAACAATATAATCCTACAAAGAATTAAAAAAAAATGAAAAAGCAATAACTGTCAATAATAATCCTTATCTTTTGATGTATGCATTTATTTATAAACGTAAAATAGATTGCATAGTAAAGAAAAGTTTATATACAGTTAGGTGTGGTGATTCATGTCTGTAATGAGAGGCTGAGGCAGAGGGATTGCCATGAGTTTGAAGCCATATAGTCAGGTCCAGGATTCTCTGGGTTACAAGTATAGATTTAATATTTACTAAGGCAAAAGAAAAAACCAAAGGGTTGTTTTGAGACTTGAATTAACCTCAGTAAAATGTGTGGAATATAAGTAAAGAATGCAGGACATAGAAGGAACCACATGACGAGGGTCTCTTTTTTTATCCTTGCGGAAAGGCTCTATCCTCCTGAGACTTTATTGCACCCCCACAGTCCCTTGTCATTTGCATAGTCCCAGCATATTGAGTTTCCAGCAATGTGGCTTGATGTGTAATATTCTTTAAATTTTTCCCTTGGGGAAAAATACCTCAGTGTAAGGGCATAAGGTATAAACACCAGAGATCTGCCATCACTTCTAAACTCACCACTGTAAGAAGAACCCAAGACCTCCAGCTCCTTACTTCATAAAGGAATGTAAGTATACAGCTTCCGATGTTTCATTTTCAGTAAGACTCTAAGAGGGATTTCACTTCTTTCATATTCATTAAAAGAGAAAGACAAGCTACCAGCACCATTTCTGCTTCTATCTATACTGTGCAGTATTCAAATGAAAACCACATTTGCCTGTGGAATTAATTAAAGCTAAACACTAAACTTTGGAGATGAAAATCAAAGCTTTGTTTACTTATTTTACAAACAGCTCCTCAACTTTTACACCCACTAACCCAAAAGACTCTTAAATTCACACATTTTGGATGCCTGAAGCAGAAAATGAGCACGGTGTCTTCCTTCAGGTATCTCTATCTAACGTTGGTATAGCACGTATATAATCTATATACATCTATATCATGGAGGGTTCATATGTGTGGACTTACCTGATTCTTGGTAACTGTGAAGAATGCATTTTCCATAGCATGACACTTGGAGACACAGCTTTCTCACTGAAACAGCTTGCCTACCAGTGTGTGTTTTCTTCTTTCACTAGAGAACCACAAACTCTGATTTTTAATGAAATTTAAAATGAGAGCTTCATGAGATTGGCCAGTGTTCCAGACCCACTTGTTAAACACTGTGTTTTATAAGTACATGGCACGATGAACCAACTCCCAGAGCTCTTACATTTACTATCACCCCTTAAAGTGTTGCTTCATGTGTTAGAGCAGCAGGTGAGATCATATACAGATCTAAGAAATGACTCAAATGAGAGAATTTATGATCTTGGAAAGTCTAGAATATAGGAAACCATTACAATCCTCAACTCTGTGCCCTAGTTTAGAAGTAAAGTAGACCTTACGACTCCTTGCAGATGCCAAGATCTTCAGATGCCAAAAGCCTCACATAATTTAATATAGCATTTTAGTTGATGCACTTTTAGTTGACCCCATCAATGGAAAACCCACACATATGGAGAGCCAGCTGAATTAACTTTGCTTATTATTAGATGCAATGATTCTTTAAATTTTGTTTTTATGTTTAAATTAAATTTTAATAGATTTTGAGCATGTTTTCCTCCATGTCCTTCCAGATCCTCCCTACATCCTTAGCCACCCACCTTTAATGTCTTTCTCACCTTCAAAAAAAGAATCACAAAACAAAGAAACAAAAACCAATAAAACAAACAAAAAAGGCACAATGAAGCAAGGATCAGATTTTCTGTGCAGAAGAAGAAATGGGAAGATTGTAAGAGCCAGGGGTGATGGATAACTCCAAGGAAACTGTCTTCCAGACACAACAGAACCCATGAGCATATGAACTCACAGAGACTGTAGCAGCATGCACAACACCTGGACAGGTTCAAACCAGATGGGGTCCTAGCACACAAGGGGAAAGTGGACATAGGATCCCACCTTTACCCAAGAAGCTATCTGCAAATGATACCTGTTGGCAAAGGCAAATATATAAGTAAATGAACAAACAAACAAAGAGACAAACAACTTGTCTCTAATGAAGTCTCATTTGTTATACCAATCACACTCCAGGACAAGCATCATATCGAGGAGTAGTTGGCCAACACAAAACAAAATCTATTTGTGTGTGTGTGGTTTTTGTTCCTAAATATTTAAAATTTTTAAGATTTATATTTATTTTATGTATGTGAATACACTGTGACTGTTTTCAGACACACCAGAAGAGGGCATCTGATCCATTACAGATGGTTGTGAGCCACCATGTAGTTGCTGAGAACTGAACTCAGGATCTCTGGAAAAGCAGTCAGTGCTCTAAACCACTGAGACATTTCTCCAGGCCCCTAAATATTTTAAATAATCATTAGATTATTCATAATACTCAATAAAATATAAATCTATGTAAGCAGCTGCTTCATTATTTAGATAGTAAAATGAAGGAAAAATATATTTTATACATTTTTTCCTATTATTTCTTATCCACTATTAGTTGACAGCGTTGATTCAGAACCCACAAATATGGAGAACCAGCTGATTTAGATTTGCTAATTATCAAATAAATTTTAGCCAAAATGCCTATATCTTGGTTATTACCTTGAGACGCTTATTCTGAAACAGCAGTGTAGTAACAACTGTTACTTTTGCTGTAGGTGTAAGTTAAAACAAGTGTTATGGAAAGAGACTCATGTCTCACATCATAACACACAAAAGGATGTACAACTTTATAGCAGTTCTGCTTCTTCAAACAAACAAAAACAAACAAAAAATTTAAAGATATAACTGGAGCCATGCTCAACAATCTTGTGGCTAAATATTTTGGAAATTATCTTCAACAATAAAATGTAGAAAATGGCTATAATATGAAATTACTTAAATAAAGTGAAGGACATCTATTCAATAGAATGTGCCTAACAAAAGTAACTTTTAGAATATATGAGAAAAAGAAGACTAACTTTTACAGGAAAAGTTATGTAAAAACAAAGTGCTAAGGTCATTTGACAAAAGGAAACAGACACTGGTTTCTATATTTACAAGTGCATGTACATGTGTATATCTATACAGATGCACAGTTTTATTGCACTTTTTGTCTGATAATTAATACACGAATCTATTTCATTCTGTGTACTCTGACTCTCACCCTGTTTTATGTCCCTCCTCCTGCTGTGGTCTAACCTTCTCCCTTCATGTACTTTCCTACATTGATTCTTTTTTGGTTTTGGTTCCTGTGAGCCCCTGATTTTGGTAAGAACTAGCTTCATGGCCACAAATTTGGAACTATCAAGAACTGTCTGACAGAAAATATGGTACATTTTCACAATGGAATACTACTCAGCTATTAAGAACAATGACTTCATGAAATTCTCAGGCAAGTGGATGGAACTTGAAAATATCATCCTGAGTGAAGTAACACAGTCACAAAAGAATGAACATTATATGTACTCATTGATAAGTGGTTATTAGCCCAAAAGTTCGAAATACCCAAAAGTCACATCACAGCAACTGTAGGGCCTAGTGTGAGGTCCCAGAGGGAGGAGTTGGAGAAGGGACTGAAGGAGCTGAGGGAGTTTGCAGCCCCCAGGATGGAGCAACAGTGGCAACTGGCCTGACCCCTTGATGCTCCCAGAGACTGGATCACCAACCAAAGAATATACATGGAGGGACCCGTGGTGCTGGTCACATATATGGCAGAGGAGGGTCTTTTGGCTATCAGGGGGAGCAGAGGCCCTTGGGTCTGAGGGTGTTAGATCCCCAGTATAGGAGAATGCCAAGGAGGGAAGCCTAGAGTGGGTGGGTGGGTGGTTGGGGGAATACCCCCATAGTGGCAGGGGAGGGGGAAAGGAATAGAGAGGTTCCAAAGGGGAGATCTGGAAAGGGGGAAACATTTGAAATGTAAATAAAGTATGAAAACAATAAAGGATAGAAATAGAGCGTTAGATCATGAGATTTAAAAAAAAAAAGAACTGTCTGTGTGATCACAAATTTGAAACTATCTGTTGGAGCCTGGTAGGCTGATTGTGAGCACAACTGAAGGGAATGACTATCCCTCCATCTAGAATCTATCACTTGCTAATAATTCAGCAGGGAGAATTGAGACTCTAAGAACCCCTCTCCCATCCATGATTCACTGTTGACAGGTTCAGCCTTGAGCAGGCCTAATGCAAACAACCTCAGCTGTTTTGAGATTATGTCTTTAATAGTCATGTCATGTGCGGAACATAGCATTTCACATTGCTCGGTATTTATGCTCTTGTATAAATATCCTGATTCTTCCATAAAGTATCCATAAACTTCCATAAAGTATCCTGATTCTCAAAAGGGGATGTATGAATGTCTTATTTAGGCCTAGGCACTAAGCTGTCATTTATTCTACACATCTTGAAGAACCATGACTTTCTGTATGAACAAAAATTCATTGGAAAAGGAAGCTTCTTTGATTAAGAGGGAGGATAAAATCTGTCTATGGATATAGACATAAATGTTTAGATTACAACTTGGTGTAATATTAATTTATCTAAACAACAGTAGTGAGGTTACACCTAGGATCTATAACCTCCTTAGCTATGGTCTTTTAGTGAATTTAGTATCAGACATATATCCTCTTCCATAGAGCATGCCTCAAATATAATTTGATACATATTGGCTAGTCCCATAATAGTTACATCAATGGGAATATCCATGCCTATGCTGTGTTTTATAAGAAGGTAAGGGGAGAAGGGATATGTTTGGTGAATGTGTAGTCAGGTATGGGGGAATGGGGTGCTTCCGTAGGCCCATGCTGAGGCATCCCTTCCCACTGAGGGACCAGCCACATGACAGTATAGTGTAGAATAGAGTTTATTCAGGGCACAGGGTGGAGGGGGTTGGGATTGAGAGTGCAGTAGAGACAGAGAAAGAGAAAGGGAGAGAGAGGGGGGGAGGAAGGAGAGTAGAGGCTGCCCATGAGCATGTGGGGGGGGAGGGGCAAGGGGACAAGTGGGAGCAAGAGAGAGAGGAGGGGGCAAACAGCCCCTTTTATAGTGCGTCAGGAATGCCTAGAGCGGAGCTAAGACAAAATGCTAACAGCCTAGACAGACAGTATTGTATTTCATCGGAGTCACAGATTGGTAAGACCATCCATGCCTTATTTTTCCAAGCAGCCTGCAACTTATGTCTTAGTTTCTGTTCTATTGCTGTGAAGAGACACCAATTCCAAGGTAACTCTTTTTATAAAAGAACGTATTTACTTGGGGGCTTGCTTACAGTTTCAGAGGGTCAGTCCATTATCATCACAGTGTGAAGCAGACAGGCATGGTCCTGTCCTAGAGTAGTAGCTGAGAGCTTTCCATTGTGTTCCACAGAAAGCAAGGAGAGAGAGAGAGAGAGAGAGGGGGGGGGGGAGACTGGGCCTGGTTATGGGTTGAATCTAGAAGTTCCCCCATAATCTCATATTTAATGTGCTTTCTTTTCCAGAGTGTAGAGCTTTTTTGAAGGTATCTAAGAGGTATCTAAGGTATCTGAGAGGTAGTGTTTGGATGGTGGACATTGGTTACTGGGAGTCAGACTTTGTACGTTATAGTTTCCCTTTCTTTTATCTGTATTTTCTGCTTCCTTTGGTGTGCCATGTAAACAAGAATCTACCTCACACCCCCAGTACAATGGATGGAACAAATGTGCCATCTTCCCTACGATGGACTAAAATTGCTCTGAACACATGAAAGTAAATCTCTCCCCTTTAAATTGTTTTAGTGAGTTGTTTTGTTACAGTGACACAGAAAGCAACTAATTCAATGCAATTATTATGCATGTGTGCGTGTGACACCAGCATGTGACTGCACTGTGGCCAGGCTGGTCTGCTGTTTCTACTCTGTTTTGCTCCACTGAGTTCTGTGCCAAATATAAACTATGACCTACTTAACAGATCTTGTCACTGCCCTGCTGAAGACCTCCAGAGGCTTCATTCTTTTAGAATAATGTTAAATTCTTCATCAAGACCTCTAAGGATGTGGGTGTGACTCCTTTTTATCTTAGTTGTCTCTAACTCACTGATATTCTTTCTACATAAACAGTGAATAACACTTGGCAAAATGACTCTGGTAAACAGTGATGTTTCAAGCTGCAGGTAAAGCAGTGTGCAGGCATATTGCCAGCGATGGGCAAAGATGCTAGGCAACTTGATGTCAGCTCATGCACCTCTACTCTGTCATCAAGAAGACAGAAATGACCTGACTGTGGGTAGATATAAAGAAATAACAAGAGAGGTAAAAAACCTGACCTTGATTTGTTACTCTGGAGGGGCAGGGATCTCTGAGAACTGCTAAATTGAAATTTTAAAGGTTTTGTGGATCTACTTGGAAAATGTAGAGAAAGCAATCTTAGTATATGATCTTTATGCTATAGGTAAACTCTTATTTTGCCAGTGTTATTTCCATTTATGAATTTTCCTTGATATCACTGTGCTAAGTGTTAAGAAAGACGTATTCCTTTGTTTCTTTTCAGTGCTCTGCTTATTCTAAACTTGGGCTTCCTGTAACAAGACTATATCACTTAATACTAAAAATTAAGGAAAACTGAGAAAAGAGTTTCTGATATTTTAAATTCTCTTTCTTACTGAAAATCGTATTTATTTTCTGATTATAAAAACAAAGTCAAATAAAAAATTTAAAATTTCCTCTAACCTTTCAAATGAAAGACAAATATAAAGAACATATTTAAAATATTTGTACCTGTCTGAAAACATAGCATAGTATCATTAATAGTGTCAGGGGTTGGCTCATTCCTTTGAGATGGTCTCAAGTAGAGCCAGTCATTGGTTGGCCAGTTCCTCAGTCTCTGCTCCATCTTTACCTTTCTGCATCTTGCAAGCAGGACAAAATTTGGGTTGTAGGTTTTGTGCATGGGTTGATGCCGCACTCCTTCCACTGGAAGTCCTACCTGCCTATAAGAGATGGCCCCTTCAGTCTCTATATCCCCTATTGGTAGGAATCTCAGCTAGGGCCATCCCATGACTCCTTGTATCCTCCCCTATCCCAGACAGGAGACAGAAACAGAAGCAGAGACCTACTACCGAACATCAGGTGGAGGTTGGGCTGTCTGTGGAAGAGCTGGAGATAGAACTGAAGGAGCCAGAGGGGTCAAGGATACCACAAGAAGAACCAGAGTCAACTCACCTGGGCCTATGGGAGCTCACAGAGACTGCACTGCCAACTAAAGAACATGCATGGCCCCCTACACATTTGTAGCAGATGTACAGCTTGGTCTTCATGTGGATATCCTACAATTGGAGCTGGGACTGTCTCTGACTCTGTTGCTTGCCATTGGATCCCCTTCCATGGACTGCTTAGTTAGGCCTCAGTGGGAAAGGATGTATTTAGTCTTGCTGGGATTGGATGTCCCAGAATGGGCTTCCCACATTCTGAGGAGAAGGGGTAAGACCAGTTTGTAAGGTGAAGACTTGGAGGAAAGGAAAGGCTGCCATTAGAATATAAGTAAATAAAAAATTGAATTATGGAAAAGAAAACATTTGTACCTGTGTATATGTTTTCATATTGCATGTATAAAATTGTGTGAGTATATACATTAAATCCATGTGCAAAAATGACATATATGCACACTAAAGGCCCACTTGCTAGAATACAATTGACTTCATAGAAAATCCAGCAAGTTCTTATGGTTCTAGGCCCCAAGGATGATGTTCTAACTTCTGTCCAACTGTCTTCCATTTTCCAAGAAGGGCCATTTCCTGACTTTCAGCTTCATAGAATGAGACACACACAGGATGAAAGCCCAACCTTCTCTTGTCCATTTGGATTAGATAAATTTAGCACTTGTTCCAAGAAACTGGATATGCACTTTCCACCTCTGACATCTTGACTCATCTTGACTGCCTTCCCATCCACTTCTCACTGATTATAATCTCACCTGTCTTTCAAAGTCCATTTCAAGGGATATTTTTATGTGGTTGCCTTTGCCGATCTGAATTCTGTACTCTTTTGTGCATCTTTTATAAAACTTAAAATAATCTTCTGGGCGCCAGTGGATTCACAGTTTATTTTACCTTATTTTATGCAACTGAGGTGGGGCCCTCTCAACTTCCCTGATATGACGATGGGATTTTGAATGTGAAATGGCTCTCATCCCTCTTGCTTTGAACATGTGACGGCCAGCTTCTGGGGCTACTTGGGAACTTAGGAATCTTTTAGGAGGTGGAGGCTTGTTGGAGAAAGTACATCACTGGGTGTGGGCTTTCAGGGTTTAGAACTTGGCCCCTCTTCCTGTTCTTTTTCTGCTTTGGGACTGCTGATGCAGAGTGATGCAGTTAGCTGGCTTCATTCTTCTGCCACTGTACTTTCCCCATCAGGATGGACTGTGTTTCGCTGGAACTTTAAAACAACAAAAGCTCTTTCCCTTTTAAGTTGCTACTGTAGGGATTTTTATTGCAGGAACAAGAAATGAAATTCAAACATTGCATTGGACCCTGGATGAAAAACACAAGTCATTTTAAGGAGGAGAACAGAGGTGGCTGGTGTCCCATCAAACAGTGACTGCAGAGAACACATAGGATCTCTGTTTTCATACTGGTAGATAAAACAAAAGGATTGCAGGGGAGAAGCTCTTCCCTGGAATGCAAAGAAAGCCTTTGCTGTCTTCCTACCCTCTGAAGAACTGGTCCAGGGAAAGATCTGCCATCAGCCCTAGAATTTACTTCTCTCAGGCTTTACAAATTACAGAGATAACCATCAACCTTATTTTAAGGATGAGGTAACTAGGCACAGAAAGGATAAGACATTGGCTCTATTCCTTGGCTTGAAAGCATCAAGTCTGGTTGTGCACTCAAATTCATGAATCCCTAAACACATGGTTTAATCATCTTTTAACAAGCAACAGTCATGGCTGAGGTCTGGGCATCCTCTCTAGCAGAAGGAGAAGGTGAGTAATGGAGCTCAACAGAGTAGCATCGGGTTGTGTGGTGACTACTTTATTCAGCAGGAAACAGAACTCTTAGAAGACAGAGATTAGAGTATCTCTAGCACAGAGCAGATGGCAATGCATCCCTGAGCCAGAACTCACCTGTAGTCAGAGATAAGTCGGAGAAAGGACCACAGTGTTGGAGATATTTCTGGGGAGAAAAAACCTGGGGGAAGTTCTTGCTTAGGGCACTGGATGCCATCAACACCTAAGCAGCTCCTACTAGCTGCACTAGTGTGGGATTTTGTTCCCAGACATGTATCCTGGAGACTGCTGCTTCAGCATCCTATTTCAGCTTCATGAGCAATGAAGGAAGAAAGGCAAAAGCAAACAAGTGCACAGATTTTCAGAGTTGGCACCTTTCAGGAGGTTTTTGTTTTGTTTTGTTGTTTGTTTTGTGCTTTGTGATGTTTCTGAAAACAGCTGGGAAATTTCATTCTTTCTTAGCATTTCCAAATCCTATGGTTGTCTGATAATGGAGACGAGGGGATGGCTGCCAGGCAGACCACCAGCACTGCCTCTCCCAGGGCCTTGCCAGCATCTCCTGAGATGCTTTCTCTTTTAAGTTCACTGTCAACACCCTCTGTCTCCACCTTTACTCTCTTCATGAGACCACAGCCTTCTAGAGTTACAATGTCATTTTGGCAGGAACTGGAAGGATGGAGAAGTGATACTGTCTTGTTTCAAAGGCTGCTTTATGGTTTAAAAAAAAAGCCTTGGTAGCATGTAGCCTGCCTTTGCTTTTGCTTCTCCTGGGCTCCTGTGTGTTTCTGCAACCTGTGCAATTTACTACAAGCTAGAATAGATCGAAGCTCCACAGAAAATAAATCACTGCTACTCACGGAGAACTCTTAGTGTTTAATTAACCCCTGAACCTCAAACAACTCTCTGTAAACTCTCTTGCTGAACAGCAGAATCACTGCGGCAGTCCTTTGTTCTGGGATGTGAGTTCATTTGGTCAAAAAGACAAACTTCTTGTCTATTCTCTACAGCGACTGCAAAGCTAGTCTCCAGATGTTTTAAAGATAAAAATAAGGCAGGTTGTTTCTGCCCTCTGTTAAGATCAAACCCTGATCGGGAGAGAGCGAGTAGCTCTTGTCTCCTAATGATGCTCAGTCCATTACCCAGACTCTCCTCAAGCTTCTGTGGTTGGGATGGGAAGATAACTCTGCTGGGTCAGATGTTCTGTGCACTTCAGGGGCTCTCTCTGGTTAGTGAATTATTTAGTCTCCTTTAGAATTTTCAGGCATCTGTCTCTTCAGAAACCCAGCATCCTCTGATGACAGCTTTGAATTTTCAGTCACTTCAGAGAGCAACCCTCCGAGGGAACAGAGTCTAAAGCTGCAGGTCTATGACAGAAGGGAAATCTCTTTTGTGAACAGCTCAAGTCCAGGAGTAGATTCCAAAGACTCTTTCTTCTAAAAGTGAATCCTGGACAGATTCATAGGGAAGGGAAGAATTTAGAGACCCTCGACCAGCCATCATTCACCTTTTATGAGTCAGAGACTCTTTAAAAAGCTCCCCAGATCTGTGAATCCTCTGTCTAGACACAGCAATGCCCTAGGGATCATTTTTTGATTGTTCTTGCAGCACTGTTGAAGCACAGTCTCATAATATTTGTTCATTCAATTACTGCATGGTCAAAATAAGGCCACCTATCACAGCCTCAATGAAGGCACAGTGAGGAAGGAAGGTTTAAAAACTAGCTTTAGCAGCAAGAAGTGGGGTGTATAGGGCATGTGACGAAGAGAACCTCCTAATGCCATACCTGATTTCTGCTCTTAGAATGAGGCTGACACCATCCCTCATCTCCTGGGTGCATGGACCCTGGCTACATCTTGCTATGCTTTCTCTTGTGGTCCAGGTGAAGGTCTCAGGATCTATCTAGGAGCCAAGTCTTTGTGTCCTTCTTTATGGACAAGTTCCTGACACACACTGTTTCTAGGCTTGTGTCATTGTGTTTTATGACCTTTTGGAGTTCTGGAACCCTCTCTACAAGATGTGTAAGGACTTTGAATTATTTTTCTCACAGCTCATGTCTACCGTTCTTGATCCTAGACACAGTCTACTCTGCCATCTCAAGGAAAGCAAGGAGCACCAAAGATGCATAATGCCATTTCCAGGGCCTCTGGAGACTGTAAAGCCTGCACTTACTGATAAAATGCACCATATTTCAATGCCTTTGTGCTTTCTCTACTTTCCTCATAAAACTTTATTTTGTCATATTCTGTCAGACGTGAGGCCATGTTCTTGTCTTCAAGAATTTTTTGATTCAATGGTATAGGCAGAAATAGACTTCCACACCAAGTTAAACAGTTCAAAGCCCGGGATGCACCATGTCTCCAACAGACAACACTGGCTTTGGGAAAGAGCCCTCTGGCAATCCTGGTGCAGGATGATGCTCTTCACAGAGGTAGCCTCTTGGCATTTTCTTTTATAAAGCTTGGAGAATTTGATGAAATGCAGGCAGAAAAGGATAGATGAGGCAGAGGAGGAGGGTGACGATGAGAAGATCAAGAAGGAAGAGAGAGAAAAGAGAAAAAGATGAGAAAGCTTAAATGGGATATAGGTGCCTTGATAGAATCAACCTAGAATTAAAAGGTCCTAGATTACAGATAGAATATGTGTATGACACAGACAGCCAAGTTTTCATAATTCATTTGCACTATTTTAGCTATGAATTGAAATTAGCCGTATAATAATTCAAGTCTCTATTTACTTTAAAACTATATAATGCTGTAATAGAATTCATTACCGCATGTAGGCCCATGCTAAAAATTTTCCAAAGAGATCACATATCTTTCTTTGAAAAGATACAAACAAGCATGTATCTCATATTAAAATATTGAGACATTATTAAGCGATATATGCTGCCCAAACTGTCATTTTGGAAATGGGACACTCCACAGCTTCTCTGTGTTTCATTACAATGATGTCCAAAGTTTATTGAACGGTTAACATGTGTCCAGCAAGTTGCTAAGCATACTGTATACCACATTAGTATATTAATTCAATGTGTTAAGTTGTGTTGTTTTTATCATGTGTTATTATTTCCATTTTATAGGAGAGAAAGCCAAGGCTGGGAGATGCAGCTGCCTTTCTATGGAACCCACGGTATTTGAGGTTAGGGGTTCTGACTGCACACTTCAGCTGCTACCATTGTCACTTCCTTTACTAGGGGAATGAGAGTCTTCATCACTGGTATGCAATATTTCTTGAGCCTCAGATGCTTTGACAACTGAATGAATTCTGGTTTTGAAGCTTTCATCCAGAAAGAGAAATATGCAAACCTGCGTGTCAGTATGCACACATGTATACTGTGTGCCAGTGTGCACTGATGTGTACTGTGTGCCAGTGTGCACCCATGTATACTGTGTGCCAATGTGCATCTGTGTGTACAGATGTTTTCCATACACCACAGGATCTCTTTTGGGAGCTTTATTCCCATACTTACTGAAGCTTTACCGAAAGTCAGGAAATCTGCAAGGGAGATTGGAAAGTGTAACCTGGAGCTTGCTCAGACCTCAGAGGGTGGTCAGCAAGGCTGGTGGTTGAAAGGTATTTACAGCAGAGATCATCGATACAAAACCCCACAACATCCTATGCAACTCGAGTCTGCTGGTAGGTTGCTGATGTGCCACTGTACACCGATTGGTTGATGACTTCACGATGTAGTTTGTCTATGAAAGGGCTCGTCTTTCTCTAATCTCTCATTTGTCCCTCCTGCTTCTCCTCACCCCTCAAAACGGACTCACCTGCCAAACCTTGCCCTGTAAACCATATCACATGCACCACTCCCCACTGTAAACCCATATCACATG